>PYAF01002896.1:591290-665595 GCA_007407185.1 Glycine tomentella
CCTATCTTATTATCTCTAGAGTCTACAATATATATGTTTAGATGAAACAACTAAAAATGTACACGTATTTATAATTTTTTAATCTTAGACTTTTAGTATTATACATTATTTCCAGAGACTAAAACAATGTTTTTCTAAAAATTAATAACAAAACACTTAGCTTAACATCATCTAAAATTGATCTTAAATATAATTATTTTATTTTATTTTATGCATAAAAATATAATTATTTTTCTCAAATTAATTTTACAGTAAAGATATTTTTTTTTAATTTTTAATTTTTATATCTCATAGGATTTGTATAATAATAACAAAAACCCACTACATTTACATATAAAAAAGATTTATTCAGTAATAAAATTTGTATTCAATTTTTTTATTATAAAATTTCTTTAAATTAATAACAATCACACACGAATGAGTCTAAAAAGTAACTGGTTAAAAGAATAATTATGAGAAACTCTTTTAAACATATATTTTATTGTTGGTTGGAATTGATTAAAAATTTAGATGATAGTTATTAAATTAATTGTGAAACTACTTGTGATTTTTAATAAATCTTGGTGAATAATAAAGAATATGTTTAAAAGAATGGTAGTATAAAACAGTACGGCTCTGTGTAATAGTCTAATAGAAGTTGTTGTGATTTTCACTCCTCAGTCCTCCTCACGGTCGCAGCACCAAAACCATTTTGCACTCACAAGAATCCAACCCTAACTCTAACAAAAACAACACAACTACACACTCTCTCTCTCTCTCTCTCTCTCTCTCTCTCTCTCCATTCTCTTCTCTTCCTCATGGCGTCCCTGACCCCGGGCGTCCTCTCGAAGCTCCTGGACAACGCGGGTTCCAAGGTAACCGCCCCTCACCGGCAGGCCCTCCTGCAGGTGACGGAGATCGTGCCGCGCCTCTCCTCAACGTCCACATTACAGAGCCGCGGCTACTTTTTAAAACTTTCGGACTCCCTCCACTCCGCCTACGTCGCCGTCCCCGACGCCGACGCCGACCTTATTTGCGCCGGCAAGCTCCACCTCGGCCAGTTCGTCTACATCTCACGCCTCGACGCCGCCTCCCCCGTCCCCCTCGCCCGCGGCCTCAACGTGCTCCCCCGCCGGAGACCCTGCGTCGGGAACCCTACTGAGTTGGTTCCCAGCGAGAGGCTTCGCGTCGCCACTCCGAAGAAAAAGAAGAGAGAAGAGGTTGTTAAGAAGGAGAAGGGGTTGGAGATGATGAGGAGGTTGAGTTTGGATTCTTCTAGAAGGGTTTGGGATCAGAGTCCGGTTGCTAAAGGGAAAACCGGTTCTGCAAGTTCGGTTTCGAACAAACTTAAGGCCAAGAAGTCTAACTCTAACCCCACTTCGCCTAACGTCTGTTGCTGTTCTCTTTCTGCCATTTTTTTTTTGAATGACCAACTTACATTACTGTGTTGTGGGATGTTTGGAGGGAAGGGAAGTAAACGGAAGGATAGAAAAAAATTAATTTGATTTCGTAAGTATAGAAAAAAAAATAATTTTTAATTCAAATTTAATTTTTTTCTTCCCTTTTCCACCTTTCGTACACTGTTCCAACTTCCAAATGGACCAGGTAGAAAGTATGGAAAATCAAAAGATAAAAAAAAATTGGAATTTTAATAGAGAAGATAGTTAGAAAAAATGATTTTTTTTTCTTTCTAGAAACTATTTTCTCTCTTTTGTTTTTCTTTTCAACTAAATAAAAAAATGCATTGTTAATTTTTTTTTTTTTTTGTCTTCACTTTTATAATCCACCTTATAGATCATGCATTCAAGGTTGATTTAAGTTATTAGGTCCATTTCTATCAGGAGAACTGCATTTTTATTTAAGTTATTTTGTTCCTGTTAATTTTTCTTTGTGGGGAGTTTTTTTTTTTTTTTTTTTTTATACGGAAGAGGGTTTTATATAAGTTGTTTCTTTCTTTTTTGGGGGGAATGGGCGTGTTCTTTTAGCATGAAATTTGATGGCGGGCACGTTTTTAAGTTGAAAAATTCACTCTTAGTCGTTAAAAATCGCAAATCTTTAAGTGGTATTCAGCAGCTAATCTATGTCCCCTGTTTAAGTTTGTAAATTTTAAGGGAAAAATGAGGTTGTCGTTCCACGGCTGAATTTTGTTCTTTTTAGATCACTGTTTCGGATAAAGTTAATGTTGAGGGCCCTCTTGACTTTTTTTTTTTTATTTTATATTTTTTGCGCTTTCAAAAGGCTTTTATTTCTGTTGGTGTGGACCATGTCAACGGTTTTCTTTTTAAAATTTTTGTATACTCTGACATTCTGTTAACAATTTTTGGTAAGAATTTGTAATTGAGTTTTGTGAATGTTTGAGGTCTGTATTGGTTGGGCTTTTGGTTTAAAGAGAAATTAACTTTTGATGGTTCTGCATACTCTGCTGTCTTGCACTGCATCATGTGGGTAGAGAAAACACTTTCTGATGTTGTATGAGACAAAAGGTTCATTTTTGTGTGTGTCGTTTCTTGTCTTCAACTTTCTTGAAGCTTATTGTGGGTTGGTGGTGTATGGTGTTGTAGGTGATAGACAAGAAGGTTGTTTCTGTCAAACCTGATTCTCCACTAAAATCTCCAACATCAAGTGTCTCACCCTTGAAGAATAAAAACGAGAACCTGTGTCCAAAATCGTTGACAATCACACCTCCGAGGAAGAGTACTAGTACTAGGTCACCCTGTGCTGGCACTGTTCATAGCCAACTTGTTAATGTGCCCCTCAATTTCAAGACTTGGTGTTATGATACTCCTGCATGTTGGGAAGATGTCTCACCCCCAATGTGTGATCTTGGAAAGGTATTAAACTTGTGTCTGGCTAATATTCGAACTTTCATGTCGCCATCTTGTTCCAGTTTTTGAATTTTGTTGTTTCACTTTTTGCAGCAAGTTGTGACTCATAGAACTGTTGCTTTTTTAGCTGCTGTGCGGTCTCTTGAAGAAGCATCTGCTACAGATACTGTGATCCAATGCATGTGGTATTTATCTGTTGCTTATAAATACAATACAATTCTTTTGCTATCTTTTTATGCCCTTCCTGCTTGTTATTAGAATTCGCTCTCCGAATTTCTCATCCATGATGTTGTAACAGATGCTTATTATCTGTTAATTCAGTGTTGTTAATGCATTTAATGATGTAATGAACCTAAACAGTTTTTCTTCTTAGAAAGCATTTGTAATTTCTAATTATTGAAATACAGATATGATTCTCTGTTATTGACATAATGTGATTTTTAAATGTGTTAGTATATACTTAACTAGTTTGCCTGGTAATCTTTCGCCCCTGGTATCCCCCAAGTTTGAGGGTACAGATTATTGTGGATTATATCTTTTTACATGTATGGCACCACATGAATGTTGTTTCAAATGTAAATTTTCCATCCATGCAGTCAAAATTGTCAATCTGACCATCTTAAATAGAACAAGGGACGAGCATATCATATTCTCATGTCTAGTGAAAATACCTATTCCATCACTTCATCTTATCATTGTCAGTTATAGATATTTGGAGTCAGAATTGGAAGGAAATTTCTCAGTTTTATACTAATGGCATGTCTGGATCAGCTTATTTCAAGGGAAATTACTGTCTATTTATGAAAAACTTTCATAAGCGATTATTTCTTTAAGTAAGCTAAACACAACATGTTCTATCATATTTCCCCCCTCTTTTGGGTCTGTACGAACTACAGTACGTGCTTCATAATTGTATTGACTAAGATGAGTATTCTCTTTCAGCATGTATGCAGAACTTTGCCAGTCTGGTCAAACACATTCTCCTGGATCATGTGTGAAGCAGTTTTTGGAGCTTCACCTGAGTTTGCAGAGAGTAGCAGTGCTGTTTGATTCGTTACTTAACCCACTTCCTGAAACAAAGTCAAGCAGCCACTCTACCTTACAGTGTCTAACAGAAGATGCATGCAAAGTTCCCACTCGGAAGAATGCTATATCTTGGGTACAAGCTGCTGTAGGTACCAATCTTTCCAAATTCAATCTATTTGAAACACAGGCAAAAAGTGAGGTTCTAAATGGTGAGAAATGTCATTATGTTGTCATTGAGAATACTCCTGAGGACATCAGTACTGAGAATTCGCCTACTCAAAACAAGCAAAATCGTGTAACTCAAGCAAACCACTTGCCAAATTCAACTGCTAAAAGACTTCCTTCTTCAAAGCGGAATCTCTTGGCAGCCAAGAACAAGGATGCTGACAAACACGATCGATCAAATGAAATCAAATTGAAAGAGGCTGCGAGTTTGGCAGAAAAACTGCTGGAGGCATCTAGCGAATGGTTCCTGAAGTACTTGGAGGAGTCTCTGAGTAATGAATTCGGGTTGAAAAATGAAGGAAACACTGGAATTGCAAGTCTTCTTGGGCAGCTCAAACAGGTGAATCACTGGTTAGATAATTTGGCTGGTGGAGATAAGTTTGATCACCGGGTAGAGAAGCTAAGGAAAAATTTGTACCGGTTTCTACTTGATCATGTTAATTCTGCCGTTACTTCTAATTAGAGTAAATGTAGAAGAACTATGAGAGCTAACAATTGACAAAATGGAGATACTATCCTCAACTGACTCTGCATCGGACAGCTGACAATGGTATTACAGAGAATATTTAAAGTTTAAACAGCTCGTTTTGGTCTCGGTGAAACCACTTAACTTGGGATCTGACGTTTATCTTGTATAATTTAATCTTACTTTGTTACTGAATGAAGTCATGCCCAAGATTTTACATTTTGAGCTGTATTCTAATGATATGGACATGTATGTTATTATTGACAGTAAATTTTAGTTTATATTCATTTTGGATTAACCTTGAGAGATCCCAGTTCAACAATCTTGCTTTATTAGTTAAGGTGGAGTTGTGATTCATTGGCATAATAAATTGTTGATTCTTACTTTCTTGTGTTGTGCAAAATAGTTGGCGACTCTTAGCATGCTAGTACTATCTTCTGCGGTGCAGAATGTTTTGGTAACCTTAAGCTCCTTATGTTTTTGTTTGAGACAAAAAAGAATCATGCCAAAGGGAATGGTAGAGAAAACAAGAAACAAAGATAGAAAGACTGACTTTTTATAAGGACGCTAAGACCAAGTGAGAAGCTACATCAAAATTTAAATGCCAAATGCCTTCTTCTGATATGAAGCCAAGGCATTAATTAACCCAATGTATTGACATTTATTTAGTTGGTCAAAAAGTAATCTGTATAAGTTGATGATCCCTGAAGCTGTGCCTCCTCAACAGTTGTGGATGACTTTCCCAAGGCTTTCATTCCTTTACAAGACTTCATGTGTTTGTGCATTTTCTCAGGCTTAAACGACTTCCCGCATTGCCTGCATCATCAAGTCCTATTTATGGTTTCATCATTCATGATTATGATAAAGATGTGAAATCGAAAGTATCTCGAAACATATGGGCATCAAGTACATATAGCTCATTCTACTCTAGTCTCATTTAATTAAAGATGCATGAAACACAACCCTTAAAATCTTAACACTGTACCCCGCAGCCAAAAGTTGGTAAACATCACAATCTGCTAATAAATGTTACCCTTTTATATTTTATACTTTTTTGTTATAAGAAAATCTAAATTATGAGTATTTAATAATCCAAACCATCTGAATCTTCATTCCATTGGCCTTTTGGTTGGAATCTTTTGACACTTGTCATTTCAGTAGGTAGGACGTATATTTTAAGTTTGTTTATAATTATTATTAGACTAATAAACAGTCAAGTGCAGCCTCTAGCTTCCATGCACCTCCATTTAGCTGAGCATTAATCAGGCCCTGATAAGTCCAAATTTACTGTATCCTATCGATCTTCAACCAGTGTGCTAAAATATCCTCCACAAATATGACCATGTTTTTCATGCAAAGTTTCTTGTCACAATATTGTTGAAATGCGAACAATTGAAATTATACAGAGGTGACATGTTTAGTCACTTACGAGCAGGTTGGTCCACCAAATGGTTTGGAAGAAGTTTGATTTAGCAACTCCCCTAACTTTTTCCTGCTCCTGTTAGTTTCATTTCCATCAAAGCTTTTTCTGCAAAAAAGAGAATAAAAAATAAAATAAAACAACAGAATTAAAGAAATCAGGCAAATAATATTAGGATCAATATTTAGAATCTTCAAAGCTCAATTTATAGTATAAGTGTATAACTCCCCCACCTTGCCCCATATTGTTGTTTCTGGTGATGATGACCCCAAGAAGTCGCAAAACACCTGGCTGATCCTCCCAATTTGTCTCCCTTACAAATCTCAGCCCTTCTTTCAGGTATGTTGATAGGTTCCTTGGATAAATTCTTTTGAGCCGGGTTAATTTGGACCAGGACTGCATCATTTGTTTCCACAGTGCCACAAGAGATCCAATTGCGGAACACATTAGAAACTCTGGCAGAATTGCTCCTGATCTTAGTAAAGGAGGATTGAGATGAAGATGATGATATAGTGGAGGAGGATGAATCAGGTGAGTTGGTTTTATTCAGGTCATCTTTGTGGCTAGCCTTCTTACTCAACAGATTGTGGTATAAGGAAGGCAATGAGCAATCCTCTAACTTCTCTTGGTTGATTTCGTTGAAGCCGTCTTTGCCTGTTGTCTCTAAATGCTTCTCTTCTTCGACCTTTGAAGAGTCATCATCTGTCACAGATGACCTGTCTGAGCTGAAGACCAATGATGAGTCCTGGCTGATTTCTGATGACCCTTTTGTCGGAGTATCCGTTTTCGAATCCAAGTCTCGTTGAATTCGAGGTTCTTCTTCTGCTAGAGGCAGCTGCTGGTTTTTTTCCTCTATAGGTTGTACTTGACTACATTTCTTCTCAGCATGGATATCACAAACAATAGTTTTCTTTTCATCAAGTGAAGGAGTTGTTGCTGCAGCATTATTATCCAAAAAGTAGTACAAACTAAATGAGTCTTTTAACATTCTTGGAAAAGTGTACATGCTTAGGAAATGTCCATGGATGGAAATTATGGGTGGCCATACTCAAATATTTAATGTGAACAACATAAGTGGGAATGGTGATTTTCTCCAAGTACATACCAAATGGGGTAGGGTGGATTTGTGATCCTTTGAGGACGTATTCATTGTCAGAGATGGGGGTTATGAGGTCGTCATCCAACAAGTCTTGCCACACATATCCACTCTTGTATCTCCTGCCGTTCAATAATTGTTAGTTACAAATTGATCATATGGCATGCATATAGTTAAATGTTAAAAAAAATGAGGTAGAGAAATGGACGAAAGAAAGGATTAGAAGGGTATGACTCAACCTCTTGTAGGACCAAGCAAAAGCATCAGGCAAGTCTTTTCCTCTCAATTCCCCAAGCCATCTCTTTACATCTTTTTAAGGGATAAAAAAAAGGCAATACTATTAGATAATAAAAATCATATATTAGTCACAACAAAAATGATCCATGAACACCAATAACCCATATACACCTAGAGAATCGAAGAGAGAAAATTGTAGACATGCTAGGTAATATGATGTGACAAGAAATGTTAGCCGAGTGTTGCATTCTAGCAGGTGTTCATATATCATTACTCTAATCAGAACACATTATGCGCAGAAAGAACAAAGGTACTATAGTCAGAGCCAGATGCAGAAGAGGCTAAAGTAATAGAAGAATGAAAAGGAAGTGTGGAAGAACATAGATAACTCACCTCTTAGATAAACCCCATTTCGAGCAAGATGAAGAACACGAATCAGATGAGGATGATCTGCACGACCACCTATCTGACTAAGGAAGTAAATGATGTGAAGCCTTCTCACTTCTCCTCTACCTTTGCCTTCCATTTCAATTTCTCTTGCTCTGTTCTTCTTCTTGCCTTTGCTGCAATAAACACAAACAACACCACCCTCTTTAACACAAGCACCAAACAAGTACTCTTCTTTTTAGGCACAACACAACACACAACACAAACAAACCTCTTATGTTATCCTCTATTATGATTCAAAATATTATATAAAACGTAGAAAGCAGCTAACATTGGAAAACCCACATGAGATCTTTGTCTCTCTGCCGGCCTGCTACACAGGGAACTGACATCACAACATATATAAACCTTTATGGCAAATAAAATATTCACAATTTCATATCATGGTCATATAATATAAGGTTAATATAATGCAGGCCTGTTAGGTACCTACATGAGCATTACATGTTTTTTATTTTTTAACTAGAAAACATAATCTTTTTATCTTGCAAACATAAATAATAATAAAAAAAAAAATGAGAAACATCGAGACTAGAGAATATACCAAGCAAGTGATTGGTTTGTGTTCTAGAATGCAGTTAGTTACCTTTTACCTATTCTTTCTAGCAGAGAAAGCAGAGAGAGAAAGAGAAAATAATGTGAGAGAATTGACCAGGTTTGGAGATATATAAAGATGTAGTACGGAGTAGAACCAGCTTCAGGGATAATCTGATTTCTCGCGGTTTAACGAATTTATATAATAAATGTATAATAGTCAGCTTTTGACTCAACATCATTGTTCCCCAAAAAGTTCATTTCTGTTTCTTCTTTTTCTATTTTATTATAATAACCTTTTAATGATTTCATTCATATAATTAATGTTTTCATTTTTTTTTCCTACAAATTATTATTATTTGGAGTAGTATTTTTTTATCAGCTAATAGTTAATTTTATTAGTAGGAATTATTAAATTCGTGAAATTTTTTCTTATTTTTTTAATCAACTAATTTATTTATCCTGTTACTTGAAGTAGTATTATTTTGGATAACTAACTAAACATGACTTTTATTATATTGTTTCTTTTTCTTTCTAACATAGATATTGAATGTCTTAAAATACTTGATGTTTAATGCATTAAAGCATACTTGCCTATAAAATTTCTCGTTAATTGGCAAACTTCCTTTTTATATAAACTATCAGTAATTTTGGCCATTTATTGTTATTGTTGACTTTGTAAAATTAAAAAAAAAAACAAAAATCACGGTAAACCAATTGGAATTATCTTGCAATTGCAGATGATTTGAGAAAACATACCACTTTTTATATAAACTATCAGTAATTTTGGCCATTTATTGTTATTGTTGACTTTGTAAAATTAAAAAATCAAAAATCACGGTAAACCAATTGGAATTATCTTGCAATTGCAGATGATTTGAGAAAACATACCACTTTTAATTTTCCTTGGTCAAATAATTAAAGGAAATGATATGCTGAAAATATGTTCATTATAAGTATTGAACAATATTTTATTAAGAAAACGTAGAATAAATAATTAAAAATAAGAGTTTATTAAGTTAGTTACGATTTATATAAGATCCAATTATGTAATGATTAATGAAAGTACGGTAGTTAATTTAGTTTATAACAATAAATTTATATTTTTTTAAAATTATCATTTTCATTAATACTCTTCTTTCTTTTAATTATTTGTTAATACATTATCTTTTATTTTAATTTGTGGTATTTTTAGTCTAAAAATAATTAATGTAAGAAATATTATAGATTATTGAATCTTATAAGAAAATAAATATAATTTTAAATTTGTATCTTATAATAAAAACAGAGAATATAATAAATGTCATGTTAGTATAAATTTGTTCACACTATTAATCAGAAATAATTTTATTATGATTTTTTAGATAATTATTATAAACATATTATACATAATAGTTTGTAATTAGATAAAAGTGTACAAATTTATAATTAGTTGGGCAGGTTGCATGAATAATGTAGACCCTGCTAAAAAAGAAGATAAAAAGTGTGCAAATTTACACTTTTAGTAGATGCAGTATTTGTTAAAAAAGAAATGAACATGAATTTTTTTACAAAGATCTTTTTAATATGATAGATATGCACACGGTAAAATGCAGAATAACAAAATCAATTGATATTTTAACAATTTTATAATTTATTTAATATATTTAGTCATAATTGTATTTTATCCTAGGGGACACTACATTTCAGAAGAGTGGGATCTGGTTTTTCTTTTACACAGATATTTTTTGTTTGAGAAAAAAAATATATTCGTCGCAAAAAAAAAAAACCACCAAACTATAGATCTAAACATAAAATTACTAGTTACAAATTACAAATACAATGAAAAGGATATAAAATACACAGATCATTTATGTTTTGCTAACAGCCTAACACAAAGATGCACCAAAATGCAACAAAAAAGATAACCAAACCAAACCATTGAAAAACCAATATGACGTAAATTGAACAAAATGATATATGAAGACAAGTAGATGACAAGAGAAGACACAATAAGTTGGTAATGAAATCAATTGACGATTTGAAAAATACCAAATTGCAATCTTGGCCAGCAAGTACATTATACAGAATAATCTAATAAACCGAATGTGGCAAAAACATATCATGAAAGAAAAACTGCAAACATAATGATCCAAAAAACAAAGCATTTTCTCAAGAAATTGACCTTTTCATGATGTGGAGGTCCTCCTTTGTATAGTGTGGGAAGCCTTGCGGTGATTCCATTGCAATTGAATTCATGACACACAAGTTTTGTTTTATCCCTTTCGTCGTCTTTCCTTCAACATCGCATATTGCGATTTTCATCAGAAGATGAGATCATAAATAAGTAGTTGCAATGCAAATTAGGAAACTAATTATTCTCTGAAAACAATTCAATTAGGGATTGATGATAATAAAAAAATCAATTAGGGATTGACACCTTCGTTGAAAAGGAATGATTTTACTATGTAAACAAACGTTACATCTTTAATTACATCATTATGTTTTATATGGCAAATAATTTTCTTCATTGCATTTGAAATCGAAATTTGAAGCTTTTTTTACTTACTATACTTAAATTTTAAAGTTTCTTATACAGTAAAATTAGATATAGAAAAATTTCAAATTTCTGTGTATTTATTGTTCTCTGATTTTCTCTCTTCCATGTGAAAATCGGAGCAAATTTTCGGGTGTTGTTTTTCATTTTTTTATGAAGCTTTTGCTGTAATTTTTTTTTTTTTTTTTACATTTATAACTTATTATCTAGGATGATCTCTTATTTTGCTGAAAAAAGAAAATTGGGACCATATAGTTTAATTTAACCAATTGGATCAGCAACAGCAACTTAAGAAAATAAGGAAAGGAAACTAGTGGATCAATATTTATTAAATCATGTGATCGTGAACCTAGCTTGCTAATTGCAATTTAACAATCATAATGAGGATCAGCTAAATAATGGAAATTTTGCTGCTTAAATAATACGAGGCATAGACAATTCAACAACCTACCCAATTCATTAAAACATAGGTAAATTTAAAGGTCATGAATAAAAGATTTTTTTATGAAAAACATTGTAAACAAATAAATTAAACGGGGCACCAACTGATGAAGCCTGAAATCTATTTCATGTATGCATATGTATTTTACTATATTCAGCAGACACGTGTAGTTTCACTTGCTACATACACACGCATAAATATTAAAAAAAAACTAAAATATATTTTTCATCTTCATAAATATGATAATATTTAAAATTCATTTTTACAAAAAATTTAGTAATTTTTTTATTCTTATAAAATGAAAACTTTGTTATCCGGACTTAGGTTCAAATATATGTTTGGCTATGCTTCAAAAGACTAATAAGAAGCCACAATGACTTCTTGGAGATGAGATGTGAAACGTGTGTTAACACGTTGGAATTTAGCTTATTTATGCTCAAAGTCTGCACAAGTCTCAATAAATTGAGGGTATGAAAAGGGTGGGACACTTCATACAAGTGACTCCATTAGCATGCATGATCATGCCTGTACATGGTGTGTATATTAAACTTCTTTGATATTTGTTTAAAACTGAATAATTTTACATTAAATGTTTATTCGTTTACTATCAATGTTTTTGTTTGCAAATAATGAAATTTAATTGTTCTCTACGTACTGATGAGGTCTTTCAATGGACCCATATACAAAAGGATACGAGTGAATTTGTTGATGAAAAGATCTAAGAGAACACATGAGGTTTTTAATATTTTTTTCATTTTATTCATATTTACTATATTGATGAAAGAACGAATTTGTTTGAATAACAAGAAGATTTTCAAAATAGATTTTCTCAAGCTAGGTCTGAGGTTGCATCATCTATTGGCAAAATAAGAGACTAGCCCTTTTGACCCTGCTTTGGAGGAGAGTATTAGATCTAGGTGTTGGGCCAAAGCTATTGGTGGCAAGCGTAAGGAATGACTTACGGGTCTAAAGACCTTGCTCGTGATTACTGAGGTGGAGATAATAGCCTCACGCATAAAAAGGAAAGCATCAAGTAGTAGTTTACATGTTTTAGAAGAGATTAGCCAACTGAGACAATGACTTTCACAAAATGAGGAAAATACTCACTAAATGAGGGAGGACAATGAATGGATGAGGAGGGAGGACAATGAGCGGATGAGTCATCAGTTAACTGTGGGCTCGATTGTCTTGTAAATGATCGAGCACCCATGTTCTAAATTACAGTTGCAATTGTAGTTATGTTAAGATTTTTTATATTGGAAAAAACTATGAATCGATGTAAGTGATGAGAGGGTGATGCGGTTATAAAGGAAAAATTATTAAGTAGTCTAAGAAAATTACATCATAGTCTCAATTAATTTTTATGTATATGACACATAATTATTACTATTTATTTCTTGTAATATATTGAAAACTTAAATACATATTACATAGAGATTATTCATTAGGATCAAGGATACTTGATGACCCAAGACTGTCTAATAATTTTTCATTATAGTGACAGTAAAGATCTTAATGATAAAGCCCAATTGCAGTTGAAGACTGCAAATATAAATAAAACATGCATCTTGTGGATAAGTCCACAACCAGTTAAGCTTTCTCATTGAAAACTAGAAGATTGATTGCAACATATAGATACCATAAAACCATATTTTAACTTCAAACAATGAGAGACGGTTTTTCACAATCAAGCTTTGACGACAATGAACTTAAAAAATTTAAAGCAATCCCCCCAAAGGTCCAAAATTCAAAATGACGAGAGTCAAAGTATAGGATTAGTCCAAATGGACACCAACGTGAGCTTAGGTTCACACATGCTCCCCCATGCATGTATAGTAATCCTTTCAATACCACAAGACTCTAAACTAGCCAAGCCGAAAAGAAGTGTACGAACAGCACAAATGTAAACTATATTATTGAAGCACATTTTTAAAGCATAAACACACCGCCAGCACTTCCTAGCTCGCTATATATTGTGATAACACAAGCCACACAAGATATATAATATCTTACCAACTATATTCTATTTGAGTCAAAACAAGGAAACATATAGTATAGTCTGAGCAATATATAGTTTTATAAAAAGTCCAATGGTCAACCTATTATCAAAGCCTTTATCTTGTCCCTTTATTTTGTCCTCCAAGGTTCCAACAACGACACCACAGCGCCATTTTTTTCAGAAACAGACTTATAAAAATAAGTAGTCAATTAACTAGCTTTAATTAATTCCCTTGTATGTATGGTTTGATGAAAGTAATTCTATTTCACAATATTAAATATAATACTAATTAATATAAAAATAGAATATGAATATTTTTAATTATTTATTTATCTATATATAATATAAAACAAATACTGACTTGCAAATATTATTTTGTCAATAAATTTTCTTAACATATACTTTAATTTACATGTCACAGTATTGGTTGGAAAATATGAAATATTGTGTAGCTAATCATTTCATAAAAATGAATTAATAATTAATATTAGCATAATTTTTTAAAGAATTTTATGTAAAAGTAAAGTTATTTTAATTATGGTAACATTTTTTTAAAAAATTTGTTTAATCCTAATAGAAAGTGTAGCTACACGCAAATTTAATTAATTGCAAGAATGAAAAAAACTTGAGTAGAAATACTCATAGTTTTAAAACTCACACCACTTATCGACTCATTCGGAGTATTAGATTAGAAGGTCGGTGTTGATATCAGTGAATCAGTAATTAAACCATACATCATTCATGAACCGGTATATGCATTAAATTTGTAAATTTCTTATTAAATATAAAGTATATGAATTTTATTTACCATATCTACGCATTATAATATTTTGTTGCTACAGTGGTAGAATGTTTTATAAGGAGTCATAGTCGCTCCAGGCGAAATTGAGTTGAATTTTTTATGTTTACTACTTGATTTAATTTGAAGAAACGCATGGCTTTGGTAGGAGCATGGGTTAAGAAAAATAATTAGGAAAGATTTGAGTTCGATTCCCACTAATACACTATTGGGAAGGAATAATTTTTTTTAGGGTTGATTAAATCCCAAATCAAAAATTGGTGTAAAACAATATGATACCTTGAGATTCCAAAAAAAAATCAAAAGTTCTAATTACGGTGTTTGGAAAAAAATTACTTTGGATAAGATAGTGTGTAAAACAACATGATAGATTTTGGGGAAGGTCTTTTGCCAACGTTTAATAATTTATTGATATACCATCGTAATATCCTATAATTGAATACCCGAGGTTATAAATAGAACATCAAATTATTATGAGAAATCTTGATGAGTAACAAGATGAGAGAACCAAATTATATGATCTAGTTAATAATTAGAAGATCAAATTAAGTTTGAAACATAAATTAAAGGATTAAATTAATAATTAGTCCTCATTTTTAAGTAGAAAGAAAAAGATTGAGGAAAGTTGCTCTCGTATAATATAATGAAGAGAGACATAAACAGACTGCAAAAAATATTAATGTAAGTAAAATATGACTTAAGTATGTTTTAGACTATTGATAAATGATTGATTTTTGTTTGGGTTCCTAATAGTTTGTTTGTTGTAATGGATGTCTAATATATAAAAGAATTTGTTTTGCGTCCTACTCTCAAATAAGTGATGACATGACTTAATTGATAACAGGAATTCAACACAAAAATTTGATATATTAGGGCCCGTTTGGGGTAGTTTTGAGTTTCAAAATTTTTAAAAATAACAACTAGTTTTTAGTTATAGTTTCAAAAAAAATAAAAATAAACCAGTTTTTAAAATATGCTTAGTTTCAAATAAATTCATTTTGAAAGTTTCAATAGGTATTAAAATTAGTTTAAGAGTATGTTTGTGTGGTGCTGATAATAATGATGATGATGGTGATGTCAGCAAAAGCAGCAACAATAAATATATTAGTGGCGGTGACAATAGTGATGATGGTGACAATCAATGGTGGCAACAACGAATGGTGGAGACAAAAGTTGTATTAGTGGTGTTGGTGACGACGGCGATGGTGGTATCAATGGTGTTGATGACGATGGTGGTGACAATAATGGTGCTAGTGGTGTTGGCAACAAGTGATGAAGGTGTTGGTTGTGGTAACGATGTCGGAGGTGATGGTGGTGGTCAGTGGCGGATCCATACTTTAGTGAGGGTGTGCACATGCACCCCCTCACTTTAAAAAATTACATATAACTATCTAATATTTTTATATTTTGTTTCCCCTAATTTTATATATTTGAATCCACTACTCTCATATTTTTATATTTTCATATTTTATACTCTTTAATTTTATATATTTGAACCCATCATTCTCAATGTGTATGTAATTTATTTGATTATATAAATTAAAATTTATTATTTTAATGTTTATGTCTTTATCTTCATGTGTATGATAATGATAATGATAATTATCAATTTTTATTTTTTTAAATAAATTGTCCCCATTGATCCAAGGTCCTAGATCTGCCACTGGTGGTGGTGACACTAATGATCTTGGTAGCCATGCTGTCTAGTGGTGATGGTGATGTTAGTGACGATGATAACGATGATGGTGGTGCTAGTGTGATGGTGGCAATGATGGAGGTGGTATTGGTGGTGGTGGTGACAATGGCGATGGTGGTAGTGGTAGTGATGATGGTGACAGTGACGATGGTGATGGTGACAACAAAAAGTGATATTTTCAAATGTAGAAAATGTTTTTTTTATAAACTAAAAATCAAATTTACAAAACATTTTTTTTTCTTGGTTTTGAAAATGAGTGTAAAAAAATTCGAAAATGATTTTAAAACCATTTCAACTTCATTTTTACCAAACACATTTTGTTTTAAAAGTCATATTTGAAACCAAAATCTCGCAATCACCCCAAATGGATCCTTAGGGATCCAATATAACGAAAATATTTATTAGAAAATTTGAAGGACTAAAAATGATGATGAAAAAATTAGAGGACTAAATTTTGTTAAAAAACTTTTGAAGGACTAAAAATTGGAATCTGAAACAGTTAAGGGACTAAAATCTTAATTAATCAATTATTAAATGTTGCCAAAAGATCTTCTTAATCATTATTATAGAAAATCCATATTCTATTCTCATCGTATTTAGAATTTTCTTGAGACAATACCGTAAGCAAAATTAATTATGACCAAGTGAGTTGGGAGTCACTTGTAATCTTTGACGAATATTTTTTTTTCCTTGACTACACATACAATATTTTAAATATTGTAGTTGATTAATTATTGAAAAAGAAACAAATGAGTACATATATTATACACAACATCCCAATATATGAACTTTAATTATTGAAAACCTGACTTGAACATTAATGCACCATATTCTGGTTACCATACCATAATATGAGTAAGGTTACACAAAATAAGGAAATATCTATATAATTGAAAAGTTGAAAAGAATATAAATCTTGTAAATTATATAAAATTACATATTATGATAAATTGTATTGAAGTGGATTTAAGTTTAATTGAAAACAGGAAGGATGCACCTTTTACTTTCACATTTTTTCCATGTATTAAATCTGCAGAATATGCTAACATGGAATGAAAGTTCGTTATATGATAAGGTGACCCTTCATTGGAGCAAACCTCAAAACCAAAAACCTTAGTAATAGATGCGAACCAACTGGTAATAAATAATGTAGGTAGAAATGCATGTATTTGGCCTTATTCCTAATGTACCATTACCGTAGTAGTCATATAACCCTACTGCACAAAACTCCAAGTATCTGAACATGCATGAATGCAAACTGAGGAGACATAGTTTGACCTACATGATTCTGTAATTTGGTTTCATCTTCCAGGAACTGATCAACTCAGTGATCAATCTTCTTTATCCCCTCCATGGACAGGCTGTACTGTTTGACATTACAACTCAATGATCAATTCTCTTCATCCTTTTTCTCCCTCACAAACTATCAGACTAATATTGACGAGGTCAAAAATTTGTGGCAATATTTTGCTTCTTCTTCTGGTATATACTGGGTGTATGATTGGTATTAAAAGAACATTTTTATTTGTTTAATTGTTTTCACTTTGGTAAATTCTTTTTTCCATACAATCACTTTGGTAAATTCTGTAACTCCCTTTAGAGGTGTCTTGATTTCTTTTACTACCAAGGTATGACTGGCTGCTATACTTCCAATATTTAAACAAAGTCTTATATAGTCAATTAATCAACTGTATATTTATTTTCTAAATTGCTACAGTAACTAACTTGGCACAACTGTTTGGTTCTTTTTGTTATCATTAATTTAATGTTTGGTTCTTATTTGTTCTTCTTTCACACACTTAGGAAGCAGAAAAGGAATGAAGAAATCACCCAACAGATTTGTACAAAATAACCGAAGAGGTGAGCTTTATAAGTTCAATTTGTCTACCGTGGTCATAAATAAAAAATTCAGAATAATGCCCTTAAGAATTTCAGCAGAATAAACACACACAAAAAAAAAGATTAATTCCAATTTTATCATTTTCCTGGCACCTTGTATTGCTGTTGTAGCTAGTCCATCATAAAACTAAAATGTGTGTAATTAAAGTCTTGTCATTTTCCTTTCAATTCACGATAATAAAAATCTCAAATGCAGCAGTAACGAATCAAAGTTTGAAATGCCATAGCCAATATCTTCAACAAGAATCAATCATCTTGATGAGTTCCTTTAACCACAAAACTTTCTGGATTTCTTTAATCGAATTCCAGATCCCATAAAGTAGTCCTTTCTGTGCATTCCCAAATCATGGAGATTAATCAATAACAAAGCAACAAGGAGAGGGAGGAAAGAGTAACTATTGCAATAAGAAATTAAGAATACTATTGTCTTCTTTGTTGAATTTTGATCTGTTCACAGCATGCAAGATTCAGTACAGGAAGTGTACGCAGAAGTGTGATTTTGCGCATCTATCACGATTGCTTTGAGGGAAGCAGTGAGAGGCCGTCAGAGTTGAGAGAGATGTGGCTGGAGGATTCCCAGTGCTTTTTATGGTTGCAATTTTGGAGGAGGAAGATAAAGATTGGACCTGTTTAGATACAGGTCAGAAGTAATGGAAATATATCTTGGTAGTGTTTGATTTCCAAGACAGAAATCAGAACCTGGATGGAAGCAGAGAACGAGATGTGAAGACGCGCTCCAAAACACTTAAAACATTGCATAGGAAACCTTTTTGTGTTATGATTTTGTTTACAAAACTGACCTAAGAGTATTTTCAAATTGGGTAAAAAACTATTTTAACTCCAAATTTGCCAAACAGTATAGCTTTCATTACGTTCGTGTGAGTGGAATTGAGTTAACAAAACAACATGTGATGCCTCTGTAGGTTTCTTAAGATTGTATGTGACTGTATTTGAAACCTCAATATGCATAAGCTGCAAGAGCTTTTTTGAAAATAATAAAGATTTCATACAAAGATATTTACACTATCTGAAGGTCTTAAGCAAATAACACATAGGATCATTGGTCTGTTTAATCTGTAACTATTACATTGAGTTACAATTATATTGTCTTTGTTGAGCAGTGAAGAGTGTAATAATTAATCTTGCAAGGGTCAGGCGGTTGTGATAGTTGTCACTTGTCACAAATTGTTTAGACAAGCTATTGTTACTCATATACAAGGAACTCTTGAATCATTTGTCCTTTTTCAATTCACGGCTCATTTTTCATTCAGAAAAAGAAATACATCAATTTTTTCTGTTTTCATTCTTGTGATGGAATCAAAGCCTTACTATGTCTCTAATGGTTCTTCATTCTTATCTTTTGAAAATGGTAAGGAACAATCATGGGGGTTCTGGCTCAGTGTTAATGTGTGTATAAGAATATTGGAATAATGTTCTTGTTGGTTCATATAATTATATATATATATATATATATATATATATATATAAACAACCTGCCATATTTTAGAGGTGCAATTGACAAAACTGCATTTGTTTATTCTGTTTGGTAGCTTGGTTCGTCTCTCTTGGTTTGCTTTATTACTAAAAACAAATGGAGAAAAGTATAGTAATACAACAATGGCATGTTATGATTGAGTGCCGATTTAAGTTAAAAATATATTTAAAGAGTATGCACTTGGAAACCCTTTTTTTTTTTTTTTTTTCGAACAAACTAGACTAATAAATTGGCTGCTTTTCTCTATTTATTTCCCTGTCACACACACATATATCTATATAGCTTAGAATTGGTTGAAACATTATCTAACATGTACTTGCTTATGGATAAAATTTTACTCAATTAAGATCTGCAAGGACTTGAAAAGTAGTAGTATATGAAATTAATATGCCAAGAAAAACTAATAGGACACTCTTGCTATAAAGTACTAATTACTAAACTGAAAGGAATTTTGTGTATATCATACCCTACAATAACGATACAGATCGCAAATGACACAATAAAAATAAAATAAATTATGTAAGGATATCAGTAATCTCGCACACGCATATATATTAATTTCTGCTGGCTAGATCCAAACACAACAACATTACACAAAACCAAGCTTCATAAATTGGAAAAATCTGAGAATTCTTCATTCTCAAGGACTTGGGGGTGGAAGAGATGGGGAGAGGAATGGAATAGAGGGAATCATTGATGGGATTGAGGGTATGTTTGTAAATGAAGGTTGCAAAAACATATTTTTTCTTTAGTTTGCATAAAAGGTTTAGGATGTGAAACATGTACCAGAATGGTTAATTGTTGGTCATCTAATTTTTATTTTTTTTCAGATTGATTTTGTATGGTTATCCACTTCTTCCCATTTCAAAGATAACATCTAGCAATAATGTTATTAATTGATTAAAATTTCTAGAGGTTGAAATTGAGTCTGGTTTTGTGACTAGGCACAGAAAACTTGCAAGGAACTATTTTCTTTCGCCAACATCTCTTGTTACCCTTGGTTATGTGGCAGCTTTCTCACAGAGAACATTGACTTTGGTGGATAAAGAGAATTGTATAACACTTCAAGTCTTCAAATCAAAGGTGACAAAAATGTCTTCATTGTGGTATCATAGGTCCTCACACATACTGGTGCACTCACACAAATACATAACAATCTCTCTGTTAGAATACTTCTGATGTATTTAGATAATAGTCTGTCAAGCCACCAATTGACATTTTACATGAGATGCTATTTATAAGTAATACATGACTCTTCACTTGAGTAACTTCTTCACCTAGGGACATGACTCTTCACATTAGTAACTTTTTCACCAAGGGACATGACTCTTCACATGAGTAATTTCTTTACCTAGGGACATGACTCTTCACATATCTAATTTATTATTATTAAAGTTTAATCCAACAAAATCCTCCCATAAACTTTAAATATTTCTTCCGTCTTTCATCCCCAACATCTTTTTACAATTTTCCAGCAGCAATGTCGGTAATGGCTTCATGAAAACATCTTTGACTTGATCTCGGCTTGCCACATGAAGTAACTCCACCTTCTTTCCTTTTACTTGATCTCGGATGAAATGGAATCTGACGTCGATATGCTTGCTCCTTTCGTGATTGACCGGGTTCTTAACTAACTCGATTGCTGACTTATTATCTACTTGGATCTCGGTTGGACTGTCTTACTTTGATGGGATTAAACACACAATCCCCTTTTCTGTTGGGAGCAACACCTCAACCAACCACAAACACTAGGGAGTCACCAGACTCAACCAACAATAGCTTTACGTGGGAGAAAACCTTCAAAAAGAAAAACCCAAGGGACCTAGTCCAGAACAATCCACTATTCTCAATAATAATGGTTACAATCACTCTCAACGGCCTTCAGCCGGAGACATTCAACCTCACCAACAACAATGGTGGAAACACTCTCAACAAGGGTTGCTCTCAACCTCTCGGAGACGCTCTCTCAACAGTTTCATGCTGGAGACACAAACGAGAATCCTCTCCTCTCTTTTCTGGAATTTTGAATCCTCTCTTCCACACTAAGAATATTACTTTTTAAATCGGGCACGTAATAGACATCTCGGATGCGCCCAATTCGTCCATTTTTCTGCAAGAAACAAATCGTACCTCGGCCTTTGACATCAACCTTTGAAGCATCTCCAAACGAAACATGTCTGGCTTCTATTTGTCGTAGATTACTGAACAAATGCTTATGCCCACACATATGATTACTTGCACCAGTGTCTAGATACCATTCCATCTCGGATCCCTGGTTGACTTCACTTCTAGTCATCATCAGAATTCCTCCATCTCTTACTTCTCCTTCTGTAATAAGGTTTAAAGTTTCATTTCTTCTTTCATCTCGACAATCCTTCGCAAAATGTCCGACTCGACCACAGTTGTAACATCTGTCCGAGTTGCAATCTCTCGAGTAATGTCCATACTTTCCGCATTTAAAACATTCTACATTTGATTGATTTGAATGTCAGCCTCTTCCACGACCTCGGCTTCACCAATTCTGCCGACTTGATTCAGCATGTTCCTTATTCCTTCCTTCTTTACCTCGGTCTTTACTACCGCGACCATCTCCTCGACCTCCATAGCCACGCCCTCTTCCTCAGAAGTTTTGAGAATAGAGTACATTTTCGTCCTTAATTGAAGCTTTTGTCTGGAGTGCTTGCTCCAATGACTCTTCTTTCTTCTTTTTCTTTCTTTGTTCATGCGCCTCCAAGGAACCAGCAAGTTCGTTAACGGTGAGCGTTGCTAGGTCCTTTGACTCCTCAGTTGACCAACAACAATTCCAATTAAACTTTTCTATAAGGGATACTGTGTCGTTAAGAAGTTGAGATAACAGTACTTACACCATCCCACCAACTCAAGATGCATTCCCCATCATTGAATTACACAGTTTCGTCTATAAAAGTCGCACATACGACATCTGCAGCGTACACTACACTCTCAAAACATATCTAAACACTTGCAATTTGCAAAGATATCCAACTCCTATTGATCCTTGCAAAGTAATTGTATTCTACAATGGCCACTTGTAGTGTATCAATAGTGACTTTTTCATTTATGGTTCTAATGTTATTGTGAGGAAGCAGTCACGCAAACATTGTCGGAGCACCAACATTTAACGCCCACAAGTAAACAGTGTCTCGAACAAGATTGTATTCAATAGTGTCATTTCTTCTTAATTGGTGGAGAGATATGATTAAGTATTTTGACAATTTTTTGCTACATCTTTTAGCTACTGATGAGGGTGATGCTATACTGTACTAACTAAGCCAATAATAAATTTTAGACTTTTCACAGTTTCTGTACTTGTATCTAAGGCACATGCACTGCCATAACATCTTTTATTGGGGCATGTTCTCCGAGGCTTCCCTTTTCCCATTGCAATGCAAGTATCTAACAAGAAAAAAGTTTTATTTAAAATTAAAATTTATCAAGATAGGTGTTATTATTAGAAATCGCATACCATAATTTAATATTTATGCAGACTCTGACAATGTTAAAATTGGGACCACATTTGTCTGTGATTTGTCACAAAATCAACAAACTGGATGAAACTGCAATGTGACAGCGACCGAATCCCACCATGAGAATAAATTTTGATCACGAAATCAACAAACTGGATGAAACTGCAATGTGACAGCGACCGAATCCCACCATGAGAATAAATTTTGATCACGAAATCAACAAACTGGATGAAACTGCAATGTGACAGCGACCGAATCCCACCATGTGAGTAAATTTTGATCCACCTATTAAAAGTGGAATTGGCATGAGAATGGGTGTGTTTTTCAGAAGCATATAGGACAACCTTTGGCAGCAGCAACAAATTTCATCCCAGTTTGTTATGAGCCCACAATTACAGAGGCATTGGCGTATATAGGGAGTATAACACACAACAAAAAATCAGATACGAATAAATTAGAATAATAATTCCTTATTTATTTTTTCATTCACTCATTCATTTATATTCCACCTCTTAATCCAGGTTTATTTATACAAATGGTTATAACAAATATTCCATAAGAAACCAATAAGATGAAGAAAGAGGTGACTCAGCCACTGAACTTCCTTGAGGATTTGATCCATGAAATTCTATTAAGGTTACCGATACAGTCTTTATTGCGTTTCAAAAGTGTGCAAAAATCATGGCTTTCTCTCATATCTGATCCTTGGTTCGCTAAATCCCATTTTGACCTAGCCGCGGGAACCACCCACCGACTTCTTCTCAATCGCTCCATAGGCTCCATTAATCCTGAAGTTGCTTCCTTAGAAGTAGAGAAACTACTTGATAATTGTTATGTGGATGTGGTCTCTAACATTCCACTTCCATTATCTGGTATGGGATGCAGGATAAATATTGTGGGTTCTTGTAGAGGATTTATACTATTAACCAATTCTTTCACGGGAATAGAGAACACGGACCACAATGATTTCTTTGATTTTGCCATATGGAATCCTACTACTGGTCAGCGTATACATAGACAAACTAATCATGTGTGTATCCATCCTCAAATGTCCGGCATTGGCTATGATTCATCAACAGATGACTACGTTGTGGCGATTCTACAATTGTCACTAAATGAAGATTTACCTTTGTATCCGACTGTTGATTGTTTTTCTTTGAGAACCAATTCATGGAGTCGCGTCGAGGGAACCCTTCCTTGTTATTTTCCTGACCATAAAATGTCAGGCATAAGTTCATGCACATGTTCTTGAATGGAGCTCTTCATTGGATGGCTGCACCTTATAATGATCTTGGTGTAATTGTTGCGTTTGATGTGAGGGAAAGGAGTGTATCAGATATTCCACTTTCACGCTATTTAACCATTGGATGGGAATATAAATTACATCATTTGACGGTGATGGAAGGACTTCTGTGTTTGTGTCTCTCTAACTATTTGGTGGGTTTCAGCACTACTGAAGTATGGACGATGAAAGAATATAAAGTACAGGAATCTTGGACCAAGTTATTTGTTATTTCTAATAATAGTTATCATTGTTTGCCTTTGTTTATCCCAATACTTTCACCAAAACTGGTGAAATTTTGGGATCAAATGGCGCTAGCATATTGTTAGTGAGACTTAACGACAAAGGTGAGGGTCTTCAGCTTTGTGCACTTGGGCAAACATATTTTTTTCTAACTTGTATGTATAGAGAGAGTCTGTTATCCCTTCCGGTGGAATTTTAGAAACAAAGTGAAAGATACATTATTTGATTCCTTATCCAGTCTTGTACTCTCCCTAGCTTTCTAGTGTGTTCTTGTATTACTGTTTTGTCATCTATTGCACACATAATCGAAAACCAAATATGATTACAAGAATTTGAAGGATTCGTATTGAAATAAGTTTATAGGGTATTCAAACACACACCTTACAGTTTTTTTCGTATTGTCACATTGGAAACTGATGTTGTGTTGATCTTCAATCTTAAAATTGTCAAAGTCTGCATAATTTATTAAAATTACACTATGCAATTTCTAAAAATAAAACAAATCTTGATAAATTTTTAATTTCAAGAAATATCTTATTCCTGTGATAGATGTGGCAACAATGGACTTGATATTTATTCAGCCACTATTAATAACTGTTAGCTAATTGCATCCGAATGGGAAAGGAAAGGCCTAGGGAGCAGGCCTCGAGACTTTAAGGCAGTGCATGTGTTTTAGCATACCAGTACAATATTATTGTGAAAAGTCTCACTTTTTTTTTACTGCAACAATATAATGTTATTTCATTCAAAATGATGGTATAAATACAACTGGGTACAACTTTAGAACTTTGAGGACTAGCATGACATCTAGAGGTCCTTGTCAACAAATGAGCAACTTGATTTGTTTATCGTATAACGAAACTCAGAGAAGAGTTATTATGAATAACATTAAGTTTCTGCTTTCAAAGAGACAGAATGAAACCAAATTCAGATTTCAAAGAAATTCCGGAAGTGATTCCATCTGTAACTTGTTTGCAATCCAACTCAAAGATAACATTATGAAAAGATTCTTCTCAGCAGTCCACGAAAATGCCTCAAGCAATATCTTCATCCCCATACAGTGAAGCATCGACATTGCACTTCAGGAAACCTGCAGGTGGCTTGTTTCACCTTCATCGGTAGCTAAAAGATGCAAGAAATCCAAAATTATGAAAATACTTTATCATCAATTGATCATATCCCTCCACAAATTAAGAAGAAAGGACACTATAGACAGGTTCTGGGATCCCCACTAAGAGCCAAGTAATTTTACAATTTTATTATTGCCAAGGTTCTGGGATCCCATTACTTTCAAATTTTTGCTTGCTTTTAATTGTTTCTATAAAAAAAAAAAATGAGAGAGAGAGAATAATAGTCATTTTCAATCATACTCGTGTCCAATTAGTTTTGATTTGATGAATCAATACGTGTTAACATCATTACTCGTTGAAACTGGAAACCTTTATCTTCCTCTTATGAACTGGTGTAGTTGCCCGAGGAATAACATTAACCAATTAAGATTAAATCAAATGTTTATTAAATGTAAAGACAGATCTATGCAATTGGTAAGTATTGTGTAATATGAACCCCTGATTGCAGTCTCCTTTGCTTTCCAGAGCGCAAGATTTGTCACAGAAATTGGGTAGCTGAATTTGGATGTTGTATATTGATTATTTTGGTTATTTTACACTGCATGACATGATTGGAAACATGGGTAGAGAAATTGTCAGGCAGGAATCATCAAAAGAACCCGAGAACCACAGTAGATTGTGATTACCGGCCGGAAGATATGAATCAATTTTTGAAAGACAGCATGGTAATTAAACTTATTTTTTTCTTGTTAATTTGTAAATTTCTATAAACATGTAAACTGATGTCTTACATATACGTGTATTGTGGTTGATTCGTGCCTTTTTGCATTAACAGGGAACTAGTACAACTGAAATCATTAACAGTGCTCAATAATAGTTTCTTCAAAGGTAAAATGTCTTTGGGTCATGTATTGCAACCTGTATGATGATTTTTTTTCAACAGGTTTCAGGCAGTTTGCTCGTGTGAGTGATTTAACACTAGCAGGGAATGATTTCACATTCCTTCCTAAATGCTTCAAAGAATTTCACAACCTGTGTTCTCTTGATGTGAATGATTGCAGGCATCTTCAGGAAATTAGAGGGCTTCCACCAAACTTAAAAGAAGCAAGATATTGTATATCCTTGTCTTCCTTGAGCTCAAGGATGTTGTTAAATCAGGTTTTGTCTTGATTTTAATGTATTTGACTTGATGATATATATAGGGCATGTTTGGATAAATTTATCCACAAATATTTTTAGGAGAAGAAAAAAATGAATTTCTCCATGTTAAAATTAACTTATGCGTAGTTAAAAATCATTTTAAAGAGAAACTATATGAGAGTTTCTGAAAATTAACTTATACATAAATAAGTTAATTTTAACTTATGGAAAATCTCATTTCATTATTTTTTTTACTTCTCCTAGAAGTATTTTTGGAAAAGTTTATTAATGCTGATAAATTTATGATTTCTTTATGAATTATGACTAACAGAAACTGCACAAGGCTGGAAATACCAAATTTTGCTTTATAGGAGCAAGTATTCCAGGGTGGTTCGATCAATAAAGCAGGGGACCTTCAACTTCTTTCTGGTTTCGTAATAAATTTCCCGCCAGAGTTCTTTGTCTTCTTATTGCACCTGTGCTTTATTTCAAGAGACCCAAGGTGTTCATCAATGGCGAAGTTCAAGAATCTTGCTTTGATCGTGGTGACCAGAAAGAAGTGAGGTTGTCAGAATTGGATAATACATATCTCTTTGGTCTACAGAAGATAAGTTTTGTTGATAACTTGTTTCAAGTGCCTTTAAAATTGGAATGGAACCATGTGGAGGTTACATATGAAGGTGTGTTAGAGACCTCAATAGTTAAAGCAAGCGGAATCCATGTATTCAAAAACGAAAGCAACATGGACAGTATTCGATTTGCCAATCCTTATAGCAACACATAAGTAGATAATGATCTCAAAACCACTTGTTAAAAAGCATAGGTTCGTGGACAAACACAAGTTTCATACGGTTTTTTCTAGGAAGAATCTTTTGGAAAAATTCATTTGGACGCTGAAATGCTAGTTGACACCCCTATTGAGAGATTGAAAAAATAGAAGGAAAAAAATATAGATATAACAGGTAATATGATGTAATAGGAAGAGGATAATATATTAATGCTATATTGCATGTGTCAGAAAAAGGAGTGTAATTTTATTTAATTTTTGTTGTTGTTAGAGATTGTAATTTAGTTAGTTTGGTTCCTTTGTTATGGTGAAATTTGTTCAAACTTCTAATGTAAAATTGTTGTGGGATTGTTTACATTTTGTTTCATTATTACGTTGTGTTTTTCCTTTCTCCTTCACATTGCGTTCTTGTATGTATAATGCACTGAGAATAGAGAGACCTAGCTAACATCCGTTTTTGTTTAGTGTACCTAGAATTGACAAGGTTTATGAACTAGTTCGAAGCTATTGCTGGTTCCTTCTGATTTTTTCAATATATAGTTTTTCCGATAAACTATAGCCACCAATTGCAATTCCACTTTGCACACAATAATTAGCATTATTCTAAATCAATTTAAGGTAACTAAACTATACAATCCTCACCTTTCATCTCCACTCCAATTATCCTTCACCTTAGGACCTGTTGGTCCTTCCTGTCTCAACACTTCACTTGGAAAATTCTTCACAATATTCTCCAAAGTAGATTTCAGCTTCCCAGGCAAAAACTTCTCAAGCTTCTTCAATTCCTCATCAACATTGTAATAAATCTTAGGACCCCATTCCCTAAAATAGTTAAGCCATGGAGGAGGCTCCACAACATCAGACACCAAATACTCAGCAGAAACCAATTGAAATGCCCCCAAATCCATGACATTGTCACTCATAGCAGTGTCATTCCTTATGCCTATCTTATCCATGATGTTACGGCCAGCATGAGGGTATGATGCATGGCCATGCAAGGAAGAATAGTACAATGGTTTGTTCCCACTTTGGAACTCTAATTGAGATGAATCAAACCATGCACCTTTGCTGTGTTGTGAGAAATAGACATGCTTCAGTTCACCATTGAAGTTGCTCACCCTTAGTGTCACATGCTCCCAATCACCAACATGTTCACCTATCTTCCCCAAGTCAATGGTTAAGAACTCAACTTTGGCTCTTGCTGCTCCATTGAATGGGTAGAAGACCCACATTGAAATGTCAGTGAAGGTTCCTCCAAGCATTGGCTTCACATGCACATAACTTATGGCACTTTTCAAGTCTCCTTTCTTGACCCTATCTTTGTTGGTTGAATCAGCAGGAAGGTCCACCCAATAGGCACCATCATCATTAGGATCCTGAGGAAGGTTAGCCCCATTTGGTGATATTGGGACAGGACATGACTCTTGCCCTTTCTTATATAGAAGTGCACCATTGGAGAAAAGCCACTCCACAGAAGATGGAAAGAATTCTTCATCAGGGTGCAAGGACATAACTGGAGAGTAAACTTGAAGAATTGCCTTGATTTGTGGTAGATTAGGCATGTATTTTGGTATGGCATTGGTGTTTCTCAAACAAGCAATAGATGGAGGGTTAAGACTTGCATTTTGTGCAACAAAGGTGCCTACTCTAACACCAGGTGCTTGAATCCCCCTATTGCTTGGTCTAACATCAAGAAAATTGAAGTTGTCTGAATCCCAAATTAATGAATTTGTCTCACATTGGTCAGTGAGGTCTAACCTGACACACATGATTTTGTCAACTGAAGGCTTAGTTGGTGTTGTGGTGACAACATGGCCTACAGCTTTATACCCATTTGGTGCTATTGGAAGCCAAACATAGATGGGACCATCTTGGTCAATCTCCAGAGATGCACTGTTCCACACAAGTGTGTAATCAAGTGGTTCCTTTAGACTAGGGTTGCTGGTGTTTGTGGACACATCATTTGCCACAAGAACATATCCAAAAAGAGGCTTGTTATTGGGCTGGCTGTAGCTACCCAACATGGAGAAGCCTTGAGGTACTCCTGACGGCTCAAAAATGGAGAAACCTTGATCATCAGGTCCACCACCATAGGTACCCCAAACTTTGTTGAATGTTGATGCTTCACACAATTGCAGCCCACCGAGATCAATTGTTCCACTTGCAAAACTACCACCTGAATGTAGCAATACTAGAAATAATCAGCATACATTTAACCAGATTACAGGATAAATAAGTTTTTAGTCTCTCGAAAAAAATTGTCTTTTTTTAGTCTCTTATTTATTTTTATTGATCAGAAATAATTCCTGTAAGCTTAATTTTTTGCCTTTTTGTTGCCCACTTTTGGTTTCTCTAGGGAACTAATTATTAGCAATTAAAATAAATAAAGGATTAAAAATGGACAAAAAATTTGAAGGAACTAAAACTCAAAAATATGAAAATCGACAGAGACTTTACACTTATTTAACCCTAGATTATATCACAATAATGAGAGAATATGACCAATCTTGTTATGTTTACCTGGAGGCCAAGAATTTGTAACAGGTGCAGGAAGCTTGAATATGGAATTAATGGGGAGAGCTTGGTTTTTCTGAACGACTTTTGCTGCACAGCAACATGTGGTAAGACAATTTCCAAATATTGAGTTTTCCACAATATATGGAGAATATCATTATTTTATAATAATATAAAGTTTTTGCGAGAAGTATACTGCATTCTTTGGGAACAATATTGAATTTTTGAAAGTAGAAGGGCTTCATATAAATATAAAATACAAGGGTTTCCCTAAGGATGTGCCTTACAAGGAAATTAACTTGGCTACGAGCCTCTATGAATACAAGTCAGAAATGATTATGCTTTCTTTACTCAAAATATAATTTTTTTTTATCAAAAACTCTATCCAAACAGACTTTGCATAGACATGCTTCTAAGCATTTTTCAACTTCACTTATACACCAAGCTGTCATTAAACAAAGGACTTGTTTGTTTTGTTTACCTTTTTAAATCCCTTTTCATAAGGGAGATGTCAATTTGCAATTTTGCATGTGACTCTGATGTGGGGCAACCATAAATGGGGTCTTCACATGGCTTTAGTTCTGTTATAATTTTGTGTTGCTAACTACATTACAAGTATCCTATAGTCCAATAAGTACGGATTTGTGTGGCCAAAAGTCTCTCATTACTTTAGCATTAATGTGGAGAGCCTACAAATTTGTTTTGTTTGGAATATCTTGTGGTGTTAGTGGAATTATCATTATTATTGTATTGGCTGCACTTTTTATGGACAAAGGGGACGAACTAATGCAAAACAGGGTACTCTGATATGTATGATTGTGCATAGTTATGTTCATTACATTAAGAACTAGTAAAATAACCATAACATGCACAATAATCCTAAACATCAATTTCATAAATAGCATGAGAAGATAAAATCCGTGGCATGGTAGGTAATTATGAAGCAAATTTAGAGACATTTTCTTTTTTTTTTTTTTGTGTGTGTGGACCACATTTTTAATGAAGAAAAGAAACACATGATGCTTTATAGAATTGAATGTCTACAAGTTCAAATCATTACGGATTTATCAAAATGGTTGAGAAGCGTACACAAATACATTTAAAAAAAAAAAAAAAAAACTCAAACTCGTGTCTTTACCTCGTAGAGCTATAGGTTCCTTTTATATCAAACTAATCGTACAGTTCGAGTTAGTTGATTCATCAAATGTGCAAGCAAGATCTTATAAAACACAATTTTACATAGATTCGTTTTTCTCCTTTTTGTCATGTTTCATTGCCTATTAGCTAACTTTGCATATATATTCCCAATGTGGGAATATTCCACAAAAACATATTGACGCAAATACTAAGTGCATATTGAAGAAAGATTATTTTAAATTTTAAAATAATTATATTCTTATAAATTATAAATTAAGTAAATATTTCATGTATTAAAAAATGCACACTATCAACTAATTATACATGTACAGTAATATATTAATTTTAATGATAATCACCGTAAAATTATGTTAATAATGGTTTTAAATTATTTGCATCGTAAAAATAAAATTACAATGACAGTTCATCGAACCTTTTTATTAAGGAACGGTTCATAGAACATAAAATTTTATAATTTTTTTAAGGAATACCATTATGTTTTTTTATAAATTTAAATATAATTTATATATTCAAAGATATTTATTATAAATTTTAATTATAATATAATTTATATATTCTAAGATATTTAATTACTATAAATTTTGACTAAAATCCTAATTTTTGTTTTTGTTCTTAAGAAACGGCTAAAATACTAATTTATTTTTTATTGACTACCATAATTATATTTTGCCTCTTCCATTGAAGCTCGAGGTATCCCCTTGGTTAGATGGTCTGGGACTCCAGATTGAGACACTATAACAGAATAATGGTGATATTTTTTATTTGTGCAATTTAATTTTAATAAATGGTGTGTCTTGAAGTTATTTTATTTTACGTTAAAATATTTTATGACTAAATTTTATTTAAAGAATTTGGGGGAAAAAATACTAATGTTTATAAAGAAAATGGACTAAATAAATAAATGAAAACGTGCATATTAAATATCGTTCCAGGAGGACATAACACAATCCTAAAAAATTACTATGTTAATATGTTATCAAAGATTATATTCTTTTTTGTGTGAATCAAAGATTATATATTATGCGTAGCTTCCTCCTGCCCTCACACATCGCCCAATACTCTCTTCAATGAAATGTTATAAAAATAAAAAGAATTTTATTTGAAGCATATGTTTAAGATGAAAGGACAAAGCATGGCTTTAATAAAGAGTTTGGTCATAACCAACTAACAGCAATTGTTGCTCATCAATTCACGTTTATCTATAAATTTCCACAATAAGAAGTTATCAACTTATCATGGAAACAACATCCATAATAAATCATTTCGGCAATTTATTTAATAAATTAAACAAAATGATTATACACATTCTTAGTAATATTAGATTTTCTTTAAAATACCTGCAATATTATGTTTATTTTGTTAACTATTTAAAGAATTAAATATATATATATATATATAATATTTACTAAAATACATATTAACCCACAATCCAAAATCTTTTTTTATTTATTAACTTTTAAACATATCTTCCGTTATCACTTTGGCCAGCACCTAGTTTTCATACTCAATTAATATTTGTGAAAGTTACATACCATATTTTTCTCCGATTCCCAAAAAATATTAAGGTTATGATTGGTTTTTCATCTGAGTAACAAACTCAATTTGAACAATAAACTCAATTTTACATATTAAAATCTTACAAAAAACAAACTCAATTTTATAACAATAATATTTAAGTTGTTTTTTAATTTAAATTTAACTCAAATTTAAGTTTACAAACTATAATTCAAATATATTTCAAGTGATTTTAGGTGGTGGTCCTAGACTATTACTTCTTTTTGTTTTAGGGGAGTTGGGTCTCCAGGGTTACCAGACTAAAATAGATTTTAAGGCTAAAAAAATATTTATAAACATATTTATCAACAAAGAAAATAGAAACTACATCTTTTTGGGAATTTAAAATATGAATTTATTTCTTACTGATGGAACTGGATCAACCTTTATCAGTATCACTTATTTAAGGTCCTAGTTAATATTTATATAATACATTAAAATTTTATGATTTACGAGAGAGAGAAATAATTACATGTAACACAATTAGCTTAAACCATGGTGGTCCAAGACCACCTGTAATTCCTTCCCATTTTCTCCTGTTATGCTCTTATCAAGACAGAGATCTGAACTAATAAACAGAAGAAAGAAGAACAATAGCAAAAACTCCAATTAACCAACCAAGCAAAGTAAAACAACAAAAAAGATAAAACTCACAAAAGTAACAATGCCAGAGAAATGATTTATAAAGTACCGTTAGAAGGCTTCTTCCATGGCACATGCAGCTTCTTCCATGGTGCAAATGCAGGAACTCCTATTGCCTGTGTTGCCAAGAGAAACAAAACACAAATAATGCCCACATTGACACCCATTTGTGACACTTCCTCAGATCTCTTGGCAAATAGTCAAAACCTCACCGCAACTGCAGGGAAAAAGGCACAAATTTTGGTTCTAGTTGGTAGTGCACACAATAATCTAATTTCCTCTAAAGTGGGGTTTGTTGGTATCGATTGGATCCACTACATATCTTGCTTTTTTAATGTAATGCCTTTTTGGTTTTTCTCTCCAATGGTGTTGTCCCTTCCGTCAATGGGGGCAGACGTCACGGATAAAGGTTAGCAAATAAATGAATAAACATAGTATTTTATTTAAGAGGAATGGAATGACAATTATAATAAAAAATAATAAAGATTGATTCATTCAATTTTATTTTATTTTTTACTGAAAAAATATAGAAAAATATATTCATGTATTTAGAGAAAAAAGGATTATGCATAACGTATATGGGTAACAAGAAATGGCATAATGAACATTAGTTACCCAGTGTTAAATTAGGAGAATGTGAGTTTTTGATGACGTAAATTTTCAACTTTCAAGGTTGTTGAGGGAATCTCTCAGCACAATTATCCAATTGAAACAGTTTAGCTCCGGAAGCTGATGAACGTGTATATGTCCAAGGCCGTAGAATTAGCGTAACCGACCAAAACAGCCACGAACAAAGGAACACAGATCGAATGCCTAATTTTTTGGAGTTTCAATTTATGTATTTATGTTCCTTCTTCTTGTTTAATGTTCATCATCACCAAAATGGCCCATTTTTACACTCGAACCCATCCTGTAGAATTTTCAAAGTATGTAAAAATCATAATTGTAAACTTTATCTACTGAGTTACAAGAATTGGTGAATTTATTTTATACTTCTTCATTTCTTCGATCTGTTCGTTTTTTATTTGTTTTTTTTTTAATGATTATTATGTAAACATCGAGAAATGTAATAAATATTTTTTATTTTAATAAAATAGGTACGCATCCTTCAAAAAAAAAATAGTTATGCGGTTTTGTTTTTTTCATTACTAATGTATATGTAAATTAATTAAATATTATGAGACAAATAAAGATATAATTAATGTGATCTTTAATTTTGTAAATAATACATAAATAAAAATAAAAATTCTTCAAAAATCTGATAATTAAAAATGAACCGAGGGACGTAATTAAATTTAAAATAATTTATAAATAACTAACATATTTTAAATCATATGAAAAATTTATTTGCTAACTTTTTTCAGAATGATAAAATGAAACACAATTAAAAAATTACTAACGTCTTTACTTAATCAAATTAAATTTAATTTAATTTTATTAAATTAGTATTTGATGTTATTAAAATAAAAAATGAATCTGTTTTTAAATTTAATACTACGTATATAGTTATTAATTTATATTAATATTATATTATTGTTTTAGTTATTGGTCATTAAATTAGTAAATTATTTTCTTTAATTATTATTTTAATTATTGACCATTAAATTACTAAATTTTTTCTTTTTATATATTTTTTGTTATAGATAATATAATGTTTATATTATGACTCAAATAAGTTAGTGACTTAGTGAAATAGGCGGTTAAAAAAAAAAGGAGGAAGTTGAGTGATAGGACAATAGCAGCAGTGTGAGACTAGGGCATAAACCAGGCTTACCATGAAATAGCTAACTAAATAAAACTAGGAAAATTAACTAAAATTCATTCTTAATAATTCCCCTGTCTATTACAAGAATACTGATAGCTTAAATAAACAAAGCATTATCGACCTAACATCTTCAACATCCACGTGGATGGTCCTAATACAAGGAAATGATTCTGAATTTATTTATTTAAAAGCTTGGAACTGAATTCAGTAGTATAGTCATTAGGGAAAAAAAAAACGTTTTTTTATATGTTTGTCTAATTTTTTTTTTTTAAAAAAATACTTTTTTAAGAGACAACTTCTATCTACTTAAAAAAATGTTTTTTCAAGAATCACTTTTTTAAAATAACTGTTTTTAAAGTTTAAACAAATGAGTTCATTATACTTGAAACGAACTAGTAGGATGAATTTGGGATGATCCCATTAAATTCAATAATAATTTATTTGTTTGGACTGTCTGCCCTTAAAGATGGAGGAGTTTCAAGGGCTTTAGGATTTTTTGCCTCTTGTCTCTTCTTTACAAATGACTGTGCAAGTAAGAAAAGAAATTCCTAAGGTTTTGTTTACCACACTACCTGTTTTCTTGGTATGTTAATACTTAGGCAAATGATAACTCGTAATCTAAGTATACTAATTAAGAAAATAAAAATATTTTTATTAAAATACGTAAAAATATGCTCTCAAAAACTTTAATTAGTATTTTTTTCTTTTAATTCTTTAATTAGTGTTCAAAGGATATGTTAGCTGGTTAGCAATGCCCTACTACTTAAACACCAAAACTTTCGTTATTTGGGATATGTTTTTCACTTACATAAAGACTTGTCATTAGTGGGGGATTGTAGGGATATGTTTTTCACTTACATTTTTTTTCTTTTTTCCAACATTATTTTTCAAGATACTATATTAATGGATAAAAAGAATTAAACCACCTGTTGTCAATGGATTCGGTGATCCATGTTAAATTTTTTCTATCTATTGAAAAAGACCAAGAGAACTAAACATACATATGCACTTTTATAAACGAAAAACTGATGCAGGTTATAAGAACATGGAATAATTTTGATCCTCAGGATCACATTTTCCCTAAAAGAAACAGAAGGAGAAAACACGTATCTCGGTAGACAAAGGTTTGTATCTAATAAAAAGGAAAATGGAGCACTAAAACCGGCAAGTATTGAAACAATATCCTGTTCTTATCTTATAATACCCTTTTTTTTGTTCAAACTATAGTGCATAACTATTGTTGGTTAAAAAAAATTAAAATACAAAAAAAATCAAATATAAATTCTTTTATTAAATAAATTATTTTTTCATATATAAATACAACAAGTTCATACACCATCAACCCTATGGATTAAATATCCGAATTAAAGGTTTGTAAACATTTATAAACAAACTTCATTAGCTTTTCACATGAACCTTTTGTTGCATGTATAACTTTTCCTCTTAAGACCAAACTGAACATAAAACCAACATTACCTTGCACGCCCGCAAAGAACTAAACAACAATTGCATTGTGATTAATTGACGGGTTTCACAATTCAGACATAAATCATGTCACAAAACAACTGTTTAACACTATGGTAGGGTTCTTCGTGTTTTGTTTAAATTAGAGGTGAAATCTAGATAAAACAATAGATAGGATGTGGAAGTAAAAGAGAAATAGAAGGAGAAAAAAAATTGTTGTTTTGGGTATATATAGAAATAACAAGAAATATAAATAAAAAAAATCAAGAAAAACTTTCTCTGTAAATGAAAGAGATAATAAAATTAAATAATTTTTTAAAAATATATACTGGTTAAAAACTTAACTTTTTATTCTATTATATTGTCTAAACATAAAAAATATTTATTATTTTTAAAAAATTTATATTAAAAAATATTTGGTTCTTTAAGAAATTAACAAAAAAAAAGAATGAAATATTCTCTTCCCTCCCCTTAATTTCACATTAATTAGGGGAGGAGAGTTTTCCTTATTATTTCTCGGACTAAACGTCTCTCGTTTTTATACTTTTAATAACTTATAATTCTAATGATACAACATATTTCTGTAAAATTAATTTTTCAATTATATTTTTTTCTCAATTTTATATAAAAGTAATTGAATTTAACTATATTGTATATAATCAAAGTAGCATAACAATAATTTTAAGCTAGGTAAACATTTGTAATTCGACATATTTTTTAAATTATTATTTATATATGTATTATGTATATATTTTATTTTATTATTTTTATATTAAAACTTCCATGAACCAAAAACTAAAAAAAATGGTTTTATCACACTTTTTCTTTCTTACTTCATATGAGTGTGAATCACTCACAACATTATGATTATATACTATAAAACTAAACTCATATATTTAATAATTATAAAGTCTAGTTAACAACTTTTTCCATTTTAAAAATATTAATAAATGAGGCAGTAAAAATATATTAATAAATGAGATATATACGCACTAAAAAGTATTAATAAATTAATAAGATATATAGTCTATAATTTTTTTAATAAACTCTATTACTTTATATATATTCTTTAATCATAACTTTATGAAAAATTTACAATTTGCATGGTTAATGTTAATACAATATTACATAATATCTTAAGAGAATCATTTAATATCAATTAGTTACTATAAATGTTAACTATTCTCTTTCAAATTCTTATTGATTAAAATTTATTGAAAATTATCAATTTTAATATATTTCATTTCTCATGTAATATAAACTAGGAGAGAGAAATATTAATTGAAAAACAAAACTTATAAAAAATAATAATTATCAATAAATTATAACTAATCACATATAGAATATTCGAAAGTAAGTGTTATAGAGAACCTCACTAGCATTCCTAGTTAATTATAATAAAATTAAATTAATAAAATATATTTTTTAATAAATTTTTATATATTTATATTATATTTTTATATCTAAATAAACTTGTGCAATGCACAACTATCTTTGTGCCACACTAAACCGTGCAACTAGAAATATCTATAATGAGTGTTTGCTTATATTTTATTTTCGGTGCCACATGAACCACTCCGTGTTAATAAAACAATGACATTCTTTTAGTCATTTCAAATTAATGTGTTTACTCGTTTCTTTACTATTTTTTAACCTCCATATAGTTTTCTTTACCACAAGAAAGATCGTGCAAATTTTAGTTTTGGATTTAATGTCAATGATTTTAAATCACTTAAATAGCACATAACAACACTTTAAAGTATTTTTTAAACTATTTACTTTAGTATTATTGTTTAATCAATTTTATGTTTAGATTATAATTAAGTTTTATAAATATAATATGATATTATATATCAAAAGTTGTTATCATAAGTGATTTCGCACTTAGATATATTAATTTAGGTGTGAGATTCGAACTTCAAGTTGAACATGGTGTTGCAGATATTACTGTATCTAAAATGGGGCGACCCAATGGAAGTGAATTAGTTTTTTTTTATGATTTTTTAAAATTGTGGAAGGGGAACTTCACAATCCCTGGGATTAGAGCGACATGGGTAAACCTGTTATTTTAGGGGATGCTTTTCACAAAAATTGAGTCAGGAACCTCCTTGTGGAGTATTATAGTACACACTCTCAAACCTTGAAGACCTATGTTTCCACTAGACCAAATCTCTTTGGATAGAGAGAATATTAGTTAGGTGTGAAATAAGAAATCTCATAAACTTCTCGTTAAACAAAAAATGATGTTATATTATGTTTTACCTTTCCCAAAAATTTTGTTTAACTTCCGTCACTTATTGGTTTACATTTTAACGGGTGGTAATGGAGAACATACAATTATATAACTAGGTATATATTTTCCATGTTACTTACAAATCATGATGCAAGTTGTGTAGGATCAAACAAATTCATACATTCAACTTGAAACCCTTACAATATTTCCTAATACTTTAACTTTAAAAAAGTTTTACACTTATATATTTATTCACTAAAGCGTTTCAAATATATATAAAGGGACATGAAACATTTTATATGAGAGTGAGATGATTAAATTTGAACTATATAATTATACATAAAAGGTTAAGATTTAATGTAAAAAAAACACATGACTTTTAAGTAGTCACGTGACATTAAATATTGAACATTCATATTTTGTTATACGGTTGAAAAAAGAGGTTGATCTTGATTGTTCTCTCTTTTCTTAAATGTTTTTATAACTTAGTGTCTGTTTGTTATCGTGTGGTCCAACAGACACATATTCAATGTTATCATCTGTTGACATATAAGATACGACTTTTTAACTTATAATTTATTTACATCTAGACAAAATTATTAAGGATCTTGGTTTATCTTATAACTCAACAATATCCCCTTTTAATATGATACCAAACATATATAAGCTTCAAAATATGCATATTAGAGCATAGAGAAAAACTTAAGACGTAACATATAAAAAGATATTCAACAAGCATAAGACTTTGAGCACAAAGTATGAAAATCCACTCTCATAAATATTTTCACATCAAGACTATGTACTTTGTTGAGTACATTAATAAAGTAGCATGAAGAGAAAGAGATAAGACAAAATACTCTCCCTAAGATGGATGTCTTATATTTTGCTCCCCCTCGGATAATGTTTTTGTCTTTCCTATGATCTTGGTCTTCTTCTTGCTTCTCGATAAGCAAATGCATCTTGAAAAACATACTTACTCCCCCTTTTGAGTGACAACTATCAAAAACCAGAAAGAATCTCTATAGATAAGTTTGAGTTTGAATCAAAATCAAAATATGCCCTTGGAGCAAGTTTTAGGAAAAGAGACAGTGACTTTCTGATGAAAGTTTTGTAATTAGGACTTGTTTCTTGGTTGGCTCTTCTATAGTCTTCCTATCATCAAGAGCTTGTCTAAAATCATCTCTTGTTCTCATCAACTCTACCTTTAAAGCCTCAAGGTGGCTTGTTTGGTTGTTTTAACATAACAAGTTCCTTCATAGTTAACAAATAACGAGTTTCAAACTTCTTTGACTGTTTTCAACCAACATATTTTGTTGTTCTTGATAGTGTCTCGCATTTGACTTGTCACATGTTCGATCCCTCACTCGTCTCCTTGGGTGATGTAATTGTAAATACATCTGTAAATGTTCTTTGAGCATAAAAGTACTGGACTGTCATCCCTCCTCCTAAATTTTTTGTAACAAAAAAGTAACAAATATGTAAAACAACTATTGACAAATTTGAAAAATTAAGAGGTCAATTGTTTTTTAAAAATAAAACAGAAAAAGGTGCATAAGTAAAAAAAAATGAAAAATATAAATCCCTAGAAGGTAATGGCAGATAGAAATGGCCTCGCGGTCCAAATGTAAAATGCTGAAAGGGCATTAGCGTCATTTCTTAATATTAGGGTTTTTGTGTTTGTCTCTCCCTCGCCCATTTTTGCATAATAGCAGAGAACCTTTAGAAACCCTAATTTCTCAAACATTCAGAGGGCACACAGCACCACCAAAACCACCACCGCCTCTCCTACCTCCCGGAGCCATGGCCGCCGCCGACTCCTCCGCCGCTTCGTCACGCCAGCTTTCGCAGAGGGAGACGGACATCCAGATGATGCTCGCCGCCGACGTTCACCTCGGCACCAAAAACTGCGACTTTCAGATGGAACGCTACGTCTTCAAGCGCCGCACCGATGGTCACTGCTCCATTCTCAATTTATCCTTTTTATTGATTTTATTTTTGAAAGAGTGATTTCCTTTGCATTGTCCATAGTGTTTTTTTGTTTTTGTTTTTTTACAATGGAATAATATTTTTGTGTAATGTAACTAAGTTTTACTCTGATACACCATCACTATGTTCTAATTAAATTCTTGTAAATATATAATCACTCAAATGTAGAATCCTGGATACCTCAGAAGCCCTGTCATAGTGGCCTTGTGCTTGTTGTAATATCTATGTGTGTTTTACGAGTGGTCTAAATTTTGAAAACTTTTGGAGGGATCAGATATCTCTGCTTTTTGATAATTGTACGAAATTTCAGTCTTCAATTCTGAAGAAATATGTTTTCTTTTCCATGTATGATCAGTTGTTTCTCTGTTTTTTTTTTTTTTTTTTTGGTAATTGGATGTGAACTTTGCATGACCATGATAAAGGTGTTAGGTGCTATTAAGAAGTGATTCAAAGGGTTCATTTAACTACTGATTAGAATTTCTATAATGGTAGTCTTTGTTTTGTTTGTTTTGGTACCGCTATTATGAAGGTTTCCTCTTACTACTGAAATAGAGACATTTTGGAGTTTTTGTTGAATTTTTGTGGTTTATGTTTTTCAGGTATTTACATAATTAACCTTGGAAAGACATGGGAGAAGCTTCAGCTCGCTGCTAGGATTATTGTCGCCATTGAGAACCCACAGGATATCATCGTTCAGTCCGCCAGGCCTTATGGCCAGAGGGCAGTTCTCAAGTTTGCTCAATACACTGGAGCTCATGCAATTGCAGGAAGGCACACTCCCGGAACTTTCACTAATCAGATGCAGCAATCCTACAATGAGCCTCGTCTTCTGATTCTAACTGATCCTAGAACAGATCATCAGGTTATTAGCCCTTTAGAAGTTATAACCAGAGAGCATTAAAGGTGTTTTCAGGAGTTATATTGTTCAACTTTTAACTGTCAAGGATGTTTGTTGAGTGTTGGTTTGAAATTGCTGACAGTAACTGATCTTGTTATTTTGTGCCTGTCCTGCCACGATTTGCCTTATGTTATTGATTTTTGTGCAGCCTATCAAGGAAGGTGCTCTTGGAAATATTCCAACTATTGCTTTTTGTGACACTGATTCTCCAATGCGGTATGTTGATGTCGGGATTCCTGCCAATAATAAGGGGAAGCATAGCATTGGTTGTCTCTTTTGGCTATTAGCTAGGATGGTACTGCAGATACGGGGCACTATTCGTCCAGGGCACAAGTGGGATGTAATGGTAAAATACTTGTTCCTTTTCGGAATAGAATGGTGGTTGTTTTATATGTCTGTATTCCTGTAGAAAATTAGTATTATTTTGGGGAGTTTCCTGCAAGCTCTTAACATTAATAACTAAATATCTCAAATTTTTCTTATGCAGGTGGATTTATTCTTCTATAGAGAAGCTGAAGAGGCCAAGCTACAAGAGGAGGATGAAGCACCACCTGCCCAAGATTATGCCATTTCAGACTTCAATGCCGCTGGCATTGGCAGCTTCCCTGCTACTGATGGCCAATGGCCAGCTGCAGTCGAACAACCCTGGACTGAAGAAGCTCCACAACCAATCTCGGCAGCTCCTACTAACTGGACACCAGAAGCAGCTGGTACGAATTATTGAATTGATTTTGGATACGTGCTTGATGATTGTGCCAGTTTAAGTTTTATTTGCATTGTTCTTATGATAATATGTTTAAATAAGTTCATCTTGGTCATTTAGCCTGTTTATTGGCTTTGAATTTGAAATAAGGCACTTTTCTGTTCAGCCTTCTTTTTATAAATTGTATGCGAAATTGTAGTTGGTATACTGACTTTGCTATGTTCCTGTCAATACCTTCATTCTTATGTTGCAACAGTTCCCTCTCCCCCCTCTAGCCAACAAGGATGAGATAAACTCTGATACATTGATAAGATGATGGGGCACATGCTTTTTCTATTAACAATTTTTATAGTTATTTTGAAATTTATGTAATCACAATTTGTTTGACTGAAGTTCCTCTTACAGCTGCAGGAGATTGGGGTGAGGCAGTTCCAGCTCCAGCTCCAGCTCCAGAAGCTGGTGCTCCTCCAGCACAAGCTTTTCCTCCTGCTACTGGCTGGGACTAGCTTTTGACGAGATTTTATTCCATGGTGTCAAAACCATAGTTTTTCTTGCCCTCGGCTCAGAAACTTTCCTTCCGAGATTTTATTTGTTAGAAAAGAAACATCATTTACTTGATGTCTAATCTCAGTAAAAAAAAAAATTGTTGACATATTGAAAGGAGATTTCATCGTTTAAAATTTAAAGTAATTTAATTGTTTCATAAATGGGTTTTTATACCGTTTGCTAGAAGTGTTGCATTCTATTCCACATGCTAATGAGTTTAAGTTTTAGAATAATTGCTCTTCGAAGAATGAAAAATAATTAGAGGCAGTGTATAAGCTTATAAGATTAAAATTTACATCTGATATTATGTTGTCAACTTTGATTTCTCTAGTTGCATTCTTTTGGATTCCTTTAGCATCCGCACTCTGTTTCTTTCTATTACATTAATTAATCGTAATATCTTCTCACACTCCTTAATTACATGTGAGATAATTATTATTTTATTATATTGAAGATGAATGATTAAATAATATTGGTATAATTTAAATAACTATTATATTATTTTATAATTTGATATAAAATGTATTTTTTTATAGATCAAATGTTGAATTATATATTGTTTGTGTCAAATTTTGTTAAAGTTGAACAATAATAAAATAATTTATATTTTAGTATTTTTTAGAAAATATTTTAGTATATTTTAAAAAGTTTGTATTTCGTTGGTTTTAATTTATAAGAATAAAATACTAAATAATTTTAGATTGATATTAAATTTTGTATATATAATTTATGAGAAATGAATTTTCAATTTAATATTAGAATCTTAGAAAACATTATCTAATTAATTAAAAGTTATTAAATAGTATAATAATTAAAAAATTATATCAATATAATTAAATTTCTTCTCATAATTCAATTTATGTTAGAATAAAATTAACATTTAGGTATAAGTTAATTGGATTACAAGCATAAAATTTGAGACACAATTAGAAGTGTCTCAATGGGTATATAAGTTAATTGAATTACAAGAATAAAATTTAAATTTGGTGTTTGTATTGTCATTTTGTCAACTTTGATTTCTCTCGTCGCATTCTTTGGTACTCGCATTTTGTTTCTCTTTCTATTACCTCAATTGTAATATCATCTTATCCTTAATGGGATGTGAGACAATCATTTTATTATATTTATTGAAGATGATATAATTCAAATTTACATGTTTTTAAAACCTTGCAAATTGTCATTTAATAATATTGAACCAATCCCTACAAAATTTCGTGACTAAACATGATGCATGACTAATCAAATCTACGAGGAATAAAATGTACTGATCTGATTAAATTAGTCCTAATTGCAAATCAATTACCCAAGTAAAGGGAAGATAATTTCAAGGATTTTTTTCTTAAAGAAAAAAATAAGGAATGGTACGTCTTTTCAGGTCAGTTGAATTAGATAAATTAAAGGATACAAATTATAGGGTACGAAAATCAGTATGCACTGCATTTTTCTCCCATTTCATTCCCCTATATCCCTCCTCGAGATCAAAGTGTCTCATTTGAAGAAAAAAGAGAATATAATATCACTGTTACAAGTATATTATTATTAACATTAAATATGCGAATCAATTAACGCATATCAAGTATGAGTCTTAAATATGTATTTATATTAAATATTTACATAAATAATTTTATCACATATAATGATCTTATCTATAACTTAAGTGGAATTACTTCTTTTAGAAATACTCATGGTCTAAAAAAATATTTTGTTAAGATGTCATGATATAAATTATATTTAATGATTAATACAATTCACCTTAACGTTAAGATGTTCAAAAGGAAGGTTAATTTTGTAATTTTTTTATGGTTAATGTTAAATTTTAGTTGGATTATAAGTTTAATTTAATGGTGAAGGGAGAATAAAAAGGAGAGAGGTCGTGAGTTTAAATCATTATGCTAACATAAAAATCAATAAAAACTAATAACAAACATTTGTTGATAAAAAGAATGTTAGATTTTAGTTTCTAATTTATATTTGTTACGACTGAGTCTAAGTTATCTTACCTTAACATTTCAAATATTTTTTACTCAAATAATTAGGAAGTTTGTGTTGTATATTGTATATTTTATAGAGAAAGTATCAATGTGAAGTGAAAAAAAAAACTGATTTGGAGACATGATCTTGTTTCGTGAAAATCACATAGGCATGGAGTATTGGGGTGCATTGTTTTCGCAAAACCTTCATTTTGGACAATTGACCATTTAGGATTTCCTTATAATTTTGATCTTTTGAATTTCGGTAAACTACTCAATTTGGTAAAGCCATATCAAAACTTTAGGTAAGGGTTAAGGAAAGAACGTGGGAGAAGCCTAATGTCACTTGCATGCGGCAAAAGGAAATGAAAACAAAAACAAAAACAAATATTTTGGGTGACTTTTTGCAATTAGCAAGAGGATTTTTACAAGTTGGTCAAGTGATGATGGATATTGGGGTAGTTTAAACAAATTTTAGGATATAAGCTAGCTAAATTTTGCTCCTTCACTCAAGCATCACTATGAAATCCAAAATAGTCACCACTTCCCATCCTTTATTTCCCCATCTTGTAAAACCATTGTAAATTATTCACTCCTCCACACACCAACAAGTCTCTCTAACAAATTTATGTCTTGTTACCACTCTCCTCACCAATCATACCTTTCCAACCACCATATTTGGACCTTAAATTTTTTCCCAAAGTGTTTCCTTTTGATAGAAAAGTAACTATCTCCACTTAGCCAAGAGAGATTCATTAAATGTGTCAATGTCCTTGATCCCCAAACCTCCAAAACTCTTTGGATGATAAATATTTCCCAACTAATTTTTTTGTTACCCGCTTCACTTCCCCATAAGAATCTCATTTGAATAGCTTCCACTTTCTTCACAACAACTTTTAACATTCTTTTCATTTTCCTTTTTTCTTCTTCTAAATTTCCATATCTTTCTCTTTGCTAACATCAATTGATGAGTTGTTGTGGTCCTCCTTATACATGCCTATTTGGCATTTGATAACTCCCACTTGTGACTCCTCCAACCTTGTAATTAAGGTATTTGAACCTTTAGATGATAAAGTTTCTCCCTCGATAAGTCAGTTGCCAAAATTGCTAGACTGTTTACCTACCAATTCCAACTAATCATTGTGTTATTTCAGTTTTTTTATCCCCTCTACCATATCTAGGCCAAACATTTGCTGGTATTTATTAGAATCTTTGTCAATGATAGCCTGTAAATTAGCCTTGCCCAAATAAATTTTGAAGTTTGAGCACCCATTTCCAAGGCCTTGTTCACCATCCCAACCACATACCACATCCCCTTAATTTTGATATCCTTTTGTTAGGTCAAGACATTGTCAACTAGCCCAATTTGTGAAGAGACTCCTTTAGCTATCACCGAGTCCTAGGTATTCACTTTCCTGCCCACTTGTTCCCCCTCACACATTACAATGTCGCCTAAGATCTTGGACCCCAATTCTTGTGCTACAAGGCCACTTTTAATTAGGCCTTTTTCAAATGTCAACGTCAAACCTTTGCTTACCCCAACTTTAATTTGAAAATCTGCTTGACTAAGTCGCATACCTTTTTCTTTTTATACATTATCTTCAAACTCATTAATCAAAGCTCTCATACTTGGTGAACTAGGCTTGTCTATGTTGTACCTTGACCCCTTTTAGAGCCATTATCTACTGGACAATGACTAGCATCCATCTTTGCCTCCTCTCACCTTTCCTCTTGTCGAAATCCCTCTTGCCTCTGCATCTCATCGCCAATATATAGAATCCTTCTCTAGGTATACTTCTTCCGAACATTCAGAGAAGGAAAAGTTAATCTTAATCCCAAACTCACTTCCCATAGAGTCAACTTCCACTCATTTTCCATCACCAACAACAACATCGATTTACTTGTGATCTTACTTTCATCTACTTCTCTAACATGAAAGAACATCTCGTTTATTTTAACCCTTGAATAAAAATATATTGTTGCATTGTCGATGTTCTAACTAATAAACGTGTTGCATCTAAACGTTCCGTACTCTCTGTTTCCTTCGCCAGTTAAATGAATATACCAAAGCTTCCAAGAATTTTAGAGAAGCAATCGTCACTCCACAAATGGAAGGGACTCTAAAAACCCTCACCCACATCAACCTATTACCATAACATATTTTCATACTCCACTTGTAAATTGAATGAAATATTGAAAGGAAGTTGTCCTTATTAGTGTTTATAAACTCTTGAGTCTTTCCTTCATCCATCCATATTATCAAAACAAGTCACTACCTAGGTATTTCTATTTTACTTCCTTCATATATTCTAAAACTAGAACCTTTTGAATTTTACTAAACATTGATAAGTCATTCAACCTTCCTACTAAACATTGTTCAAGCTAGTCCTTGTTAACCTTTACCACTTTGATCTCCATTCCCCTAACCTCTCTTTCTTCTCCATTTTAGTGTTTTATTTTACTCTTCATTTCCTTTTAATTCTTTTGTGTTCATGCACGACCATCTAGGCATAAGATCTATTCGATCTACCTATTTCATCACTATCTTTCTTGTCCATCCCCCAACTTTGTGTTGTTCCCTACTTGCTCTAAGCACACACGCCTTTCTCCCAATACCTTTTGATAAATCCTCCCTTCCATAGCCTCTTACAAACCTAGGTAGATTCACATGCATCTTAATGTTTTTAACACACATAGTATCTAGATTTTGCTCTAAATCCTTCACATTTCGGAACCCAAGAATCTCACAAAACCACATTTGTTCCCTCCTCTATATCTTTTCCTTGCAATAATAACTTCCTAAACCTTACCCCATCTTTAGAAGATTTTTCACAGGGTCACCTCCTTGTATTCATTAAGGAATCTTGTAAAGGAAAACATAGAGATATCTTCACTAAACCTCATTTCCCTCCCTATATTCATCCCTGCAACTCACCTATTCAAACCAATACTAAACATTTGGCATGACAAAATGACACAATATTGAATTTTTTTGGCAAATATTAATTGTTATTTTTTTTAGTAGGGAGATCAAACCAACCTTTCACATATCTCCTTTATTTACCACCCAACAACCTTTATATCCTCAACATTGGAATTAAAGGGAGCGAAGAATGTAGTCAAATATTACCAAGGTTGTCTTGCACATGTCTAATTATACTAATTGAAGGATTAATTACCACAAATTTAACAAGTATAAGTACAGGTGATTGGTGAACCATATCTTAAGAAATAAATTAAGGGACAAAATAATTTAACCATTTTTATCCATTAAAATTTTAATAAGTCAATCATCTTTATTCTAATTAGGGATGAGAATAGGCCAAAAGGTCGACAGAGTCCTATAGCCCAATCTGTTTAAAACAATGTTTGACCTTACTTGTTTAGTAAAACGGCTAGATATGAGTTTTTAAAAAATCTACTTAGTTAAATAGACTATGCTGGGCTTATAAAAAGCCTACTAAACCAATTTATTTATTCTTTTAAATACAATAAAAAATAATATATATATATATATATATATGAGAAATGCTAATATTCATCCTAATTTGAGTGCATTAACATTCAACACAAAAAAAAATTGGACTATAAAATCATTGGTTGTTTTGATTTTCAAAATTTAATTTAAGGATATTATGATATTTTATCATTTAATTTTAAAAATAAAATTTTTTTTTTCCACGATTCTCTCCAATATATATATGAGAAATATTTTTATTTTTTTAAGTTAAATGATAAAATATCATAATGTCCTTAAATTAAATTTTGAAAAGAAAAGGACTCAATAATTTTTAGTCCAAATTATTTTGTGTTGAATGTTAATGCACTCTAACTAGAATTTATCTTAACATTCCCACACACATATATACCATATATATATATATATATATATATATATATTAACTAGTTAATAATCTTATATCATAAATAAAATAAATATTTGAGATAAAAAATAGGTTATTATTAAAATATTTTTTATCATAATTTATTGAGTTGCTTATTAGTTCTAGTATGTACCAAATTGTTTTTCATGTTTCCTTTTATTTGTAACGTTTGTGTTTGCTGTGCTGAGAGTATTTCACAACTTGTGATTTAGCTACCAACACCTTTTATTAATATATGTTTCCTTTGCCTTCCCCCCCAAAAAATAAAAATAAAAATAGGTAGACGCAAGAGCAGTGGACCACTTCTATTTGCACTCTATGGTTTTCTCTTTCAATTTGTCTAGGTAAGTTTATTATAATTGATTTTGTTATGTATGCTTTGTACCTCAATTCTATGGGTACTCCTTCATGTACGGTGACTATTTCTTTTATGTTTATTATTACATATCTTAAAATAGTATTTATATATTGAGAACATGTTCAATAGTATAGAAGCCTATGATTTTCTTAGAAGATACTACTCCCATTCCATATATTTTGAGATTTTAGCTTTTTATTTTTTTTCAAAACATTTAACGTTTTAGGATTTTAAAATCTAATTAATGCATTTTTTTAAATATATCCTTATTTATTACTCATTGGTCATTACTAATGATACAAATATAAAAAATTAAGATATTAAATAAAGATATTTTAGTCTAAATATAATAATTTTTAATTTTATTAAATATTTCTTAATTTATATATAATAACCTTAAACATAAAAAAATATGAGAAGGAGGTAGGACAACAATCAACATATTTACTAAAAGAAGAGTTAATGCTGACAATATTGATCCATAATTGATTATGCAGTTTAGCTTTACTGCAAAATAACTTTAGATGTTGTTTGATTTTGTGGGATTCTTTTTGGGACAATGGTAAAGTCTCATACCAAATAAATTATATAAAATTTAAATTTGAATATAAATTTACTCTACTCTGGAATATTCCGTGACTTCTGTTTGACATATTTAAAACTAGCTAGGCTTGATGAACTTTTTAACTTGTTGGCCTATTAAAAATTTGATCAATTGGCCTATTTAAAATTTAATTTGTTAACCTACTTACATGTCTTAATATAATATGTCTTTAAGTAGGTTAATAGGCAAAGTCAAATCATAATTTTTTATAACAATAAGGCCCTAAATTTTCTTTTGCTGATAATATAAGGCGCTTAATTACATCAACTCTTAGATTTAAGAAAATTAACTTATTTCATTTTTTTTTAACTTTTTAACCTATTCGTGTCTAACTCAAAAAAAAAAAAAATTAAACATATAAAAACTTAACCACAAGATACTAAACAAAAAATCTTGACAGAATTTGTTGGCGAAATTTTCACGCTCTAACAAGAAATTTTCGAATTACGTGAAATTATCTTTATTCTTCTTTTTTTCTTTTTTATGGAATTATTCTTCTTCTTGGATATGATCTATCCTATTCATTTTGGAGCCAGATAATAATACTACTAAAAACGGTAAAATTCTTTCTACCGAATTTTAACAAAGTTATAGGAACTGCTTATAAAACTCAACTTTGGTTAAAATCATCTCTGACCATTGACTCTTACTCGATGGTAAGAAAATCATTATTATCAATTTCATCTCGAATAAGAATTATTTTCTAAATTTGAATAATTATTTATAAAATGACACAAAATATATTATTTTAATTGCTAAGAAATATGTTCATATTTCAAAAAATATAAGTTTTATCTTTACTGTAAGTATTCTTTCAGTTATGAGACACCTCTTGATCCAAGTAAGTATTTTTCAAATCCAATTCACATAAATTTTTTAGTAATAATAAAAAAATATTGTTCTAATATAATACATCGCCCATGCATCCCATCACATGTGATCCACGAGTTAACAAACGTGACAATATTTTTCTTTTTCTTTTTCTTTTTTGATCATGAAACGTGACAATATTATTTGCAATATCCAACCTATCCCTCGTTTTACTGTTTCCTTTGTTCTTTCTTCAATGTTTACAATGAGAGAGACGCACATCAAATGTAAATTTACTAAGTGAACCAAAGCTAACACGGTTAGAGTAAATATAAGTTTAATATATTAGTACTTCCTTATCAATTTTGATTTTTTTAATTAAGTCTCTAAATTAAAAATTTATAATTAAGTTCTTAATTTTCTATAATTTTTTAACTTAGATCTATGGGATTTTAAACCGAAAAAAAAACAATTTTGTGACAGTTTTACTAACTTTAATACTCAATTACAAAAGTTGTAAAAGTTTTTTATTTTTACTGAAACAAAGTTGTAAAAGATTAATGACTCATACATTTTATTTTAATTCAGAGAATGAGTTCAGGATCTAATGATATATTAAACATTTAGTGTAAAGAGACTAAACTAATAATTTTTAAATTTAAGTGACTAAAGTAAAATTAAAAAACAAAACAAAATAAAATAAAGAGGCAATTGCCTAAACAGTGTTGTTCTATTTTTGTACATGCCGCCTCCCCCACCATACCGCGCGATGCATGAGTTCTTATAAAGTAATAAATAAAATCAATGTTATGTTAAATAAAGTATTCAAAATTAAATTATTCAACCTACAGTACCCCCCCCCCCCTTTTTTTTTTCTGTAAGAAAAAAAAGCACCCCTTGTTTTTCTGTTTCTTTGTTCTTTCTCCAAAGCTTATGTTATGTATATATATATATATATATATATATATATATATATATATATATATATATATATACACCATGATGCCACCAGCAACGTACTAACGCAATTCACACCCACCATTGGATCCACCAATCTCCAACCTTATTCTCCATTGTTCCGTTTCTCTCTCCAACGGTAACTGCATTGCCCCCTCTCTCTCTAGAGTTCCTTCCCATTTCAATCTGTTGTTGCAGCATTTATTTTCATGTTCATTTTTCTCCTGCGTGATTTTGTTGCATTGCACGTGATTATGCTGAAAATATGATTTTGATTGGATTTCTGAGGGCCCCAGAAGCTGATTTGATCTGGGTTTTTCCTTTTTTGTGTTGAAGGGAATAACTTTTTTTGTGTGTTTTTGGTGGTGAGTTTTTAAGAAGCAATGGCACGCAAGAAGATCAGAGAGTATGACTCCAAGAGATTGTTGAAGGAGCACTTTAAGAGACTCTCTGGCCAGGACTTGCCCATAAAGTCCGCACAAGTAAGCATTCTCATCATGGGGTTATTACTTAATTTAAATTAGTGTTTCAGTTTTTTTGTTTTTGGTCCTGAGTCAGAGGCCATGGGTGTCCCCAACCCATTGGATCAGAGATTAATTCCACTCGCGATGCGTGAGTACTATTGGCTCAAAAGAATTTTTGCAAACGGTGGAATCGAAGGCAGGTTGCTTTCATCCCACTCATGTAAATAGAGCGAGGACTTACACCACTGCGACAATGCTTTGGGTTAACTAGTGTTTTAGTCTGTACATTGCTATTAGCCTATTATATTTGAACTAGTATTTTAGTCTATACAAGAATAATTTAAATTGTGATACAAGGTTATTTTCAACTATTGGTATTTTATTTAAAAAAATATTGAAATTCAATTTAGAGATAGAAATAAAGGACGGTAGATCAGAAACCGTGTTAAGAAGATCAAATATAGAGATAAAAATAAAAGAAGGGTAATCTGTGATAGTTGAGGCAGAATATTTTGGGCTAATTGAGGAATAGAGGAGAGAGAATATCGAGAATCTCTAATTGAGAGAGTGAGGAGAGTGAAAGTTGTGCTGTCTATGTTGTGGCTTAAAGTAGATTTCAAAACTAGTTTCTTCTGTTGGCTTGGTTGTGAATCTTGTACTTTAAAAAATTGTTTGTTGACTCACATTGGAATCACACATTGAGTTTTGTTATCTTTTTCTTGATATAGGACCCGATGTTTACTTGAAGCCTATTTGATATCTCAAACACCATTTGGCTTTTGTCCTAGATCATGATAGCTAGTAAAATCTGGTTCATGACTCAAGGGGTCGAACTTCCAAGTCTTTCTTTGTTCTATCTGTCATCTCATTGCATTGCATTAGTCAGATAACAATCTTCAAATCTTGCAGCTTACTGGCTTACTTTAAACAATGTTATTATTGTATTTGGTTTGTTTTCTTGAATGAGTAAATTTAAGGAGGACATGATATGATTGATATCATCTTATGGTGTGCCTTGTGCAAATTATGTGTATAAGTTTATACTTGAATAGATCTAGTCTGAACCTCTAAAAAAAAAACTACTTATCCCATTGTCCGGAGGCTCCACGTTTTGCACAGGTAAGGGGGAGGAATATTGTACGCAGCCTTACCCTTGCATATGCAAAGAGACTGTTTTCAGATTCGAACCCATGACCAACAAGTCACTAAGACACAACTTTACCTCTGTCGAAAAAAATTGTTTATCCAGTTGATATGGTGTTTCTTCAATAAAACAATTTAATCACTGCTTTAAGCTGTGCAAGACTATATGATGTATACCTGATATGTGGAAAAGTTCAAATTTGTATCTTACTAGTCAGCCAGTGCAGCATGCTTATGTAACTTGAATAATAATTTTGTTGTGTGTTTTCCTAGGTTACAGAATCCACTGATTTCAATGAGCTAGCAGAGAAGGAACCCTGGCTTTTATCTTCAAAATTGGTTGTGAAACCCGACATGCTATTCGGTAAGCGTGGCAAAAGTGGTTTGGTTGCCTTGAATCTGGATTTGGCAGAAGTTGATTCTTTTGTGAAAGAGCGTCTTGGCAAAGAGGTGATTTTTTCTCCTCTGTCCCTCCAAACCTTAAATTGTTTTTCCCTTTTCATAATCACTTTTTCTGTGTACTTCCTATCTACTCTTAGTGTTTGTTCATATTTCTTTTCTCTATGATATAGGTTGAGATGGGTGGATGCAAAGGACCTATAACAACTTTCATAGTTGAACCTTTTATCCCTCACAATGAGGAGTTTTACTTTAACATTGTCTCAGAGAGACTAGGGAATAGTATAAGCTTTTCTGAATGTGGAGGAATTGAAATTGAGGAGAATTGGGATAAGGTGCCAAAATCCATACTTTTTGACCTTACAAATAATTACTTGAAGTATATTCTGCTCATACTTCCTTGTACTTGCCATAAGCTACTAAGTGTTTTGTTCATATTTCAGGTCAAGACTATATTTATGCCAACAGGAGTGTCTCTAACATCAGAGAGTATTGCCCCACTTGTAGCAACCCTTCCCTTTGAGGTATGTTAATTTTACTAGTTTGTTATTTTCTGAATAATTTAACTTTGTTACTTTTTTAATTATTCAGTAGAACCATGGGATTGAATATCACATGCTCTTTTGTTAGAGGACACTTTGTTTCAATTATTTAAAAGTACTTCATTCATGCTTACAGATCAAGGGAGAAATTGAGGAATTTCTAAAGGTGATTTTCGCTCTATTTCAAGGTATATTACAAAATATGCATTTACTAGCATTAGATGTGCTTGAGAAGACAACTTCATTGATGGTAGCATTTAAATTTAAATTTTAAACATTTTCTGTTCCTATTTTTTTTCCTCATGTTAGATCTGGATTTTACTTTCTTGGAGATGAATCCTTTCACTTTGGTCAATGGAAAGCCTTATCCTCTAGACATGAGAAGCGAGCTTGATGATACTGCTGCTTTCAAGAACTTCAAGAAGTGTTTTTCTTCCCTCTAAATAATATCAACTATTATTTGAAGGATGAATATCATATCTCCAATTCATCATGTATAACTGAATAATGTTTCATAGTAAAAGAATTTGTAAACCAAGCATGTTATTAATATTTGCAGATGGGGAAACATTGAATTTCCATTGCCATTTGGAAGAGTTATGAGTACTACAGAGGCTTTCGTTCATGGATTAGATGAAAAGGTGAAAAGATATACTTATGTCGTGTATCTTCAATCAGATTCAATTCATTTATAACTTTGTCCAAGAGCTGCAGATCTTAAATCACTTTTTCTCCTTTAGCATATACTGTTAACTGTTAATGCATGGTTTGCAGATCTTCATGGTCAATTGAACTCCCTGTACTAATCTCTTATTAATCACAATTTTATTGCTTTTAGTAATCATGGCGCTATATATTCTTTTACATAAACGCTTATGATGTTTGTGTGTTAATTTTCTGCTCCCAGACAAGTGCATCTTTGAAATTCACAGTATTAAACCCAATGGGCCGAATTTGGACAATGGTAGCTGGGGGAGGTGCTAGTGTCATCTATGCTGATACGGTGTGTTTCCTATTACCCTAAAAGTTAAATTCCTTGCTAATTTCCAATCTCTTATAACATTAAGCAACATACTTCTTACATACTAATTTATTAAAACAGGTAGGAGATCTTGGTTATGCTCCTGAGCTTGGAAACTACGCAGAATATAGTGGTGCACCCAAGGAAGATGAGGTCTTGCAGTATGCCAGAGTTGTGATTGATGTAATCAATTCTTATCTCAAACATTATTTTTGGCATATTTATGGATAAAATATTATTGCTTTACGCGATCAGCCATTTCTCGTTTAGAGTGTGTGAAAATAGCTTATCAAATGCATGCTACTTTTGAAACATGAAATAGTGATTCTTTATCTCTGACAATCTCTTTTGCAGTGTGCAACTTCAAATCCTGATGGCCAAAAGCGAGCCCTTGTGATCGGTGGGGGAATAGCTAACTTTACTGATGTTGCTGCTACATTCAGCGGCATAATTAGTGCTCTGAAGGAGAAGGTGAGCCTATCATCATGAAGCTTTGCTCTATAATATCGTATTAATTTGCTTATATTAGAGTTAATTGATTGTTGACCCTATTACAAACCAGGAACAAAAGCTAAAAGAAGCAAAGATGCACATCTATGTGAGGAGAGGAGGTCCCAACTACCAGAAGGGTCTAGCAAAAATGAGGGCACTTGGAGAGGAGATTGGCATTCCTATCGAGGTTATATAACTAACTGATTCCTTTATTGATTGTATTAAGAAACCATCTAAAACTGATGCTCACAATTTTCTTTAGGAACTTTCTCTGATCTAGTATTTGGTCTCTTTACAGGTTTATGGACCTGAGGCAACAATGACTGGTATATGCAAACAGGCAATCCAATGCATCACTGCTGCTGCTTAATTACCCATTCTTAGGTTTATCCTTTCTTTTACATGTATTTTTCATGGCTAGTTTGAAGTGATTGTTGATTCTTGGTTCCCTTTCCAACTCTCAGAATTGGTAACTTTGGTGAGTTAGAGCATAAGATGTTATAAAATAGTCATTTAGTCATCCAATAAAGTGGTCAAGAGTGTTTTGTAATGTCTAGAATTCTGATAGTACAGTCTTGGCACAATAAACTGGAATGTGTAATTGTTTAATGTTATGTCAAGCTGGAATTTCACGGCTCTCGGCTTTACTTTCAGCAAGTAAATTGATTTTCTTTCCACTTCATGGGAGTTTAAAAATTTCTGTTTAAAAGGGTCTTTCAATAAACTTGTTTATGCACTCCCTCCTTTTCATAATATTTGTCATATTTGTTGTGTAAGAATAAAAAATAAGTCTAAAAATAATTGTTATTTTAATTTTTCAATGCAATATTAATTATTGTTTACATATATCTTTTACTGTTATATTAATGATGAATCACAAAAATTATAAAAGCATTAATGATGATAAGATTAATTTTGTAATTTTTTTGAGTGAAACAAAACTTAGGACGACAAATATTAAGAAACGCAAGGAGTATGAAATTGTACAAATTCAATTGCTTTGGGAAAAATCTTGTCCTCTTGGAGACACGACAATATGACGCACTGACAGTTGTGAAAAATGTGCATGTGATTGCCTCTCGAGTCTATAAAATATATCAAGAGGCAGATTCATTTCCAAGAGACATTTCACCACACGTTCATGATGGAGTTTAAAATTCATTATAATTATAAATACGGCATGGCAGAATTTAGCAATATCATATAAGACATAACAGTTGTTGGAAAAGGATTTTGAAGTCAGAAAGAAATCAGGTGATATTGCTAAATCGTTATGTCTGACTTTAGCATAACAATTGTGTGGTGCTGCATTGTTGATTGCTCTCTTGTTGCTAAATTGTTCTCTAATGTTTAATTTGCTAAATTGTTCTCTAATGCTTATTAAACATTAGAGAACAATTTAGCAACAAGAGAGCAATCAACAATGCAGCACCATCATAAACAATATAACATAGTTTACCTTTAAAAACAGAATCAAGCTTTAACATTAATGAACCAAACTACAGAAGGTTCACCAAAAATCTATAAAACTTGGATCATTTCTCGATTTGTTCATGTAAGTTGTCTTTGATTTATATTTTTTTTTGGTTCACTTTGTTGTCATTTATAAAAACTAAAGCTTTTTATGACTTCTCTGAAGAGAAAATAAAGCATGCTTGAGTTAATTTGAGGAGAATATTGGTTGGTACCCACAAAACCCTTATGGCAAAGCTTTAAAAATAATCAAATTATAAAATGTGTACAAGAAGTTTCAAATATGATAAACACTAATGTTTCTCCACACTCTGGATTTTTGTCTAATGTCTACCTTTCAGTAATGAGGTGTGGTACTAATTCTCGTTGGGGTTATCATGACTTATACGTTCCTGGCCATAAGCTAATGTTAAGTGAGATTTGAATCGTAGAATAGCATGTAAAGTTTGCCCATTTGCCCACGTTCCTGGCCATAAGGACAAGGTTACCAACACAATGACGATAGAAGCGTTAGAAGTTGATGGAATGTAATAGAAACCAATGTTCTGTTCTTGAAGCAAAGTTGAATGAGTTAATTTAGATGAACTTTCTCATAAGTATTTGTAGGAGATGAAAATAAAATAAATTAAGGAAACAAAAATAAATCAAACTTCTTATGTAAGTTAAAATTAACTTACACAAAAAGTGCTTATGAAACCTAGCAGAGCTTGACATTCTTGTCTTAAAAGTCTCGGTGATCTTGTCTTAAGATTTTAAAATTAATAAAAATATCATAAGCTAGAAGTTAATCCAAATTCACCTTATATATGGTTTGCATGCTTAATTCCTTATTGTTTTTGTTCTCACCTTCATGTTCAATAGGCCTTGTGTTATTTTCAAATATGTCCCAAACAAAAAGGTCTTCTATTGATCCATTTTGGAATCTTTTTGGTACGTTATACTTTTTTTTATTATCGTTGGCCTAAAAGAATTTTACATATAGTAGAAATCAAACACGATTCTCCTGCTAAATAGATCGTTCTCACTCATGTGAACAAAAAAGAACCTTACATCACTACACCAACCCTTTAAATTTTTCGTACGTTATATAACGCCTTTGTTGATAAAATCTTTATTTTCTAGCATTTTCTTGCACATTATATGTTCCATAGTAATCGATAGGTGGTTATATCTATTATCTTACAACCCCAGAATTAGGAAATAGAAATACATACATAGCTACGTTTGTGAAATGATAACCAGTTTTCTATTTATATACCTTCATAGATAAATACAACAATAAACCTGATTATCACTTCAGCAACTACAAGAGTGAGGTTTTACAATCCAAGCAAATACTGCTTTTGTCACTTAAGTGAAAATTTCTGGCTCTATAACCTCGATGGTGAAGATTGCTCTTCTTAAACTAAACTAAAAGGTTTATAACAGCATAGAGAAGTTTGAGGGTTAGGATGAGTATTTCCTTTTGCAGGTTCATCAAAATTGATGGTAAAAACATAGTTTCACTTTGAGCACAACATCAAATGCTACCTGTAGTTATTGCACCACAATAACTTCATATAAAGAAATTAAAATCAAGCATATATGATAAATGAATTATGATGTACATTAGGAGAAGCACAATTTTTCCAGCTTGGTTGTTTCCAATAAAACTATGTCATGTCAGGTTTTTCAAACATTAGGTCTTGAAGACCTTGTATACAAGACTTGTGAACATGTCAGACAGAACCTTGCATATAGGTTGTTGTAAAGGAGATCATGCTGCTAATTAACAGAAAAAATTACCAAGGTGACCTAAATTGTTGTTAAAAAAGAGTCACATTGGATGGCTCCATAATACTGATGTACATCCTTCTGCAAGTAATTGGGGAAGATGTTTGCTTTAGAGCTTCTTCAGTGACGCTTTCAAGTGTGGTTGAAGAGTTATTTTATTGGTAGCCATCTGAACGTCATAACGAAGATTCCCATCAACCAGCTGGAAACATCTTCTTATCTCTTTAACCTGTGGGAGTGCAATCAGTGCATAAAACATTTTAGGTACCACAGAAAGAGCGAGAAATGATATCTCTATACTGTAGTAAAGCTGGTAGTAAGGTTGTAAGGTTGGTAGTAAGGTTGTTTCCTTAATCTGAAGTTGATATCTAAATTGTTTTACCATACGGTATAGAGATAAGTATGGCAGAGAAATTATTTCATATGGTAAATAAAACATATGATTTAGTGGGAGAAATTAAAAAAACATATGATTTAGTGGGAGAAATTAAAAAAACAATGATATGAATGAGCATGGTAATATGATAATATCACATAAAATTTTTGGCCAAGTAAAAAACAAAATGAGGTATTATAAGAAACCAATGATCTATCTAGTTAAAATACAAGTAAACTGAAAAACATATTGAACAACTTCTTCATCTACCAAATGTTCAAAAGTCTCCATTCCCCTATCCCTCCTTTCTAAAGTTCTGTTGGGTTTCTGTTTGTAGCAACCATAACCTCACATATGATGATAAAAGAAAATTTCAAAAAAATATCCATTATACAATTTTTTTGACACATTCATTATATCATAAGACACCTTATTAAGAAATATTACTAAGATGGTTGTTTTTGAAGTGTAACCTAAAGGCAGCCATTCAATCACTATCAGAAATTCAGAATGTAATGTATGTGAATAACACAATTATAAGCATGAGACATTTGTATTGTTGCTTTTGGGAAAGACCAATTTGGATTACCTTAGAAGCGTTCCCCACTATTTCACTCTGAAGCTGTATCACTTTCTCTTCAGCGCTGCATGTTCCTTTCTGGAGGCACAATATCAAGTAGCACTTTAGTAGCAGAAAATGGCAAAGGGAATCAAAAATGAAAAACAGGAAAATAACTTGCCTCATGGACCTGAAAACAATGAAATAAGCAAGATCTTTATGTCTAAACAATTCAATAAGGAAGAAAACTAAATCCAGCCAATATTTGGAAGAATATCTTAACATAACAAAATAAACGTAACACTTTACATAACTTATAAATCATTGAATATAGAAATAAATTTATGCAATTTCAATATCACTCTTGCAAACAGCTGACAATGGATTGCACACAATGTTAGGAAAATTGGGAATTAAAATGTAGCAAGGGATGGACTTTTTTGCCATAGGAGCTTATTTGTAGTAAATAGAAAATAATAGAGAAGTGCTTGTTGTAGTTTGACAAGTAAGGAAAAATTCAAGGAGTTAGGCCAGATCAAAGGGTAATACTTATCAAACTCAAATCAGGGCATGAACTTGTTTATTCAAATTGAGCTGTCTGCAAATTTAAACTGAGGTATAGTAATTAAGAGTCCATGGAGCTTCCAAACCCACCATTCCTATAGCATAAAGATTCTAGAGACACATGAAGCCAATTGGTCAAACAGTGTATCCGTGACACAAAACCAAATCAAATTGAAAAATAGTACCTGAACTTCCACAAGACCATTGCTTTGAGCAATCACAACTTCAATAGTGCCATCAGGTTTAGGACGCCAGTATCCACTCTCAGCATGCATAGGCTCTCCAGAGCTGAGTTTCCATGTCTTCTGAGTGTACCCTATCACAGGCTACACCCATTTCACACACACAACCAAACCAAATAAACAAAATCAGTGCACAATCACACACATAAAGAAAAAAAGAGACTTGATGAGTTAAACTGAAGTGCTCAGCATATATCATCATAAATGATTAAAAAAAAGAATGTAATTGAAAAACACTAAGAGTGTAATCCAATTGTTCATTGCCATATAATTAGAAAAAGTTTAATGGTGATGCACAGACGGTACAAAACAGTTTTCCACCGTCATCCAATCATCCATTGGTTTGTAAAAATCAACAAACTTACCATACATAATCGGATGACAATATAGAACTATTTTGCACTGCCAGTGCATAACTTTTTTTCTCAATTAGAAATCATTTACATTTTTGTAATAATTAATTTAAAACATCATGTTTTGGATAGTTTTTAAGTTTTCTTTGCTAAAGGCCAAAGGTAACATCCTTGGAAAGCAATCTTGCTCGAGTTGGTTAGTATCACTGAGTGACAAAACTATCCCTTAACTTGGCTGCATATCCAAACTCGAACTCCAGATAGTTAAACTGAAACAACGCAGTGCTAGTTGATCCGCATTAGGTGGTGGAATAATTTTTAATTCATTGACAGCCGTATACTTATGGTGCATCAAAATTAAAATCTAAAAACCACCGAACATGTGAATCAACTGGCACGGTTTTTCCAGCTTATCCAGAGGTCTCGGATTGCAGCTAAGCTGAATATTCGGAGGGAGAACTTCGTTGCTTATAATAATCTTATCCGCCTCGAAAAGAATTGTCTGGGTGAAGGTGGTCTAGAAAAAAGAAAAAAGAAAACTCTAAACAAAACAAAACCCATTAATAAAAGAGAGAACTTTGAGAGACCCAGATAGTGTTTATGCAGAAAGAGAGAGGTAAACCTTGTTGGGGGAATGTGAGAAGTAAAGCTCTTCGCCATAGGAGAAGGAATTGATAGTGGGGAAGCCTCCTTCTCCTTGGCCTCTCCATGTGCCCAGAAGGTAGGAGATTGGTGCCACTGCCGGGTGGATCACCGCCGGCGATGTTTCCGGCGCCGGAGACTCCGTTTTTGCATCCATTTTCTTTTTCTTTTTTCTCTGGAAAATGTTTCTGTGACTGTATTCTTGTGCAATCCGAATTGCCGAAATGGGGCTCTTTGGATTTATTGTTTTGACTTGACCTATCTTGTTATTCACCCTTGTATGTTCTGTGTTCCGAAAATGTTCTGCCGGTTGGATTATATTTATTTGATATACTATTGTGAATACTAATATTGTAAAAGAAAACAATCGAAAAAACAAACGAATAAAATATTAAATATAATATTAATAAAATATTAATATTTCATTAAGATTATATTTTTATTTTAAATATAAGAAATTCGATTATTATTATGTTATAATTATTGATAATCTATAACTAAAATTCTTTAAATATATAATTTTATTATATCCTAATTCTAAACTAAAAACTTATAAAAAATTATCCAAATCTAAAAATAAAAAATATAAATTTAATATAGAAATAGAAAAAAAAGTAAAAAAATAGAACAACCTGCCTATTATGTTAAATTCACATAAAAAAGGAAATAATTGTTTCTCTTAAAAATTGGAATAACTTTTTTCATAAAATCCTGTGGTCTCTGTCTATTACGTTTCTATTCCAATACGAAAAAAATACATATAATAAGTATCTTTGTATTATAGTATAGTATTCCACTCAATTCTTTTAAGAAAAGATTGGGTCGAGTTTCATTGTAATAAATTCTCTCCTTACAAAATATCATTTGCTTGGATTTCAAATTTGATTTTCTCCCATACTTCACAAGCAATAGTCTAATTCAAGACTCAATTTGCTAGCATCACTGATAATTTCATTACTTTCACGAGCAAGATTGCATCCTTCATTTCGAGCTTGCACACATGCTTCAAGAACTACTTGATTAGTTGTAGTACATGGTACAGTATAGAATCATTTCCAAAGATCTCGGTCAAAGCATATGAGTGTTTGATTATGTAAAAGAGAAAAAAAAGGGAATACTTAAATTTAAAGAAAGAGACAAAAATGTGGATTCCCATTAATTTTTCTTCATATTTCTTTTTCATTTTTACTCTGACAAAAAAGGATAAATGTTAGATAAATCTTATTTATCTGAATTTAATTTTAATTTTTTTACTATAATAAAAATATGATATTAATTTTATTACATTAAATTAAATGATAAAAATATGATATAACTTTTTGATTCCCAACAAAATTTATCTAAATATTACCTATGGTGAACCTAATAGATATTTATTGATTTCCAATAAACATGAATCATAAAAAAAATTCTATCTGTCAAACACCTACGTTTCTATAAAACATTTTCCTTTTTAAAAACTAGTTCCTTTCCATGCTACTCACCTTTTCACCCGTTTTCCATCTTCTCAATCCCACAAATTCCAAATACTAGAGACACCTTACTTCATTTTTTTCCATCTGAGAATTAGCAGTGAGTAACAATTGAGAATGAACAAAGGTGCAGCAGGAGGATTAGGGGGCGGCGCTGGCGCCGGAAGCGGGCCCACCGCGGCTGCGGCTGCGGCGGCGGCGCAGAAGCAGAAGACTCTGGTGCAAAGAGTCGAAGGCGATATCGCCAACATCGTCGACAATTTCAGCCACCTCGTCAACGTTGCAAGAGTATATTTATTTATTTATTCACTTAATTAATTCTTTTTCTGCATTTCCATTGTCTCGCTCACTTTTGGATTCTATTGATCTGGTGTTTTGTGAAATTGCGGTTTCGATTGCGTATTCAAATAGAATCAGCCACACACCAACTGTGACACCGTATGGTTTAGTGAATAGTGATATTCAATTCATGTTAGCTATGGCGAATGCAACTTTGTAATTTTTTTCTTAAAAAAAACAAGTTATGTGTAGGATAAGTATGGGCTTTTAATTGTGGATTCCACGTGACATATGGAACGATACCATGGGTTAGAAGCAAGGTTTTAAATTGAGGGCATGGTTTTGTCGTGTTGCTTGATATTGTGGGAAATTGCGGACAAATGCAACTGATGTAGCAAGAATTGTGGTTGTTTACTGTTGTAGAGAGTAGAGACCCCGAAAACCTTGACATTGTGGCTGAAAATCTTAGAACCTTGGTTTGAAGGAAGAAGACAGTGAGGGACGACACTGAGATGAGCGAAACGATTTGTCTAATTAATAGAATCAACTGTGGTGAGAAATAATTTGAAATGATTTGTCTTATAGAACCAATTAAGGTAAGAAATCATTGGATGTTTTTGGTTGCTGTTGTGTTGGTGTGAATTTGGGTTAACATTTACGGAATTAATTTTAGATTATCTTAGTTTTGCAAAATTGATTTTGGTTGAAAATGAATTTTAGTGATGTGATTTATGTTGAAATTTGTAGTAAAACTTTCTCAACTCAACACAAAAGCTGTGTTGTTTTGCCATGCTCTTAGGATCAAAGAAAAGTTTGGTTTGATACAATTCAAACATCGATGTTTTTTCTTTTTTGGGCAAATTGTGTTTGGTACCCTCAACTGTGTGTTTGGTTGTCTCAAATGCCTATCTGAAGTCTGAACATATTCTTATTCGTTGAGAGGCTGAAATAATGGGTAGTTGCAGTTAAGGCATGACAAAAGGACCAAGTCTTCATAATGGGAGAGGCTCCTGTGAAAAAAACTATCTTAAAGTTACTTTGGTGATGCCATTTGCATTGAGGATCTGTTATGATTGTATCCTTGTCTGGTGCCTGCCACTGGCCTAACTAGGGATACTAGGAGGTTGGAATGGAGTTTAGAGATAAGATAAACATAATCTATTGAGGCTGACAATGTCAGATTTCTTCTGAGTTGGTTAATCTTGGAAATAGAAAATTGTGTATGTTTCAAATTTCAATTATAATTTTAAGATAAAGATTGCCTGAGTGTAGTCTCTTCCAATTTATTCTTTCTTATACCTTTTCTTAGTTTTTGTGACTCCAAGAAAATGGAGAATGTAGTCTCTTCCAATTTACTAGTTCCAATTGATTAGTTCTTGTTCTCAAACATGGTTAATAGTTGGTGTTCACGTCTTCTCCTTTGGATATTGTTGGTGGAGATGATCCTTCTCTTCTTTGATAGTCAATATACATCCATTCTTTCCTGCTCATTGTCGCACTGGTGTGTTCCAAGAGGACAGTTAAGAGCCACTACGCATACATGGGGATACTCGGATTATGGATGATTTAGCTTTTAAGTTGGTCTAATCCCGGTTCTGATCCCAGGGTGAACAATTGGAAATGTCTGCAATATCCTAACATACTAAAATTATGTGCATAATGTTAAGTTTCTACTTGTGATTTGTTTACTCACAATCTTACATTCTTGCAGGTAAATGATCCACTAGTTAGAAATTCACAGGAAGCTTTTATGATGGAGATGCGTGCTGCTAGGATGGTAAGTGCAGTTTTGTTGATTCTTGTGCTTCTGAACAAGCATTTGCACAAAGATATATTGTTTTTTTTACTTAAATTTTATACAAAATTTCTAAGGGTTTCTGTGAAGAGAAGTTTGCTTGTCAGTTCCTTACCGCCTATTGGAAGTGAAGATATCGTGTCTGACAACACTGGAAATATTACACCTGGCAATTTTAGCTCTTTTATGTGGCTTATATAGTTCATGCTTATAGTTAATTGAATTATAACCTGTATTCAATTTATATTAAATTATTTCGTTCAAATGCCACAATAGCATTCTCTCCATTGTTGCAAGTCTTGTTAAGTATGGTTGAGCTGACAAGGTTTAGCATTGGATTTTAAGGTTGTTGAGTTCTTTTTCTTTTTATTTTTTTTTTATTTTTTATATTGATTGGTTACACAGGTCCAGGCAGCTGATTCTCTATTGAAGTTGGTGTCAGAGCTGAAGCAAACTGCAATATTTTCAGGATTTGCCTCTCTTAATGATCATGTAGAACAAAGAAGGATTGAATTTAATCAGCTGGCAGAAAAAACAGATCACACATTATCCAGAGTTGGGGAGGAAGCTGCAGCTAGCCTAAAAGAACTTGAATCTCATTATTCTTCTTCTGCACAGAAGACTATGCAAAACCTGCAGCCATAGTTAAGAATCTATCGATGCAGTGAGCACCTATCACTTGATGGATTATGCTTTTTTTTAGTGTAATTGTTTTTTTTTTTTTTTGGTTTAAAACAAAAACGCAAGAATTTATTATAAATGCACTTGCAGTATTGAGAATTTTTACATTTTCATATATTGGTATGTATGTTAAGTTTATTAAGTTTTATAATAAAAAAAACCCTAAACATAATTTCTTTTTAATAGTCAATAAAAATTAAACTTAGCACAATGAAATTACACCTTCAAGCCTTTCAGCAAACCAAACCAATAATTGCCACATAATAAACATGACAAAAGAATGCAAATGCAAAGTGCTAGAAGTAAATAGGAATTTTACTAATGGATCACAAAAATAAATTACATGCATTACAAAATTGTATCCTAATCAAAACTGTAGCTAAGGTAGGGGGCAAGGAGAGGAAGTGAGCTAAGCTAACAAGAAGCTACTCAGTTTATAAGTATGTGACTTGAAAGAAACAATTTTGTCATCAGTCATCACCAATAATCACCACAAGAACAACTACCGTTTCTAAAATGGTGAAATCTACTAGCATCTCTTACCACAATTTCTCGTCCTGTAACCATGGTTATAAGTTTAATTGCACTGTGGCAATCACCACACACACGATGGCCCTGAGTAATTTGCAGAGGTGTCCAACGTGGAGTGTTGATGAGTCCAAAAGTTATGGCCAGCTTTTCACTATGGTATTTTAGAATACGCTGTTCCTCTTCATCCACATCAGGAAGCAAAGTTTCATTCTCCTCAGCATAACCAAGCTTGCATATCTCTACCATCAGGTTGTCCACTTTTTGATATATTTCTTTTGTTTGGGAGTGAGATTTGTCGCCACAAAGGAAGGCATATGGCTGTTTCTTGACTTCAACCCAGCTACATGCTGGAAGCATTCTCAAACCTTTCTTCTTCAAGGTCTGTAAAACGCCAGCAGCTTCCTTCAATTTACCAGAACTGTTGTATAGATTCAGAAGCACTATATAATTACACAGCTTTTCAGGCTCCATCCCATAAAGTTTTTCGGCTGCTAACTTCCCCAGCTCTAAATTCTTGTGCATTCTGCACGCTGTTAGCAATGCTGCCCACATGTTTGGTGTTGGTTTGAAAGGAGCAGTTCTTATTAGTGCATAAGCCTCATCTAATAAGCTCTCGCGACCTAATAGTTCAATCATACATGCATAATGCATTGCTCTGGGCTTAACCTTGTGATCTCTCTTCATAGAGTAAAAAATCTCCCAACCTCGTTGTGATAATCCTGAATAGCTACAAGCAGATAAGACAGCAAGAAAAGTAACATGGGTAGGAGTCACCCCTTCTCGAAGCATCTGCTCAAACATTTCTACAGCCTCTTCTCCCTGACCATGGTTGCCATATCCAGCAATCAATGCATTCCAAGATATAACATTCTTGCGGCGCATCCTGTTGAAAACATGCCGGGCATCTTCCATTCTACCCCATTTGCTATAGAAGTCTACAAGTGCTGTGTTCGCCACTATATCGGTGGCAAAACCATGACGAACTAGAGCAGCATGAGCTTGTTTTGCATGTTCTAATGATGCCAATCTAGCACAAATTCGTATCACTATTGAAATTGTAAAATGATCTACTGTAGTGCCACTATCGCGCATTTCAAAGTATAAACTAAGAGCTTCCTCACTATAACCATGGAGTGCATAGCTAGCAATAATGGAATTCCATCCTACAGTTGTCTTCTCTGGCATTTGATCAAATACACAATGAGCATCTTCAATGCTACCACACTTGCTGTACATATCAATCAGTGCACAAGACACAAAATGATCATCGCCGACCCCTCTTTTCAAAGCACACGAATGAATTTGCTTTCCCACCTGAACAAGACCCAGTCCAGCCGATGCCCGAATCATGGTGGCGAATGTACGAGACCTTCCATCATTAAACTCCTCCCACATGCACAAAAACAACCTAAAAGCTTCTGAGAAATTCCCAGTGTCCACAAGCCCACCGACCATAGTCATCCACGAAGCCACGTCTTTCTCCGGCATTTCATCAAACAGCTTGCGCGCATCAAGCATGAGACCACATTTCACATGCATGAACAGAACCCTGTTCATCACATACAAATCAGGCTCAAACCCACTATTAATCATGTAATTGAACACCCTCTTAACACCTCTAATCGATCTCAAACCGACACAAGCACTCACCAAAGCATCATAAGTGCTAGCATCCACACCATAACCATCATGTTCAAGTTCCAAAATTTCAAACAACTCCATTGCCTCCCGGTGCCTATTACACACAACCAACTTCTCTATCTGACTACAGAGTCCAGAAGGGGACGTTTTCCTGATCTGGGTATCTTCCAAAACTGGAACTTTTCTTTCCATGTACTCAACTTTCTTTGGTTTAGGTTTCAGATTTTGTTCCCTGGAGGAGGAACAACAAATCCGGGAAAAGGGGTTGCTCAAAAATCTCATTTTTGAGGCAAAACAACACCCCAAAGAGGAAAGGTTCCCGAGAAAGGAAGAACCCAGAAGAGGGGTTTGGGATTTGTGAGGGGAAAGTGCAGTTTCCATTGGCAATAACAATTGTGGTGAATAAAGGAGTACGAGAATGAGCATAGGGGCTCCTATCAATCATAGTGAATAACAGAAGAAGGGAATTTGAATGTGAAAGTGAAGAATGGGAGAAAGTGAGAATGGGAATTGGAACGAGTCTGCATCAGGAACATTGGAGTTTCCGCTCAGTTTGGTTTGGTAGTTAGTTACTTGGAAGTAGGAGTAGGAAATACTAAGAACATCCACTATTGGTGCAAGACTGCATGATTATGTGTTTTCGATTCTGAGATGCTAAAGTAGAATTTTGTTTTTTTTTTATTTATATTTCAGGTTTACTGTTAAAAACAAATTAATTTTATGTGTTTTCGATTCTGAGATGCTAAAATAGAATTTCCATGTTACATCAAAATAATTTCCTTCTTATTGTTTATCTCATCAATTTGGTGACACACGATAGATTGTGACAGATGTCCCATCAAACAAAATTAACACTAACACTGTTAGTATAAAATAACTGACATAAGGATCAATTTGATTGAATAGATAAACCGTTAGGATTAGTATGGATTTTTAAAACCTAAGAGAAGAGATTGAAACTTAAAATGTAGATAAGAGATTAAAAATTTATTTTAGCCATTATGATTAATTAGAAATTTTTAAGTAAGTATCTTAAAAAATTGAGAGAAAAAAGAAGCAAAATTAAGCCTAAATAACATTATCATTTGATCATTATGTATTTTAATGGGGTAAACTGGAAAAGAGTATGTTTGCCAAAGGAAAAGGATGGTCTCGGTGTGAAGGATTTGGACTTATTCAACATGTGACAGAGACTATGCATGGTTCCCAATTATTGAAGGAGGTCTGCAAATCTGTCAACCCAATCTTCCCAAGGGTGGAAAGACTTAAAAAAAGCAATCAACCCTCCAAATGCTTTGTCTGGTTGGTTCGAAGATTGCATCACAAGGAAGTTGGGAAATGGCCAGAATACCGTATTTTGGGAACATTCATGGTGTGATCGGCAGCTGTTATATAGACAATATCAAAGGCTCTATCAAGTAGCCAACAAGGAAGCAAAAGTAGCAGAGGTTATCCAACCAAACATCAATAGAATTTCTTACAGATGGGTTTGGCACCGCCAATTATTTTTGTGGGAAGAAGAGATATTGCTGCAGCTGGAAAGTGAACTTCCCTCAACATTGCAATTCAGCACTGATGAGGACGGTTGTGTATGGAAGCCGAGTGGGAATCAATCTACTGTGGCTTCTTCATTCAACCATTTACAAGCCACCGTGTTGGAAGAGGAGCACCCGGAGATAGGTCATATTTTAAAGAAATTTTGGGTGTGTGAAACACCAACGAAAGTGTTGACATTCTCTAGGAGACAGACTATTGTGGAACAAGCTACCAACTAGCGATCAATTGCAAAGGAGAAACATCCACATTCAGAATATAGTAAATGCATGCTATTTATGTGGCAGCAATTTAGAAACGGGGAATCACTTATTTCTAAGCTGTGAAATCGCCTCTCAGATTTGGAAGGCAATTTTCAATTGGTGAAATGTGAACTTTTTTATACCTGCGGAACCAGCTCAGCTGTATGAACAATTTGATCACCTGATTTCTCGAAGGACAAAAAACAAATGGAGCCATGTGATTTGGCATGCAACAATGTGGAGCATTTGGAACGCAAGAAATAATCACGCTTTTCGTCAACAAGCTGTCAAGGTTGCTGAAGTTTTTGAGTTCATACGCTTTATTACTTTGCAGTGGCTGCTATACAAGCGTAAGAAATGTCATTACATATTCATATCAGATTGGTACTTAAATCCAGTTATGTGTATGACTTCTTGTCTGTGAAAACCTTCTAAAATAAGTAGACTTTTGTGCTGGGAGAAGAAGAATTGAGATAGTTTTTTTTTTTTTTTTTTTTTTATTGACTTTTTGAAATACATCTAACTCATTGTTAGATCTTTTGTATATGTACCCCTTGTGCATGTAGCTTTTGCTACAATCATAGTCTATTACTCTTTGAAAAAGCTGCAATTAATTATGCCTCAATGGCCTCTAGGAGAGAATATCAGCAACTTCAACACCTAAGACAACTCAGATCATGGAAACAAAATATGTTTGTATTTTCAACTCATGGATTTCTGTAAAAGCCAAGAAATATGCAGGGGGGCGGGGGGAGTAAAACAGGCCGGTCTACTCATTACGTTAAGGTATATGGAATCAACTACAAGAGGTAAATAATTCCAAATAATTATGTCAGTTTCAGCATTGTATGTGATAGGGCTGTTCGGAATTAACTGAACTGAATCAAACTGGTGCTGAACTGCATCAAACTGAAAGAACCACACCATTCTTTATAAAAACTGGACTGAATAGTTCTTCAGTTTGGTTTTTAAAACTGAACAACTAGTAGACCAAACTGCTAAAACTGAACATAACTGTACTTATGAATGAAAGAAGAAAATACCTTTGATCGTATCCACTGAATGAACGAATGACTCAATTTAAATATGTTATACTGCAATGTTCAATTGTTGATAGTTATACGTTCAATTATAATCTATAGCTTTAAATTGTTTAAACCATGGGCCCTCCACAAGATGTTAGCAGGAGGAATTACCCCAAATCTATCCTACATTTATAAATCATGTTTCTTATTAGTCCCAAAGACTATTTTTATAGATAAAGTAGGTGCTCTCTTGTATATAATAAACAGCTGCTTTAATGAAAGTGTCTACATGAAAGACGTGACTTTTCTATTATTTGAGAGGGAGGTGTTAGTAACAGGAATGGAGTGTTTGCAGTCACAGATCCTAAATCTTCAGCAAGTTAGGTGTCTTTTAAGTTTTAATCACCGAACAGAAAGAAAAAAATAGTTTAATAAAAGAAATTAAACGTTAGTTTTGTAAATCATAAAAACACACATTGCAGATCATAGGTAAATAAGTTATCCATGCCAGTTCAGTTTAGTTTCCAGTTCAAATCATAGTTCAATTCGAACTTTTAAAATATAGTTCATGAAAAAAAAAAAAAAAAAAAACAGTTCAGTTCAGTTTTGCCCGAACTGGAAATTGTTTTGGCAGTTTCGTTCAGTTCTGCCACAGTTCAATTCAGATTGGTTCTTTTGGCCACCCCTACTGATTGCAAACACAAATAATAAGCAGCGACTTAAAAATCACAAAATGAACATGAAACAGTTCAACAATACATTGGGGTGAAAAGGGATAGTTATGTCAAGTCTGAAAACAATCCACCATTAATACCTTTACAATATAAAAATGAAACTAACCATATACAAATACTACCAAAATTAAAGTGACAGTGAGACCATAACATGGTCTATCTTCTTTGTGATGTTCAACTATCAAAGGAAAGAATACCGGAATGTCATCAACTCATCATCAAAATACAAACTAACTTGATGTGAAACTAGAAAGAATCTCACCTAGTTTACTCTTACAATAGGTCTCTAGTAATCATTTTACGAACAAATTTTTCTGCCTTATCATTCTCATCTACTTCAAGGCAATGCAAGCACGAATCATTGTTTCAAAAGTTACAGCATTTGAGATGCAACCAGTGTCTTCCATTTTTTACTGCAAGATTAATGCTTCATCAAGCAAGCCCTCTTTACAAGTCTTTCTAATACTTTATAAAATAATATTAAATGGAAACATGAATATGTTTAATACTTTAAAAACATAAAAAAAAATTCAGTATTTATCATACAAAACACATATAAAGATTAATACAATAATATTATGAGAGAATTCTTTTTGTTTTCAACTCTCCAATTTATATGCTAAGGAAATCCTAACTAATCCCAAATCATCCATAAGATAAGTAAAATCTTACTATAATTATTTGTATTAAGGACGAATTTGAATATAATAAAAAATTTAAAATTATTCAAGTAATAAATTTATTTATATCACATTAAAATTTAGTATACCTTTTTATTTATAATTGTTAAACAACCCAACTTCTTTTATCTTCCAATAGTTACCACTTTCCCCGTGTAATATTATAACATGGCATAGTGGCAAGTGCAGTCCAAAATAGCATCATGGTTAAAAAAACATGCAAGAAAAATATGATATTGTTACGAGGGAGATATGCTATGGTGGTGACAACATACATATCTAAATGTTGATCTCAATTTAAGGACACTATAGGAGTGGGAAAAGATCGAGGAGAGGGTGGCAGTTAAACCGCCATTTCCATTTCACAGAGAATATGACGCATATCCATTCTTTTTCATAGATGTGACCATTTCCTCTCTCTCTCTCTCTCTCTCTCTCTCTCTCTCTCTCTCTCTTTCCATCATTCTATTGTTTGAACCACTGTGCCAATTAATAAAATCACATTGATTTTCCTATTGTTTTTTATTTGCCATTTTTTCTATATATAAACATTGGTTTTTTTTCCTAATTGTGCTTACATTGCTATCTTCTACACCTCTTGTTCCACAATTTCCTCTCGAGATATCCTAGTGCTTTTGATGATGGGTGGTGGTCCAATCAAGAACCAGCTCATTTTCAACACCATCATCAGGTCATTTCCTGCCTAAACCGACAACCTTATTCTTCCCCTTTCTTCCCAGTCATTTTTCTCTCTTCTTGAAAAAGGAAAAAAAAAAAAAAAAGAGCTGTTATATGCATTTGTCAATGCATCTGAAACATTGTTGTTATACCTCTTAGATTACCTGAAATCTCTTTTCCGATGGATAATTTTGTCTCTTTTTTAATGTCAAATCAATCTTCAATATGAATACCATAAAAGGTTGTTCATGTGCCATTGTGATTTGTATTAATAATAATGCCGATTTGCCAATTTGGTTTCTAATCATTAAAAATATTATTTTTCTTGCATTCTGACTTTGACCTTGTCTTTTAGTCTGCATCACATTCCATTACGTGGATACCATGAATTTAGTTTTTGGTTCTTTATGCTCTTGACGTTCATATAATGGCATCGTGCATGCTCAACAATAATGTCCTTTTTTCCATAATTAAACAAGAACCGAGTACTTTTGGTTTGTTATTTTATGGAAAGTCCAACAACTAGCTTCTTATATTAAATGTAATTTTGTTTGAATCTTTATATATCATGTGGATTTGTCTCTGTAGCCCATGTTGCATCTCCATATATATAACTCATTTTCAAGTGTTTTCATTTTTCTTTGGCAGGAATTCCTCTTGAGGGGTGTTTTTGTGTTGCCTGTTGATGACATCAAATCCTGTCAAGATGCCTGATTTACGTGAGGTAAGAGTTTCATCATGGTCATGGCTATCATTTCTACACATTCTCATAATTGCCAAGCAAAAGCAACCATAATGCATACAAGGTTTTAAAAAGTGGCCCGCAACCGCAATTGTGACCACAACATTAAATTTTTGGAATGTTTGCATCTGTAGCGTTACCACAATTGTGGTCATATTTATCAGCAAATTCCCGCAATATCAACAAATGCAATGAAACCATGAATGCGGCCGCAATTTAAAACCTTGAATGCATCCATTATTTTCATGGAGGAAAAATAAAACATTGACAAAATGATTCATGACTGTGAGAATTGACCAAAACTTATGTTTCATCCATAGACAAATATGGAGCACAAGTTGTCAGAAGTGGCACATCCTAGTGCTCATAGTAGTTGTGCAAATTCAGGAAACAACTCACCAACTCATCCCAAGAATGTGAACCAAGAACCAAAAGACACCAGCACAACAACTACAACAACAACAAAAGTCCACAACTCAGGAAATGAAACTGGACATTTGGACCAGGCTTCCAAAACTGATCAAGCAAAATTGGAAGGTAAATCCAGACCCCAGAAGTTAATGCCACCAAACAGGAACATATGTGATTTCAACCCTCAACAACACCAAAGTCCAAGAACAAAGAAGCCTAATTCAAATTCTGATCATCCTTCTCATGCAAAGGCAATGCCTGTATCTACCCCTCAAACAAAGACCAGTAGTACGAATAATCTTCAAGGTCAAGGAAGTGGTGCTAGTTCTCGCAGTGACAGCTTAGAGAGCACAAGTGCACCCATTAGGCCACACACTGGTGGTGATGTGAGGTGGGAAGCTATTAACATGATTTCAAGGGTTGGCCATCTCAATCTCAGCCATTTCAGGCTTCTCAAGCGAATCGGTTATGGAGACATTGGAAGTGTGTACCTTGTGGAACTTAAGGGAACAAGGACCTACTTTGCTATGAAAGTTATGGACAAGGCAGCTCTTATAAGCAGAAATAAGCTTCTGAGGGCACAGACAGAAAGGGAGATTCTTGGACTCCTTGATCACCCCTTC
>PYAF01002896.1:665695-682499 GCA_007407185.1 Glycine tomentella
CCATAGATGAATATATACTTTAGTTAAATAGATTCACTTGATTAATTTGAAGTATTAAATTTATAATATTTCAATTTAAAAATATTATTATTCATTGTTCATAAATGACACAATTTTATATGCATAAAATATTAGTATGGGTTATAAGTTAAAATTGGTATTAGATACTTTAATTTATAAGGATAATAGTTATTTTGATAATTGTGATTAGTGAATAAGGAAAATTGTTAAAAATAATATTTTTTTTATCTCTGATTAAAATATGTTAAAAATGAAAGCGAAAAAATATTTACTTCCAAACAATTAAATACACACAATTAAATGTTTTTAATTACTTAAAATAGTCAGTAATAAATATATTGTGCTTTTGATACAATGAACAATCTTTTTTTTAAACACTTTCTACTTTTGTTTCTTAATCACCTATAAACACTCATTAGCATTTGTCTATTTAAATCCTTTTCATATTAACATTAGTTATATTACCCCATGCCACTTTCATAATTTCTCTTAACCATTTGATTTCACCTTGCCAATTCTAGTTTGTAGACCAATTTAAGAACTCATGTGCTTAAATATCTTGTTATAGATTTTATGCTTCAGAGGTTTTGTTAGCTCTGGAGTACTTGCACATGCTTGGCATTGTATACAGGGACTTAAAGCCAGAGAATCTTCTAGTCAGAGATGAAGGGCACATCATGCTATCAGATTTTGATTTATCCCTTCGCTGCTCCGTCAACCCTACACTAGTCAAGTCTTCTTCCGTCCATGCAAGCAACAGTAGTAGTGGCGGCAACAACGATGTTGGCAGCATATTAACCGATGACCAAGCAGTGCAAAGCACTACTCAGGTATCAAGTTTTTTCCCACGCATTTTGCCTTCGAAGAAGAACCGCAAGGCAAAGTCAGATTTCGGCATACTGGTTGGCGGAGGACGCCTTCCTGAGCTGATGGCAGAACCCACCAATGTGCGTTCGATGTCATTTGTAGGGACACATGAGTACCTTGCTCCTGAGATTATCAAAGGAGAGGGTCATGGTAGTGCAGTAGATTGGTGGACTTTTGGGATCTTCTTGTATGAGTTGTTGCATGGAACAACCCCTTTCAAGGGTTCAGGATATAAAGCCACACTTTTCAATGTTGTTGGACAACCACTTAGATTCCCAGAAACTCCCCAAGTCAGTGCCGTGGCTCGTGACCTTATTAGAGGGTTGTTGGTGAAAGAGCCTCAGAAGAGAATTGCATACAAGAGAGGAGCTACAGAGATAAAACAACATCCATTTTTTGAGGGTATGAACTGGGCTCTGGTTAGAAGTGCCACCCCTCCCCACATACCAGAGGCTATAGATTTCTCAAAGTATGCTAGCAAAGACACAGCACCCCTACCAGACAAGAAGATGGCAGATATTGCTAATGATAAACACAGCAAAAGTCCTACTGATTCTTACATAGAATTTGAGTATTTTTAGCAGTAAAAGTCCTACGGATAAAAAATATATTTCTTTGACAAGAATATATTGTACAAAGTGTCACCTCTTCCCCCCAAAAGAAAATTGAAGACATCTGAGAAATATACATTGTAAACAAGCATGTAAATTCGTTCAAAAACATTCTTTTTTCCCTATGTTTTTTGACAATGTCTTAATATTGGTTGTAAGGACTTCCAAAGTAGCACTGTTTGCAAAATTCAGTGTTCAGAATATGTTTTGATAATGAAAAGACATTTATGGTACATGACATGAGTTCTTCAAATACAGAGTTCCGCAATGGCTCAAGCAAAATGCAATCAGTGATGATGCATTAGAATTTTGGTGATCTTACATAGATTTTGAGTATTTTTAGTAGTAAAAGTCATATATTCTGTTAAAAAATATACTTCTTTGACAAGAATATACATTACAAAGTGTCTCCTCCACCTCCTCTTTCCCTAAAGAAAATTGAAGACATCTTTGAGAAATATAAATTATAAGCAGACATGTAAATTCATTCAAAGATGCTTTTTTTTCCCTATTTTTGTTTTTACAATGTCTTTAATATTGTTGTAAGGACTTCCAAAGTAGCACTGTTGTTTTGACAATGAAAAGATAGTATTCAGTTTGTGGTACATGGTATGAGTTCTTCAAATGTTGAGTTCTTATGGTTGAAGGAAGCAACACGCACTCAATGATGCATCAGAATTTTGGTGACCTTATTGCTCTAAAATGTTTAACTCGAGCAATAGAACTCCCCTCCTTCAAGAAAGAAAAAGGAAAAATGAAGGAAATGGGGAACATTTATTGGGCACACTCATCTTGAACATTACAGCTTCGATTGTGAAGATAATCTTGTTCGCAGCTCCTTGGCTACAGCATCAATGAACTCTTCAGTATTCAAATACTGGGATCCAGAAACCCTATACATTAAAAAAGACCAAGTTTTAATTTGTGATGCATTAAAAGCAAAAGCAATAGTTAGAATTCTGAAAGAACAATCCCAGAGTCAGAAATTACTTAGGTCCATGAACAAGAAGTGCAAGATCCTTTGTCATCTTTCCCAATTCAACTGTTCCAATGCAAGCCGCTTCCAGTTTCTCTGTGAAGTCCAACAATCTAGCATTTCCATCCAACTTTGCCCTGCAAAAATTAGGGTACGTTTGAAAAAGATTAACAAAGACGCACTTCTATGATATTGTTTTTTAATGTGTTAGGAGTAGGTGGTTAGTTAAGACAGGATATTATTTAGTTAAGGGGGTCATGAGTTAAATAAATAGGAGGCTATAAGGGGAAAGGATTCATTCTATCCCTGATATCATTTGAGAATTGAGCTTTGTTCTTTGTGAAAGGAGAAATCCTCTCTGAAGGGAAAACCCTTGGAGGAGAGTTACTTGTCCTATTGTCTGTTCTTTTGCAATCAAGAAATGCAATATTTCTTTTCTTTCTTCTATTTTCCAATATGGCCTCCTAACAAATTGGTCCAGCCTACCAGCTGGATCCAACCAGATTGAAGAACCCCAGATCCAAATTTTGGGAGAAAAAATGGACAGTTCATAAGGTTTTTGAAGTAAGGGACCAGCAAGCTATCTAAGCTCGAGCGAATGTTGAAGCGATTAGTGAAGACACAAGAAACAAAACTAGAACCCAGCAATGACCAAAATGGAGTTCAGCATTCAATGCAGTCCCAAAAAAGAGTAATCACGGATCATATGATATCTTTTAGAGTTTTTTTCCTTTCAACAAGCTACTACTTTTAGCTTATGAGAAAAACATCAAAATAACTTCTTTTAGGTTTTCGCTTGTTTCTTCTAAAAATAAGTTATATAATTAAACCTGTTTTCAATAAATAAAAAAACATGATTTTTAAAAGCACAAATGGGTCCTATTTTAGGGCTTTTTTTGCAGAAGCTCCATTTTTATCTAATGAGAAAAGCACTGAACATCTTTATTTAGATTTTTTTTCTTTTGTTTCGAAAACCTTGTCTAATTATTGTAAATTTTTTAGACATTTTTTTTATATTAAAAAACACTTTTCCTTAAAAAAAACACAAACAACAGCCCCTTAATCCACTCAAGCTTCCTTCAGTATATGTATGGATTCTAGCATAAAGAAAAACTAACCATATGGCTTTCAATTGCAATCCTTACCTATGTGCAAGACCTCGCGACCAGGCAAAAATTGAAGCAATACTGTTTGTGCTGGTTTCACCTCCCTTCTGATGAACCCGATAATGACGGGTAACAGTGCCATGGGCTGCCTCTGCTTCAATGGTTTTTCCATCTGGGCAAACCTGCACCGAACTTAGCTTCTTGAACATCCATGCAAGAGATGTGACCAAAGGAAGAACAGAAAGAAACAAATAAAGGGCATTATAAAGAGAAACACAACAAAGGGGTTAGAAAAGCAATACCAGTACTGACGTCATCAAGCCGAGAGAACCATATCCTGTTCAACAGAAATTATTATTATGAATTTCTAGAAACTGTGGCCCATCCATTAACAGAAGCAACAAAATAGTCAATAACTAAAAGTTAAGTGAAAGTTGTGAGCATATGGGATATCCACCTTGAGCTAAGAAATCACTCTGCACATCCCCATCATAATTCTTGCAGGCCCATACATAACCTCCATCACTTTTGAGAGCATAAGCAACCATATCATCTATAAGACGGTGTTCATACCTAAGAATCAAGAAAATGAATTAGCAATCTACTTGTGATACAGATTTGCTTAAAGTGACAAGCAATTCTATTTCTACTGACCATATCCCTGCAGCTTTGAACTTGTGACTCCATTGGGTGTCAAAAACTTCCTGGAAAATGTCCTTGAATCTTCACAAAAGCAAAGAATTAAAAATGTGCTTGAGGATTTGATTAACTAAAATTACAATGGTATCTCACTTAGAATTGAAGAGAAATTAAATACAAAGAAAGATGAACAATAAATATACATACCTTCCATCATATTTCTTTAAAATTGTATTTTTAGAGCTAAGATAGAGAGGCCATTTCTTCTTGTAAGCAAAGTTCATCGAAGCCTCAGCAAAAGCTCGAATGGACTGTTTGAATACCAAATACAACATAGTTTTATTATCACCAAGGGAGTCAAAAATTCTTTCTGAGAAGAATAATAAAAGAAAACATCATGCAGATGCAAACCTCATCAGTATTATACATGGACAAAGCTATGCCTCCAGCACCAGTAAATTTATAGACCTCTAGCTCTTTAATGCCTTCATTTCCACTGGGTTCTGTAAACGCACAAATAAGAGCCATAAGATGCTTTAATTTTACAGACATCTCTAACCTTTTTATCCATTTAGAACTGACAGAAATCAAAGTCTCAATTGAGCAACTTTGCAACTTCATCAGGGTTGTATTCTTAAACTACTTGAGTCATGAGAAACAGTTGAATGGAGAGTGAGTTTACCAAAAACCAATTTTAGCTTTCCTGGGCCTTTTATAACTATATCGGTAGCCCGATATTGGTCTCCAAAAGCATGTCTTCCAATGCATATTGGCTTTGTCCATCCTAAACAATAGACAGATAGTAACTAACACTCGATATCTTGAAGTAAAATTCAAATGTTCAAATATCAAATAAGTTCTAGCTATTATGTACCTGAAACAAGACGAGGAATGTTCTTACAGATAATTGGCTCTCTAAAAACTGTACCTGTAAGACATATAGATTGAAACCCTGAATGTCAGCTAAAATTCAGAACACGAAGCAGGAATATAAAAACCATTAGAAAATTTAGTTACCATTTAAAATGTTCCGGATCGTCCCATTTGGACTTCTCCACATTTGTTTTAAGTTAAACTCCTTGACACGAGCTTCATCTATGAAAAAGAAAACCCTTGCATGTGAATTTTATTTCTAATGCATGTCAACTAAGTACACAACCTTAAGTTAACAATTAACATGACATGAAAAATCATGCATCATTCCAGATTAGAACAATTGTGAATACCTGGAGTTATAGTAGCACATTTGATAGCTACATTATACCTGCAATGAAAAAAAAAATCCATGAAAACATTAGGAGGCCTGAATGTGTAAGACAAGTTTCTCTAATAATTAATGAATAACAAAAAGGAAAGCTACTCTATTCTACAGAATTAGTTTGGTTTATTTAAGTTGATAATCTATCAACCAAAACCAAATACACTCAGAAACCATAATCCTCTTTCCAGACTATAAAATTCTCTTTTTTCTTCAAACCTAGCTTCTTCTAACTATTCAATATTCAGTATTGTATTTACAGTATCGAGCATATTAAATATTTAGTCTTCATCACCATTTAAATTATACTTTTTCTCATTTAGTATAAAGTCAGTTAGGCTACACCACTACTACTGGGACAGAACATTGCACCCTTTTCTACCATCACATGGATCTAGAGGAACCCCACAGCAGACAGCACCAATTTCCAGAATTGTACAACAGGATGCCTCCCCAATGGATTTATCTTGGGGACGTGACTATATCAGGAAGTCAAAGGACTACAGGTGAGACTCAATCTAAAACTTAGGAATGATTCATCTACTGTAGAACCAACAGATTGGTGGCACTGAAGCCTGAGTTCAGTTATCCTCTGTTAAGAGAGTGAAAAAAAAAATTCAATCAATAGAGCATCACATTTATACACTGTTCAGAATTTAATCATGATTTTCACTTAGAAAAGATGTATCTAAATTATCTATAGATAAATGAATTGTCTTAATCAAAATCCAAATGAGTGAAGAGTCATGACTATACACTGAATCCTATTTTGGGACAGGAAATAAAGAAGACGGGTGGATTTTCCTTTTAACAGTATTGCAATTTTTATCTTAACAATAATCATGGGGAAAAAACAGTTAATTCTTGAGCGAAGATGTGAAGATGTTAAACTGATACAAAAAAAAGCTAAACTGATAGCAACAATAAAATGATACATAATCTCAAGAGTGAAGATGTGCAAAGAAGCCTCCAAGACAAAAATTAGAGCACATACTTGAGTGTAGCTTCAGCACTTTCAATAGTAACTCTATCATTAGTGGCATCGCGATGAGGAAGGCCAAGGTCAAAATACTTAATATCCAGCTCCAAATAAGGGAAAATAAGCTGCAATACAAAAAAAAGGGAATAAAATACAAAAAGTTGCAGCATAGCCTTTCCTGATTCAAGAAGATAACTATAGAAGATAAAACTACCTTATCTTTTATCAGTTTCCAAATCACTCGGGTCATTTCATCCCCTGCATGTGCAGACAATGAAAGACTGATTATTTAGATCAAGAAACTGAAAGTCAGTGACTTTTTAAACACCTATTGAAAGATCATATAATTCAAAAGCCAAATTCTCTGAGACTGAGACCCCCCAATTGAACTTAATTTTCAATATTGGTTTAATCAAGAAAAAACACCAAATTTAAGAAAGGAAGAGACCCCCATATGAGCTCAGGTCCCAAAAACGCTTGAAGCATATTCAAACTTGAAAAGGGGTGACTGTAATTGAGACCCTCACTTGAACATAATAATTAAAGAAGACAAATTTTTCATTACTGATAGAGAATTAAGCACTCTCACACTATTAGCATTAATTACAACCAACAGGTAGAAAGATCAGAAACACACATGAAAGAGATGTGCAGAGTGAGATACATAACATACCATCCATTTCGACGATGGGGTTGCCAACCCTTATCTTCTGAAACCCCATTTTGTTGTGTATTTGGCTGAGGTGAAAGTTGGAACTCAGAGAGGAAGAAACTACAATTTCAACAAAAAGCACACACTAAGAGAAATTGTATGTTTTTGGCTTAAATAAAATGTGTGGAATGAACCAATTCCCAATGTACACACTCAATAAGGTTAGTGTGTGTTTGAATTGTTGTTGGATACTTCAATCACGTTGAATGACGGATTCACGTTGGGTGTGATTTGGAAAGTGGGAAACAACAAAAATAAACACGCCCACACAAACGATCTATAATGCTAGACAACACATTATGGTTCGTTTGTTCTTTCCCACCACTTCATCCTCTTCCTTTTTTCATCAAAATTTTATTGTGTCAATAATGTTAATTAAGGATTTACATTATTACAGTATTAATATAATAAATATTTTACACCTTTATTTTATAATTAATATCTTTAAACTAGAGATATTCGTTCATTTTTTAAAAAAAAAATCATTTAACATGAAATAAAAATAAGATGAAATATAATTTGAAATTATCGTCTTACATAGGTGTGGAGAAGACATCAAAGTTGCAATCTCTACTAAGGGAATATGAAAGGTACAAAATGTCCAGTTCTAAATCTTTGGAACAATATTTTTGACGTATTACATACGTTGTCAAGATGAGAGTGTATCACACATTCACACTTAACAGGCCTTATTTCAAGTTATGAAACCTCATTCTCTAAAGTGCGTATTCCAAATCCTACACAGTACACTTAAGCAAATATTATGTATTGCCACTACAATAAAATATTTCTAGCATTCTTGATTCTTTTACTTGGTAATTTTTAAATGATTACCAATAAAATATTTTTTATAATTAAGATGCTAATTATGTAATGGTGGTCTGGATTGTCTTCTGTCAAATTTGACGCAGTTTACTGTGTAAGGCTGCATTTTTATTTATTTTTACTAATTTTATAAAGTTTGAAAAATAAAATTAATGGTGAGCTAGTTATCTTTCGCACTCCAGCTGCAAGTGATCCAGATTCGCCCACAACATGCACACGTATTAAAGGACATCATGAGAAACAATGCAGCCCTAGTAAACCATGTCAAAGGCAACAATTATAATTAAATTCTACAAACGCATCCAAAATCAAACTGAAAAATATCACTAACTGACATGCCAAGACAAAATCGTACGGAGAGATTTCGTGTGAAGAAAAACATGGAATTACTTGTTAGTAGAAGTAGCATAGACGTGCACAAAATATGTAGAATGGGAAATGAAGAGTGTACGATATTTTTTTTTGGTGAAAATATGCAGAAGAGTGTACAATATAAATCAATGAATAGTGATAAATACAAATAATTAAATATAATCAATACAAGTCAATAGATATACTTTTTCTTCTAATAAACACTCTAATTAAGGTATTTAATTTTCTGATTAGAGTAGTAAAAAAAAGTTTTCTAATTGGATATCTCATAATTTTTGATGTTTTGAACAGATTATAAAAATAATATTTAATACGAGACTGAGTCAACCTTCTAAAAAGATATGTTTTGTGAAAAAAATCAGTGAAAATTATAGAAAACATATCATATTATAATTAAAAAAAACATATTATTGTGATTATAAAAATATTCCACATAATTTATATAGTTTGTTGAAATAAAAGCATAATTGATAATTGTTTTCTTTAAAAAAAATACATGAAACAAAATTAAAATCTATATAAACTATTAGATATAAATATATTTAAATATATTATTACTATTATTATTATTATTTTCTTTTTTTTTTTATTGTTTTTCTAAATACATCCAGTAGCACCTTAGTAGAACATGTTTCATGGTTGACTAAGAGTGGCGCAGAACAAGATAGATACCAAACATAATGTTGCTGCAACATTCTATGTTCTGTGCCATTTCTCCCTCCCACTTCACCCCATTACCCAAACAAAGGAACCCATTTCTTCACCATCTTCCTTCTCCTAGAAAGCCCAAAGCCTCCACCCTAAGAATTTCCTCTCTTGGCGCTGGTTTCTTCGATGACATCGTCCAAATTGCTCATAACAAGGTACCCCATTTCGAAATTCAATGTTTAGATGTTTCACATATTCTGGGTATCTTTCAAAATTTGATTTTTCCTTTTCTTTTTGGCAATCCCACTTTCTTGTCTTGCTGTTTTATGTGCTGAATTGGCTCTTTTTTTGTTTTCTCTTTCTTTGATATTTTTTTTCTGCTAAGGTTCTGATTGCAGCTGGTGTCTCTGTGGCGATTGGTCAGATTTCTAAGCCATTCACTTCTGTTTTTCTGTATGGCAAAGGGTTTGATATCAGAGCAGTTGTTCAAGCTGGAGGGTTCCCTTCATCACACTCTTCTGTATGGCCTTTTGAAACCTTTTAATCAGTTAATCCTATTTTTCATGATGCTCCTTGAAATTGTTGATTTTTCACCAAGTGGTGTTTCATGATTCTCACCAAGTTGTTTGCATTTTCCTATGCATAGGCAACAGTGGCTAGTGCAACATTATTTGGCCTTGAGAGGTAAGATAATCCGTTTGTGCCATCTTGGTGTTTGGTTCATAAGAACAGTAAATTTATACCATTAGATTATATTTAAATTGTCAACATCAAAAGATAAATTCACACGACTCTTTTAAGCAATCATGTAGCTACTTTGATTATTCATGTACAGTTGTATGGATCATCACATTCATAGTTTTCATTAATCACAATAACCAAGAATTCTCACTTGATATGAATGTATGATTTATTCTTGTGATGTTTGTAATTTTGTAATTTCCAAATGCAGAGGCTTCTCCGATCCTATTTTTGGTCTTGCAGTTGTGTATGCCGGTCTCATTATGTATGATGCTCAGGTATGATATTCTTCTGTCAAATATGGTGCTTTTCTTTTAGTCTTTGATGTTATTAACTTTCCTTTATTTATTTGTATCACATGAATGTCATTTGTTATGTTCTTTTTAACCGTGCTAGATTTAAACTGTGCTTAGAATAAACCCAGAATTTCTCAGGACTATTTTGCAAACACCGTGGTGCTCCATAGGCTATTTTTAACTTAATGGAGGAGTCTCAAGCAGGATTAAATTAAGACCTGCTAAGATATTGAGTACTGTTGTTATATGATTATCTCTAATGAATGATAAACTATTTGTGGAATTCTTACCATTGTGGTATTGGCAAACAGAAACAGATTTAATTCTATATTTTGCTTACACCTTCTTGCTTTATATGCGATGTTGATCATGTTATGTATCTGGAACTACATATGTTGGTAAAACATTTGCAATATGCTGACACACTGAAGTAATGTAGAAGAGAAAATGATGCAAATTTCGGGTGCTTCAACCCACCTTGAACTGTCCATGAGCAAAAGTAGAGAAAATTCTTTATGACCAACAAAAATTTCAAGGAGTGGCCACACAAAACTCACTCTAATTCGAATCTATCCAAAAACCTCGTTGTAAAAGATAATATAAGATGACCATATTTCTGAATTAACAATTTATACAGGTTTATACTGGCTGAGAAAAAAAAATATATATATATATATATATATATATATATGTTTATATTTTGGGGGACTGCTACCACATAATCTCCATGAAAATTCCTTGTGTTACACTGCAGGTTTTTCAGGTTGGATGTGTGTCATTGTTAAAGCCCTAAAGTAAACACAAGTTATTTATTATAAAACTTTGATAATAAACTTCTCATATTTTGATATTATGTACCATGGTAGATATAACAGCTGCCTACCAGCACTGATAATCTATGCATTTGCATTTAAGCTTGAAATCTTTTTTTCTTTTGCTTTTGGAATGATTTAGTAATATGGTGGACCTAATAAATGTATAGTTGTTAATTAAGATTGAAGCAAGAGAATTTGATCCAAAAAGATTTTCCTAAAAGCAGTAGTCTGATACTACACTAAATTTTTTGTATATATGGGTTAATAAAACTGGAGTTAGAGAAGCTTTAATTTTTGAATTGTTGTATAAGTTGTTATTAGGATTTGCAACAGAACAAGGCAATGGTAATGCCTATATGCAGTCAGGGGATTGCTATTGAAGGAAACTAGTTGCATCATTAATCAGGCTTATATCAAAAGAAAGCAAGGGTACCTTTCTTTTCAAGATGTTCTCCGTTGGCCAAGCCGTTGATGCATGGAGGCATCGTATAATTTTGGCAAGTTTGCTCTGTACGTGGTCAGTGGAATTATCCAAGACTAACTCATGTTACGTTGTATCATACCATGTTCTAATGGTTTTTCAATCTTTCTTTTTGTTTCAAGACTGCTTGGGGTTCATTCCTTTGATTAGGAAGATGATTTAATAAACTTGGGTATATTTTCAGCTTGTAAATTAAAAAAGGCAAGAAACTAGTAAAAGAGCATGGGATAGTGCATGTTCTCTTGGATACCTTTTGGTATCTATTTTCTGTTTCAGTATTTACATAGGAAATCCACCCTTGGGTACTGATACTACATTGATATCAGTATCAGCAGAAGAATAATACAGAGGGCCTACTAATTTATTTTTATACATTGGTGCCGATGAAATCAGATCCTATGACTTGATGCAAGCTACCCAAACCCCTCAGCATTTACCAATCCTATTGATTTGGTTTGAATCATATTGCAAGAAACATGGTAATATATTTAGTTGGACAATCCTTGTCCTTTATTTTGCTAGCATCTAAAATATTTTGGTAATTTGGTTTTTCTTTCATTAGATTGCAGCAGATATTCTTTTGTTTTCCTTTATATAGGCTTCACCTGCTTTGACCTTGGCACTTCATCAACTTTTTAACCTAAAGAAAGAGAATTGAAATTTAATGGATGTATAAGGAAAGTAAAAAGATGGATGGTTGCAATTGGGACAGAAACTGACTAGAAAGTTATTGTCAGCCTGAACTTGAAAAAAATTGTCAAAAAGTATTTAGTTTATTGTTTCAGCCTTTTAGATGTCAAATGTTGACCTCACCTAGTGGGATAAGGCTTTTGTAGCTTTCAAGTGCCAAATGATAAGATAGAATACCTACTCCAAGCCTGAACTATTCTTATTCCTTAGCATATATTGATCATATTCTAATCATGTGTCAAATACTTAGTGCATGTTTGGTTCAATTTATTTTACTTAGTGCCATACTCTTCTACTTTTAGTTTCTTAATATCAGGCCAAGAATAACTTTCTACTTCTTATCATTTTCCCGTATACTTGGTTGTTTTTGGGCATGTTTGGATAACTTTCTCCATAAGCACTTATAGGAGAAGACAATAAGAAGACAAAAATGAAATAAGTTAAAAATCATTTTTATAGAAAGTAATATTAGAGGGCTTCTACAAATTAATTTATACATAAGCTAATTTTATCTTATGAAGTTCATTTCACTTTTCCTTTTTATATTCTTTTCCTGTAAGTGCTTATAGAGATGTTTTTTCAAACAAACCCTTTATTATCAATGTGATCGTTTAGCTAACAATTGAGTGTGGTTTGTGTCATTTGCAGGGTGTAAGAAGAGAAGTAGGGATTCATGCCAAGACACTGAACAAAATACTGCTCCAAATGCAAGCCAACTCTTTACATTCCAAAGACAGAGATAATTTGATTAACTCTCAACCAGGACTATCAAAACCTCTAAAAGTAGAAGGTCTTGAAAAGTCCCTTTTGTCCCAAGAAGCCACTTCTTTGGAACCAAAAGAAGCAAATGGAGGCCTATTGGTTAAATCAGGAAGCAAAATAAGGCAAACAGATGCAGAAGAAATCTCATCAAAGTTGGCTATTGATGGTATACCCCAATTAAAAGAATCTATTGGTCATACGGAGATTGAAGTCATAGCTGGTGCTTTACTAGGCTTTTTGGTGGCTTTGGCTGTGTATAATTTCAAGTAAAATATTTCTTTTTGATGAATAATTTCATAGCATATCTTACAACAAGTAGATTATTAAATTGAAAATCAAGCTGAGTTGGAAATTAAAAAGCCAAGTTGACAACAGGTTTAGGTTATCTTTTAGCAAAACATTTAAGGTTCGTATATGACCAAACAGAACCGGACATTAGTTAAAGATGAAAACCCATCCAAACAGGGGGTTACACACGTACTTCTCTTTTCCTATGTATTGCGGTGCCTTATGTAAAATTTATCAATTATTGATTTTACATCTTTTTTCAGTTAAACTAACAATCAATAAATAATGATAAACATTAGCTTAAATAATTCTTCTAAAAACGTGTTTCTTTATTCTATTAAACAATTTTTTATGTTTCTATCTACTATTTTCCTTTTAAAAGAATAGTTCTCCACATGACATTCAGCTCATACACTTGTACTTTATTAATTTAATCCTTATAAAATTTTAAAGTTTTGGTACAAGTCTTTTTTATATCAGAAAATTTTCATTTCAATTCTTGTTGTTTTGGAAATTTCAGACTTATCTTTTAGTCATGTCATTATTTAATAAAATCTCTTAACTTCAAGAGAATAAAAACAATAAAAAGGAAATAGAAAGTAAAAACCTGCTGATCATCCATTTGACAAATGTAGGTTCTATACTAAAAAGCCACAAAACGTGGCAGAAAATAAGAGTGCAAGTGCCAAGTAATACAAGTTTAGAGTACGTGTAATTCCATTTCATGTTATCATTCCACGTGGGTTGATCTTGGTATAGTCTTTTAAATTTTATCATGCTATCGCAACCAAACTCTATATAAATAGCCACATGAAGCACAAAAACAAGCATAGAAGCAAAAAGATTGTGGAATTTGTGATATATATATATATATATATATATATATATATATATATATATATATATATAGAAAGATGTCAGGGGCACAAGGAGCACAACCAAAGGAGTCAAAGACAGCAACAACGTACGAGTCAGTAGAAGGAGGAGAGAACCGAACAAGGACTGACTTGCTTTCAAGGGAGGATCAAGGCTGCATTCAGGTGGAAAAACTTCAGGAGAAGGTCCATGATCCTGCTGGCAAAGGTGGTCCTGTCTTTGGTGCTGGCAAAGATGAAGACAAACAAGACCTTGGAGTTACTGGCACAGGCTAATTAACCTACTATATATATTACTACTATATACTATATAGTATATACCCAAAAAGTACTAGTCTCTCTTGTGATCATGGTGCTGCTTCAAAATCTTTGTCTTGGGTTTGAGTTTTTCTAAATTAATGAAACTTTAGTTTGAGTCTTCGTTACCATGTATGTATGCCTTGTATTTAATGGAATAAGAAAGAAGAAACATGTTAATGATGTACAAAGTTGATCTTCACTTGTTTATATTTTCTTTCTGTTTTATTTTTTCTTTCTGACTTTTTCATCTTCAAGTTTTGTTGTGACTTAACCATCAAGACTCGTCTAAATTTCATTCTAGTTTTCTAACTGTAAGTTTAGATTATTTTAGTTTTAGTTTGTAAAATCTTTGCAAAACCTTCACTTTTTTTTTATTATTGAAAACATTTATTTTAATATTTTTTGCTAAATACTTAAAATGAATGTTTTGTTAACTAATTAGTATTGGTTAATCTCAAAAGATATCTATTATTGCTTTTATTTTCCTTTTTAATTTTCTAATTTTCTATTTTCAACAAGGAAATGTTGTTTTTGCTTTAAGAACATTTGTGCTTTTTGACCCAAAAGAAATACTAAGTTATTATAAGGAAGAGAGAACAATAACTTTTTAACTTTTTATTAGATCACTGATATTTTCATTACTATCATCTCTATCACCCCTACTATACTATCATGTTGCACCTTTGGCACCTCTATCAATCCCATCAAAACTATGATCACCCCTACTCTCATGTTGGCACCTCTGTCAATTCCACCAAAACTATAACTTTTGTCATGATACAACATTCTTTTTCTAGATTGCAACAATCTTAAAAAAAAATTATTCAATGATTCTTGACTACAATTATTTGGTAAGTAACATAATTTCATTCAAATATATTATATTTTAAGAACATAATATGAAATTTTTTCAAAAATAATGTGTGATTAACATAGATACTAACTTTTATTATAAATTCATAAAATTTCCTTTGACATATAAAATTGATAATTAATATTTATAATATTATATCTTTAAAAAATGTTTAGATTGTCTTTTATTTAATTTTTTAGTAATTATTGATATGGAGTATTTGGGGGCTTTGAAAATATAAACTAATTTCTATCAGATTTGTTACTTTTAGTAGATTGCGTTTTCCTAATTATATTTTTTTCATTTACAAAAACACAAAATATTCAAATTCAATATTACTCGAGAACCATATATGTATTAAATTTCATACATAATAGATATTTTTGTTTTAACATGATTGTTAGTCTATCCGGGACGGATCCAAGGTCTTGCACTCTTTTTCTGATGTTTTTTTTATGTTAATGCCTCGCCCTCTTTGAATTCTTTACATGTACTACAGAAAAAACATAAAATAATAAATATATAAGAAATATATTTTTTAGTTGATATTTGTTTTTTGATAGTGGATTATATATATAGTTTTACACATAAAATTAATAATAAATATTTTTTTGTTAAATTTATTATTTATTAAATAATTATTTATTAGAATTTAAACATTTTAAATAATTGCACAAAAGCATTTTCAATGAGGGCAATTTAAGCAACCATTGTGTTCTTATCTTCTATATTAATTGGTCTCAACAATATCACATCATAATTAAGCAAATTAAGCAATTCATACATGTGTATGGTTTTAAACAATTCTTAAATAATTCTTAAATGAAAAAATATTTTTTAATCATAAGTAATCAAAACTTAATTTTAAGTAAACGAACATAATATGTGGATATTTTCCAATGATAAAAAAAAAAAAAGTTAAACAACGGTATTTTAAAATAAGTAACTCGTTAAACAATCAACACATAATCTAAAGTTCCTTTAATACACAATTCTCAATCCATCTCGTTAAGTCTATAATATATATTTCATGATTGTTGATGTGAAAATGTTGTGTGATCTTGTTATTACGATATAGACTGTATCCATTTTTTTTACATATATGATATGTTGATGTATGTGCGCTTCTTGTTTGACTTGAATGATCACGATGATGAAGTGAGAGATGATAATGAGGCTTAAGTCAGCATAGGAGATGATGATATGTGACTAGCTTCATGAGTTACACCCATGGACTTGATAATCAGGAGCTATTCTCTTCTGTTCGATTTTGTTGTCGCTTTATCACCTTTTAAAAATACTTTGACGGTTTCATTTATGAGTTGTAGTATCATAGCCACATTATTTATTCATTCTTTCTATTTACACATTGTGACGTGATCTAGTTAAGATAAATGATTTAGATAACATAAAAGAAAAAATTACAGGTGATTTTCATAAATAAATTAATGAAAGAGTTTCCACTAAAAATTAAATTCATTAATAAATCATAACAATGATAATAGTGATGGTGACGTTAATTATAATAATAGTAATAATGAAGATAATATTGATAATAATAATAATAACAAGATGATAATTATAATAATAATAATATAGTATTATTGTCAAAGTGAATTTAAAATAACTGTTTAATCTTAATCATCTATTTTAATTTAAAGGTTAAGATTGAATATTTTTATTTTTATA
>PYAF01002896.1:682599-709223 GCA_007407185.1 Glycine tomentella
AACCTTACTTTTTATAGTTGACCTCCTTAAACATCTAAGTCTGGCTTTGTTCGTGTTGTCTAATATCAGTAAACAAAATTATTGTTTTAAAATTTATATTTTAAAAAATTGATTTTATTGTTTTAAAATATCAATATAACTTTTTATGAATTCAAATATAAACAAAAATGATTAATTTAAGTGTAAACTAAAAAAAATTAGTTAACAAATGAATCTAGTTTAATTAATTAAATAGTATGCATAAATTATTATAATTTTTTTGTATTATACTTGATTCTTAACGATAAAAGATAATTAACATGATTTATTTTATTAATCATATTTAAAACATTAATATTTTTTAAAATTTTCTTTCGTTGAAATTTGATATTAATAATAAAAAAAATTATTGGAAATAAAATATTGACGAGGATTTTAGAGATGTTATCGTTTAGAAAAAAGAAAATAGTTAAAATTGACTTATGTTTTGATTTACAATTCATGAGATTTTTTATTATTAATTTGTTATTTATATTTGACTTATGGAAAGAGTACTATTATACTTTTATATATATTTTTAATAGGCAAATCTTGAACTAGATACTCTTAATTAATTAAGTCATTGTAACTTGTCAGCAAAAGCTTCTAGTTCAATTGCCACGCCATTCTGATTCTCTGCGTGGCAAAATGTGCATCACAGGAAATTCTACCGTACGGATAATTCCCCAACAATAAATCTATGCGGCTCCCAATTTTTTCCTTCAATTCAATCACCATAACACTAAAAAAACAAAATCCTACATTCCACCACGCCAAATTCGAGAACTCGTTCATTTTCAGAAGCCATAGCCATATACAGAGTCCGAGATTGTTGGGTAACTATCGGGTTACAATAAAAGACATGGAAACCAAGCATTGAAATATGCATATCTATTAGTTTTGGGCCAAATTAAGAACACCCAGAAAGGAAAAAAATGATCTTACTGACTCAACAAGTGCACCCACTTCTCACCTTTTCCTCTACCTATAAGTCCAATTCTCCATTGCACCCCCATGTTCAACTCAAGGTTGGTCATGGTGTGGGTACCCCATTTCCCCAAGTGCCCATTATGCCCTTTTGCAAAGGAAGGCCTTACAGGAGGAGGAAGGGGAGCAGGTGTTCCTCTTCTTCTGCTGCAGGACAGGCTCCATTGCCACCTGACCCAGATAAGGTTTGCTTGTATTGTTACTGTTTCTTTGGATAAACAATACGCTCTTTTGAATACATTGTTTATTATAGGTTGAAATTTATTGGAAATCATGGAATAGCAATGGTTGTCACTTGTGATTTTGTGGTTTTCAATGTATTTTAACCACTGGTGGAGATTGTGTTTAGAAAAAAAGTGTGTTGTTAGAACTCCTCTTCTTTGGATTTTGTGTAAAGGATTTGGTTGATGAATAGTGTTGAGAAGTTTGAGAAATTGTGTTGGAAGTGCAGGAAAATAGGGAAGACAGTGATGGTGTAGTTGTTGCACAGGGTGAGAGTCCTGATCTGCAGACTCTTTTGAGAAGGTTCTGGAAGGTGGCAGCTCCTTACTGGACTTCAGATGACAAGGGGCCGGCAAGGTTGCAGCTTGCTGGTGTTTTTGCTCTCACTTTGGCTACCACTGGAATCAGTGTTGGCTTTAATTTCTTGGGGAGAGACTTCTTCAATTCACTTGCCAGTAAGTTCATGTGCATGTGTGCTCATAGCTGCTTTTGTTAATATTAGGGAAAACCAAAGTCCCACGTTGACTAGTGACTAGTGATAAGGCCAAAATAGTGTATATAAATGAGGGTAACCCTCATCCCACAAGCCGGTAATGTGGGGTTGAATTAGGCTCAAACCAAAATTCTAAGATGATATCATATCTCTATATCCATTAATAGGGCACCTACTATTTTATTCACACACCAAGCCCAATAGTGTTGGGTTTTGTGGTGTTCAGTTAAACCCAAATTCTAAGAGTTAATCTTCCATTTACCATCTATTTTGGGCATATACAGTTTGCCTGTATGTGAATGTGAGATTTTCTATTGTTTTTGTTTAGTGGATATTTACTGTAGTATGAAGTGGCAACAAGAAACTGAAGCTTTGTAAGTTTATTAATGCAAGACAAGGATCAAGAGCAATTCACGAAGCAACTACTTTACTACTTGGGTGCCTTTGCTGGAGGAATCCCGGTGAGCACATTGCTGCACTTTCTTAGGTATAGCTCTGCTATACTTTGCTTTAGTTCTTAGAGTGATGTGTACTGTCGCTTGATCCAGCTTCTTAGTTGGAAAGAAACAAGAGTGAAAAAGAAAACTAACTCAGATATGGATTGCCTAGATGTGACTTTGAAGTTTGAAAGTTGCACCTTTCATGTTTTGGGGCTTTATTTGTTATATGAGGACTTGGACAATACACATAAAAAATTTCCTCCTTTGATCCTTTTGGAAGTAGTTTTATTTCTTAACTGTGTTGTAGCATTTCTTCCGAATCTGTTGTTGCTATTGAAATTAATGAATTCCTGGATTTAATAGAGTACATGAAGACTTTAGCTCAAATAAAAAGGGAAAATAAAATAACAGAAATACATGACCATTGTTTGATAGCAATTTTGATAAGGTTTTTTTTAGTTAATGGCTTAGTTGTTTTGGAAGCAGCTATTAACAGGTTTATGTAGGTCTGAAAAACAAGTACACTGACATTCCATGTCCTTCTCTTTTTCTTTTTCTAAAATTTTTTGATTGTGAATGGAGACAAGTTTTATGCATGCTGTTCTGTATTGTTTTTGGTGTGTCATTTTCATATCCTTATTCCAATCTTCTGCACATGTTTCTTACCCTGTTCATCATTGCATTGCAGATTTTTGTGTTGAAAGATTATGCAAGAGAAACTCTTTCTTTGAGATGGAGGTCTTGGATGACAAGATATTACATCGATCGCTATCTGAAGAATCAAACTTTCTATAAAATTCAGTCACAATCAATCATTGATAATCCAGACCAACGAATTGTTGATGATCTAAGTTCTTTCACTGGGACATCCCTTGCTTTCTCCCTGACTCTCTTTAATGCTGCTGTAGACTTAATCTCATTTAGTAATATCTTGTATGGAATCTATCCTCCACTCTTTGTTGTTCTTATCGTATACTCGATTGGTGGGACAGCTATCAGTGTTTTCCTTGGAAGAGTAATGAATCTTTCTACCTTTTTTAGTGATAATTTAAATTATTAAGCAAAACCACCACCTGTCCCCTGAATAGCTGAAAGGACGCTTAAGATAGTTCCATTTTTATTAACTGGAAGTTGTGAAAAATGTCAGGGACTGGTGAATTTAAATTTCTTGCAAGAGAAAAAGGAAGCAGACTTTCGTTATGGACTTGTGCGGGTTCGGGAAAATGCTGAATCAATTGCTTTCTACAGTGGTGAAGAAAGTGAAATGCAACTTCTTCTGCAGCGCTTTAAAAGTGCTTTTGAAAATCTGACTGTAAGATATTTCTTCTTTATGTTTACCATTTTACTTTTAAAACTATTTTTGTTCATTATCAGTATCTATGTTAAGGCCAATTGATTTCATGAGTTTTATTACATATATTTCTCACTCTTATATTGCTAGATTTTTTTGTATAATCAACATAAGGTTAGCAGCATTTAATGTAAAGAATCCTGCAGCTAGACTGTCTGTTTTCTTTTTCTTGAGTGAAAAACTAGATCTTTATAAATTATCTTAACTTCAATATATAGGTAGTTGACAGAATATTACATTTGAAAGCTATATAAACATGTGGACTGACCAGATTTTGTGAATTCAGAAGCTCTATTAAATACCAATCTAACCTTGTTGCAGCATCACTTCTTTTACTTTATTCAGTCATGTAATGCAGGTTTATCCTCTAACTTGCGATAACATAATGATGCATGGTGTTACTTATTTTTTACAGCAATTGTTGATTGCTTCCAGAAATCTGGATTTCTTCACCAGTGGGTACCGCTATCTAATTCAAGTTCTTCCTGCTGCTGTTGTTGCCCCCCTGTATTTCTCAGGAAAAATCGAGTTTGGTGTAATCAATCAGTCACTTTCTGCTTTTAATCATATCCTTGGCGACTTTTCCCTCATTGTGTACCAGTTTCAAGCTATAAGTGCTTTTTCTGCTGTTATTAATCGGTTAGGTACAGCATTATTTTTCCCTTATCTTTCCTGTAACATTTTGATATATGCAAATCTCATGATAGATATGAGCATGAGTGAATGAACTACAGAGTTTTACTCTGTTGAAAATGGAGGATCCATTTTGATATAATTTGTGGTTATGTTTACATAAACACAAATTAAGATCTCAGAAAAGAAAAGAAGTATTACAATGTGTTAAAGATGTTATTTGTGAAGTCAGCCAACTATAACTATCCTTGTCTATGTATACTTTCCATCCTCAATTTTCCCTCTCTCATCCTTTTGTGCACTGCAGTTCATATAGTAAGTAGTTATACTCTCCTGTCATTGTGAAATTTATCCATTCCATCTGTGGTCTTATATATGCTTCTAAAACTCTCTTTTATCCATCTGTGTATGTGCTTAACAGGCTAGCTTTGTTGTTTTGAATGTAATGAAAAGTACCGACTAAATATATATTGTATTGCATATGCAGGTGAATTTGATGATGTTTTGGACAGAAGTAGCTCTAATTCTCTCACTGATACTGTGGAAGATATACAAATTACATACAAAGATTTTAGGAGTTCATCTGCATTGGAATCTAATGGATCCGCTCCACCAGAAAAATATGAGACATTACTGGAGATAGAAGATTTGATTTTGAAAACACCAAGTGAATCTACACTTATTAGAGACTTGTCATTGGTGATCAAGGAAAAGGATACTTTACTGGTAAGACATCCACTGGCCCTTCACTCCCCTCCAACGTATTAAGAAGTTTAACTTTGTTAAGTTCATAAGACTGTATGGCTATACAAATGCATTTCTGAATATAATCAATTTAACAGGTAATGGGACCAAGTGGAAGTGGCAAGACTTCTTTGTTAAGAGCTATGGCTGGTCTATGGAAAACTGGAACTGGAAAGATCACATACTATGTAAAAGGTGGAGAATATCCTGAGCAATCCATTTGTTCAGATGTGAATACTCCAGTAAATAATGCTAATGACACATATGAAGCACGTGGAAAATCCATAAGCAGAAAATCTGGAATTTTTTTCCTTCCGCAAAGACCTTATATGGTTTTGGGTACCCTTCGTCAACAATTAATGTATCCAACTTGGACAGATGACGTAGTTCCTATGTCAGACAGTACTAAAGAAAAAAGTATGTGATTTCTAGTTTCTTTTCACCCCAACACCTATTGTTTTTAGTTCTTACGCAGATTCCATACTTTTTAAAAAAAAATTAGAAACAAATGTGTTGTGCTCTATTTGTCTAGTTTCATTTGCTCTATTGTCATTTGAGACTTAAGATGATAATACTACTGTAGTTGTGGGTCTAACATTGATGATGCCCAAATGATGAGGATATACTTCTTCTGCAGGAATGCCAGAAATGCTCTTGTAGTTTTTTGTGGAATGCTTTATAAAATAGAGGATTAATTTAAAAGATCATTTACATATAGGAAATATGAAATTATATGATTGCTATGCATGAGGCATTATTAGCCAAGTTCTTTTGGGCATGCAACTATAAAGAGATTTGTAGACAATTATTGATATATTTAACTCTGCCTACACAAAGATTGTCTAACATTTAAGCAAGCCTAATCAACAGCTTTTGAATCTTCATAGAAGAAAACATCTCTTGAAACTGAACTTTCATTGACCTCAATGAAATGGAGCTGTAGCTGTCCAGAATCTTGTGAAGATGGTTCCTTTTAGTTCCATGTTAGCTGTTAGTCAGACGATTTTGGTTATTCTCCGGAAAATTAATCCTTTATTTTTTTGTGATCAATAATGAGCATTGACTTTTAGGTTGCAACAAATTTTAATTGAGAAAAATATAGTTCATCTTTTTCTATTGCTATTGAAGAGCTGAGTCGATGGATAAATAACACTGAAGATAAATACTATTATCTAATCTGATTAAATAGAAAAATCGTTCATAATTTATATCACTGTTATTTTATTAGTAGTTTGACTGGATATTGTGTAAGCTTTGCTCATTGAGTGTTAAAAATTGGTCTGCAGATGCACTTCCTTTCTTGACAAACTTGCCAAACTCGGATAATGCGAATGATAAGCCTATGAAGCCAACAACACACGAGCTGATAAAGGTCTTAGAGGATGTCCGCCTTGGATATTTATTGGCTCGTTTCAGTTTGGATTCAATACATGAATGGTCTAGTGTTCTTTCTCTGGGAGAGCAGCAACGCCTTGCATTTGCTCGTCTTTTGCTTTCAAAGCCTCAATTGGCTTTACTGGATGAGTCTACAAGTGCACTTGATGAAGCCAATGAGGTATTGTTGAATTCCAAGTTCACTTGACATATTATATGGAAATTTTTGTTATTTAATAAATTGAGCACACTTCCCCATATCAGACGTTTATTATATTTCATATAATAATATAATATAGGCATTTGATTCAAAATATTTGTCTATACTAAAAACAAAATGCTCTCCCTCCTCAGGAAAAACAAAACAAAACTTTTCCAGACATCTGTGAACCATAGTCAACATTCTCACTAATGCTTGAATATGGATGTGCCTATGTAATTACTAGTACCTAATAGAGACACTAAGCTAATACATAAGAATAGATCACTCTTTAAAAAAGATCATTGCAGCTAATGTTAAATGGCTTTTCATCAAAGTTCTTGTGAAGTATTGTTGCACGAACTAACCCCGTGAAACATTGTTACAGTTTTTTAATATCATTTTCAATGCTAATATAACTGGATAATACATGTTTGGATGAGCGTGTTTTATATTTAGAAAAGAATATAATGATATCGTCAAAATGCTCCATAGAGAGACTCTAGCTTTGGCTGAATAGTTGTATTTATTATAAAAGTTCAACAAAAACTAAACACCCTAGAGTGATAATGTAAAGGGATCCAAAAGAGTATATAGTTTTGATCATTATCACTGTTACATATCGCTTCATGTTGATGTTGTGCTTAAGTTTATTTTCTTGTTCTTTGTCATACAGGTCCATTTGTACCAAAAGATTGGAGCAGCTAATATAACATATGTCAGCATTGGCCATCGGTCATCCTTATGTGCTTACCACGACAAGATCTTAAGCATATCCACATTTGATTCTAACAGTGAACAGCTAAATTGGTGCATTGAACCCACTGAACCCACTAGACCCGAGTCCTCTTTAAAATTTACAAATCTTTGAGCTAGCAGTGCTTTTCTGCTTACCATCTCATGAGACACACATGGTTCAATTGCATTGAACAATAATTTTGATATATAAGATGACAATCTGTACATTTTACCCTGCAAGTTGCTGCTATAATATTTTATTAGAATCAGTCAATATCTATTATAATATATTAATAGATAACTTTTTATTTAATTTCATTACTGAAAATATTCAGATTAATAAGATTAGACACTAAATATTTTAAAAATTAGGGAATCAGCCTTTATTACACTGATATTGTGATAGGGATCTCTCCTATTTCCTTGTTTTAATGTCATTGTTACATTAATTTCCCTCTTACATCTCTTTCCTAATTTACTCCCTCTCATTTCAATCCTTCCTACATTATCCAAAACAAATTAAGTGTTATCAAGGGATTAACTATTTGATTAGTGATACTAAACCACCAGCCAATAATAGTCTTCAGTATGTTGTTTGGGATGCTAAAGCCTTCAAGATCATGACATGGTTGGTTAACTCAGTGAAGACATCATTACCAACTACATATGCTACTCCGTTGCCAAGGAGCTTTGGGATTATTTCACATATATATTTTGATATGGGCAACAAATCTCAATGCCAAGAGCTGAACTTGAAGATTGGAGAAATCAAGCAAGGAGATCATGTGACCAAGAACTTGAACACGCTAAAAGAATATATGGGAGAGTCATAAGGTGGTTTGAGCAACTGAGGAAGTCATGAGTTTGAATCTTCTTACTACCATAATATTAATTGTTAACATTTGTCAATAAAAAAAAATTAAAAAAAAAAAAAAAAAAAAACTTCTTGTAAGACCTAGATGTCTACAATAGTCATAAGTGGAAATCACCTGAAGATGCTAAATATCATACTCTGGTGGTCAAAGGAAGCAAAATTTTCAAATTTTTGGCAGGTTTGGATGATGAACTTGATGAGGTTCAAGCAACAACAAATAACATCAAACTTGCGGATGCAGTTGCCAACAGATGCACTAGTCTCCCACTAAAGAAAACTATTTCAGCTCCACATGAGATATACAAGAACCTCATGGGGAAGAACAAGTTGATCAGCTCATCAAACTTCTGCAATCCAATAAAATCTCTAGTATTCAGTGGTTCAAATGCACAATCACGTAGCTACAGTGGTTCTAAATGTAATTCTAGTGCTATAGATTTTTTTTCATGGATTATTTATTCATGAGCATATGCCCACATGGCGAGCATTTTATCCCTGTTTTAAACTTATTCAGTGTTAAGGTAATGAAAAAGTTACAATTGTATTGTAGATGGACTAGTGCCTCACTTAAAAAATCCTTAGGATTGACTTATTGGTATAAAGTCTAGTTATATTTACATATGAAATAATGATATATTTAACAAAATAATTCGTATCCAATTTATTCTATGTATAAAATTTCCTTTGATCATGTTAGTCATGCACCGCAAGCGATATTAATATCTGACCTAGTAGGTTAGAGGAAATGTGTTATCTCTTAGTCAAAAAGAAAAAAAAATACAATCCACAATTTGTCCTTCTTGTCTCTAAGCTTTCTTGTAATCTATAACAAAGTACAATCCCCTTAGCCCGTACTTCTTTGATTGGCTCGGTTTAAAAGAGAAAGAAACATTTTATGATTTGCTAAGTTTCTAAATAGATTATGTTATAAATATTTTTCAAAAAATAAAAAATTTACATCCTAGAACAAGAAAGAGAGAAAAAAAGCATGCATATTTTAACAAAGTCAATGCCGACAATGCGACTTATATTAAATCTTTGTCTTGCATGAGTTTTGAACAAGTGGTTAGATTTGCAACTTTATTGTTACCAAAGATAATTCTAGTATTAATTAACTAGAGTAATTCTTGTGCTCTTCACATACAACTGGAAGAAAAAAAAATCAAAATAGCACAGACTCGTGCAAGAGAAAGAAAAATTCAAAGCAATTAAATATTCTAAAGAAAACTTTGTGTCAACACGTGGTAAGCAAGTTTGTGGATTAAGTCTCTACGCCCTAAAGTTTAGCCGTGCAAGAAGGAAGTACTATTTAATAGGTTTCTAGGGTTAACTTGTTCACTCAATTTTATAGCCAAATGCATGAATCTCGTAATTTAAAAATACTCGTTCAATGTTGACCCACACCTTAATCTATAGGCTAATGTCATAAAAGCTGTCAAGTAGTAATTCTAAGTTGCTGTTGATGTTTTTTAACCACTTAGCCCCCATCACCCTTACCCAAATGTCACACACACTTAACCGAGGAGGAGTCTAGCAGCATTCAACACTAACATATATATTACACGAATATTTTCCAAGCCCAATTAAAAATTCATTCTACATCAATCAAAATTCTAGTATCTACTTTGTTTGACAAGGGCCTACCTTTTGACTAAGCCCAATTATCCACTAATGGTCAAGCAAAAATCATTATTTTATGACTAAATACTTCTCTCTCTTTTTTAATATATTTTTTCTTTTCTTTAAATTAGAGATATTTGTAATCTAAAAATAATTAATATAAGGACCATTGTAAACTAGTTCATATATAAAACAATAGATATTATTTTAAATTGAGTATAATAAATAGGAACAAAGATAGTAATATTTTTATGCTATATATTAGATATTGGTTTAAAAATGAGATTATCACACTGATGACATACACTTATTTAATAAAACTCCAAACATGCATAAACAATTGTCTAAATCTTCTCATTCAATTTTAATTTTCTAAATATCCTTCCTGAACTGACAAAAAAAATTGAACGCAAGGATGAGGTTAATTATCTTTTACAAAATAATTATTACCAAAATTTATAATATTAAATACTAAAGACAGTCACATGTCACTAAATAAATGGAATGAATTATCAATCTACACCGATATGAGTTATTTACGACCTATATAGAAATAATTAATGTTCATGTAATGGAAAAACGGTGAAAGTGTAGGTGAAAATCTTTTTTTTTCCTGAAACTGCCCCTAGCCTAGTGGGATGCATTGGAGACATGATAAGATGGACTTTATGCTTTGTTATAACTTATAATTAGATTTGATCATGGAAAATATAAAAATTTGAACGCTACCATATTTTCGTTCTAAGCAACGTATTTAATCAACTCAAAAAATATAAAATTTGGCCAACAATGAGAATCAATTAATGACAACCATATTCACCAAAAGCACTAGTTCAGTTTTTTGTGTGCCTATATATGGCGTCGACCACCCCTAAGGGTTAGAAGCACCTTGCTCAAGTTACGAAGTTTGACAAGAGAAATAATTGACGTTTATGTAATAAAATAGTATAAATTTCAAGCTTTCAGAATCTTCTTTTTTCAGGTGAATTTGTATTTGGTTACATCTCAATTCTTAAGTCTTGTTTTTCCCCAAGAGAAACGTCTCCATGTGAACGATGGTGGTGTTACAGTGTTTGTGACAACTGTCCAAGGTAATGCAATAGCCAAAATTTGCCAAACAAGATAGATAATTACAATTAGTTATAATATATTTCTTTTTATTTGTAAAATGTTCATTAATGTAAACGAATTAGTATATTTTTAACATCTTCAATAACATTTCATCTTCTATAAATGTATTTATTAATATTTATAACAATTTATAGATAAATTGAATTAGTTATAATGTATAACTTTTTGTTTGCAAAATGATCATTAATATAAATTTATAACTATTTTTTCATTTTTTGTGAAAATTAATTAATCCAAACATATTTTCGATGTTTTCATTTTTAAAAAAAAATAAGAATTCATAACAAACATATTTTTTAAATCTTAAAAATTAAAAACTAAAATTATTTTCTAAAAATAAAAATAAAAACAAAAACCAAAATATTTTCAGTCAAATCAAACACCCCCTAATAAATCACTTTAATTCAAAACTCTTTTATTTCCATACCTTTTACATGTCAACTAAACAAACTCCCACTTTCAACTCTTTCATTTTTTTTTTCTTTTCATTCATCACGCTTTCTTTGCTTTTTCTTCCTAGCAACCGAACATAGGCTAAAACTAGAAGATTCACTAGCATATTCGTGGTACTTCCCCTAAATAATAAGCATACATTGTTAAAACTAGGTTTAAGTAATTTTTCTTTACAAATATTAATTTTGCTTTTGATATTTGTAATTAAAAAATATATGTTTCTAACTTTTCTAAACCCTATGCTTTTTGTCTTTTCATTACAAAAATACTTATCTAACTCCACAAAGATTATGAGAAGAATGTTTTAATTGATTGAAAATTCATTTACGATAAATAAAAACTATATTGATATAAAATCGTGCTTTTAACATTTTTCGTTTTAAAATAATTTAATATTAACTTACTTGATAAAACATTTAAACATTGGGTTGCATATTTTCAATATGTTTAATGCTGATTGAAGAGAATTAATCATTGATTAAAAGCAAACGTTTCTTTTTGTACGATTAATTATTAAGGAAAATCCGTTGATTTAATTTTATATAAAAGTTCAAGAGACATGGAATAGTGGATTACAGAATAAGTTATCTCACTCTTAAGAATAAAATCTAAAATTCATTATGAAGTGTTAAATTAAATTTGTTTGATTAATGTTAAGTTTAATTTTTTTTTTGTGTAAAAAAGTAAAAGAAAAAAAAAACTACTCTAAGGAATAAAAATATTCTATACAAATTTGTGACACGCAATTGTTTGTTTTTTTTTTTTTTTTTTTGCTTTCCTATTACAATGTATGATTGGACGATATTAACTATAAAATCATGTGATTGAATTATTATCATTTTAAAGTCTGGTACTACCAGAGCACCAACTTGATTCTCAAAATAGCTATATTTAATTTGTCCCACTGACGTACACGTTCACATGATAAAATATCACTGGAGAATTGTTTTTTAAATTAAAAAAAATAAGAAAAAGTATTATATTGCATTCTGTTCACATGACATTCAATTCATTCAACATACGACCATATAAGTTATGTTTTGAGTTCAGGTTCAAAGTATGGCAATCTTACATTATTCATGATGTCATGGCATTATTTTTTTGTTTTGTTTTTTGGTTTAGAATCTTTCAAACACTTAAAGGTTCAGAGTCAGAGCAGTAGTTGTTGAGTTAAAATTAGAAACCTAGTGATGTAGGAACCCAGATGGGGTCCAATGCTTCTCAGGTAAAAACAGTTTTTGGAAATTGTGCAACCTGCAAGCTATTAGCCGTATGGCCTTGTTTCCTAGAGAGAATCATCCTGATTTGCCAATTATTCAGACAAAAAGATGTTATAATTTGACAGACATGTGTTGTTTATATTCTTTTTAGAGTAATTAAAAAAAGACACATTTATTTTATAATTATGTACATAAAAAATTAACAATGTGTAACACCGTAACTTTTTTTTTTTTTTTTTATACAAGTCACTGTAACCTTCAATTAGACAATTACACATTTTAATTCCCACCTTTTTTTGAGAGGGGGGAATTCCCACCTCTCTACGTAAAAATAAAAAAATGTATAATATTAATATCTAGGAGTGCATTATGTCCACAAATATTTTTTTATTATCCTCTATTAAACATAAAAATGTATATTCTGATCTTTACATTTCCAGAATTCAATAAGATTTGGTTAAACCATCCTTCTCTAAACATCTTTTCTAATACATTTTTTAGATTTAAAATTAAAATTTATCAAAAATTGTAAAATATATATAAAAGAAATTTGTTAAATGAGACATTAGACTACAAAATTTTACAATTAATAAATTTCAACCAATACGTATAAATCCCTCCTTTGGACCAAAAAAAAGATATAATTTATTAAAAAATACATTTTTAACATTTGCATTCAAAATGTTAACTAATAACATAATATGTTCAAAAAAGTGTCTACTTACAGAAAACTATATAAAAAATTATATTCTGTAAGTACTTTTATAAGAAGGAAAAAAGGTATAATAAATTCAACTTCCTTTACAAAAACTCTTGCCTAATTTCTTCCAAAGTTTATGTGTATGTTGATTTTAACTAGAAGAATAAATTTTGATTCGTTGAGTTTTTTTTATTTCTTTTATCAAGTGTTGAAGAAATTTATCCAAATACAATAACCTCCACGTGTCTGTCATTGTTTTTTATAGTCGCCATTCAAGGAAACACAGTTGTTTGTTTGAACACCACTTTCTATGTGGTCTACAGCTTCATCTGATCATTTAAATTGAAGGGAAGTAAAAGAAAGGATCAAGGCAAGTGCATGTGCACCAAACAAAATTCAACTTAAAATGCTCATAATATAAGAGTTTACATTAATGGCCACTCAGAAAAGAAGACACTCAATTGAAAGTAAAATCTTAAGCCTTCAGCCTGTATACTAATAAGATGAAAAATCCTAAACAGCAACTTAAAAAGCCACCAAAGCCCAAATATTTGGCATGATCAAGAGAAGTTTTGGCCAATATTTGACCAAGAGTGAAACCAATGGTGGATGCAACTGCCACACCATAGCACAACCGCACTAGGAAATATAAAAAAGCTGTTAGACTCAAAATTTGTTTCATGCTTGAGACAAGTCCCTATCTAAAAGACCTATCCACTCACTAACTGTACAAGCAACCGAGCACAAGAAGAATGCCCTTGGATATAGTTATACCGCAATTATTAGCATGCCCCAAACACTTGATATGAGGACTAACAACTACCATCCACATACACCCCATTGCCATTGGTGTATATACCATTTATTAAGGAACCGTTGGATGCCTTGAAGCCATTACCCTTTTGGTGTGCTTTAACTTTCGGCGAGTGTCCATTGAACATTCCATTTCCGTTAGTTAACTTGGCGTGACCATTACTACTTGGCACGATGATTGTCCTCCTTGGTTCACTTGCTGCTGCTATTAATCCTGTTTTGTCAATGAGGCAGTAATAATTAGTGCATAGAATGCAACTGTTGTTGCTCTCAGCTAACTAGAACTAAGTAATAATGTAGTCTACGAAAGAAACCGGCAGTATTTATTCATTCATTTATTTCCCTAATCTTTCCATCACTAGCTTTTGCTGATCATACCCACATAGATTCGAAATAGATGAGACATTGACATCAAAGATTAAATGAACTACAAGTTTTCAACTAAGCTTGGAACTTACAAGTTAAACAAATAGACACAAATTTGATTCATTCTGATGATGGTATAAAGTAAACAGTCTAAACCAACACAGTAAATAACAAGTACAGTTCAACCCTAATAAGTTTACATGCATAATAGACATGCGAAGAAAACCAACAAGAACCTCAATTACAGATTTGAAGGACAAATCAATAGCTCATCACAGAAAAAAGGATAATCTCAATAATCATAATATTTCATGATTGTAATGACAACACAAATCAATGAATTTGAATGGAAAAAATATGGGAAATGACTGGAGAAATACCTGAGAAGAGTGGAGAAGGTTTCCCTGGTCTAGACTTGAACTCAGGGTGAAACTGAACACCAATAAAAAAAGGATGGCTAGGCAATTCAACTATCTGCACTCATGCACATATTTACCAGAATTATAATAATTAATTTTGCACAAATCTTAAGATCCATGACATTATACAGTTTCAAGTAAAGACTCACTTCCATGCGCCTCCCAGTTTCATCTTTACCAACGAAAGATAGACCAGCATTCTCTAGCTGTGATATCATGTCAGGATTAACCTGTACAGCATAATGATCATTGTTAGTGACTATGGTTGCATCTTTAGCCATAATAAAGAAAGTTTCTGCTTACAAACAAAATTTACCTCATATCTATGCCGATGTCGCTCATCAACAAAGCTTGCATTGCCATACCTATAAAGAATTCCAAATTACCATATCATATATATGCAACATCAACATAAGATGGAGTGGAGATCCAGAAATTAGCATTTTGAAATACTATTTTACTATACGTGATAGTGATTTCTCTTCTTTGGTGTGAAGAAGATAAATATTTTCAGTTAAACAAATCCAATCCAAGTACAAAAGCACATCAAGTTTGGTTCATTATTCTTACAATTTTGCAGATTTGCAGTCAGCAACTTCAAAGTAAGTTCTTCTTGAACCAAGACGCATAGTTCCTCCCATATGAGTCTTGGAGCCCTATTCATACGATACAAACTGGGCTTAAGTAGGTTTTCAAAAGGAACAATATTATCAATTTAAGCAGTACATCAATATACGAGAGTATACTTCTGGCATAAATATGACACAAGGGGTCTTGGTTTCAGGATTAAATTCTGTGCTAGTAGCATCATGCAGACCGAGAACAGATCGTGCAAACTCAATAACAGCAATTTGCATTCCCAGGCAAATGCCGAGAAATGGAACATTATGTTCTCGAGCATACTTAGCAGCAAGAATTTTCCCTTGCACTCCTCTATCACCAAAACCTCCTGGAACTAGAACCCCATTAGCACCCTGCAGCACAAGTCCATTTACAGAAAATCAGAAAATAATCTATCACTTACATACATTTAAACAAAAAATATGTATTAGTATTACAATCAGAAAATTGAAGAAAGAAATTTCATCTAAATAGTATGAATACCTTTAAAAGACTCCAAGCAGTTTTATGTGCCTCAGGATCCTGCAGTAGTACATTAATCAATCATCAGAGGGTTGCATAAAGCAAAACCAAAAAAGTCAACCAACATGTGCAGTAGAGCAGAAGGATCAGTAATCACCTCATTATAAGTAGCTTCTTCAAGATCCCCAGCTGGAACCCAGTCCACAATAAGTTTACGGTTTCGAGCAACAGAAGCATGTAAAAGTGCCTTTAAAAAAACCAAGTATTACATTAGCTTATGGTATACTAGGTTTCAGGTTAATAGTAATATTTTAGTCCAAAATGTTCAATATGCCTCTTAAACCTGGTTACTAAAAGTGCAAGTAGCAGAGAAGGCAAAAAGTAAATGGAAATTACTATGTATTACTTATTAAGTTACCTTCAGAACAGAAAGATATGCATCTGAAAGGCCAGTGTATTTTCCCACCATTGCAATTCTAACCTGTTAAACACATAATGGTTGTAAGCTCAACACTTGCCACTACTCAGGAAATTAATATCTATTCATATGTAATTTTTTTTCTTTAGATGAAATTATTTGAGATGTTTGAGACTCACAATTTCATGACATCTGTCATAAACTTTTGTTCTTGCAGTCCACTCTTTCAAATTAGGCTCTGCAGCAACACTGCAAATAATAAAGGCAGTAGTTGATAGACACAAATACTTTAACTAACAGCTGCCACAAACTATACATTTTCAGAGAACCATCATGGATTAGGATTTTATGAGGAAAGGGAGGGGATTATACACCAAAAAAGAATGAGTTCGAAAAACCAACCCTAGCAAGTTTAATGCTTTCAGGATTGCCCCATGTGCCTTCTGGTCCTATTTGTTACAGAAAATAAATTCAAATGAAAAAAAAGTTTAGAATCATTGCATGAATTAAACCACCTAAATGGAAAAGTATGCAATTCAACTTTAACAGGAAAAAAAAATATCAAACCACGAAATTAACAAAGTAAACTTCATAAATATAGTTCTGGCAGTCCTAGAAAATAGTCACAGAAAGGAGTTTCAAAATAGAATTACTTACTTTCAATAGCAAAGGAATGTGCCAAATATTTGGAACGTCATGGAGAGTAAGTATGTTTGAAAGCTGCAGGATACAAAAGTTTGTTTTAAGAATACATATAAGGCTTTTGTGATAAGAAAAGTCAAAGTTGTCAATATTTATGTCATATTACCGGCACATGACAAAATTGAGCAAGCTTTGCCTTGACATTGTCATCAAGTTCCTGATAAAAGGACAAGTCAGATAAATATTTTAATCATTATTCCAAGGAGGCAACAGAATTAAAAAAAAAAAAAAAAAAAAGACAAGAAACACACCTTCGAACTGCGACAAGCAAGAAGATTAGGTGTCAAACCTAATCCTCTAAGTTGACGAACACTGTGCTGAGTTGGCTTTGTTTTCTACAGATAAAAAAATCAAATCAAATAAGTGTTGATCATACCACTTGAAACATGGAACAAAAATAGTCCATTCAGTTTATTTAAGACCAATAAATTGAAAATTAAAATTTTAATTATACACTCTTATTTCTCAATTTATTCCTAGTAAAAAATATTAAAAATGATTCACTGATAACATATTTAACATTATACCGGTTCACCAACAACATGGAGAATAGGAACCAGGCTGACATGAACCAAACAGAAGTTGCCATGGCCTACAAAAAGTAAAAAAAATAAAAAATAAAAATAAAAATTAAGATTAGCAAGATTGATTCAATTAAGCACACCAATAACCAAATTGATATATAAAAATTAATAGAGTACGAGGTTTGAAGCATGACAAGGCATTACCTACACGGTATGAAAATTGGCCAAGTGCTTCAATAAAAGGCATGGACTCAATATCCCCTGCATGAAAGAAAAGTCATTTCACATGGATTTAAAAAATATAGACTATCCCACCAAGTGGAAAAAGGCTTGGTGGTAGTTGTTTCAGAATATATAAGTTCTAGAGTTTTCACAGTAACGATAATATCAATACTATTTTCTCTCACTTTGCCAAATAAAAGTCGCTTTCAATTTCTAGTTTTCTACTTCTACCTAACCCATGATTTTAAAATTAAGATATGGAAAATTTTGAATGGATAATAGAATTATAATAGTACTGAAAACCAAGTTCTATCGTAGAATTGATTAAAAGTTTTCTCTGACTAGTATTTACCTATAGTTCCACCCAATTCAATGACACAAACATCAGCTGGCCCTTCTTTCCCATCAACTGGTATCTTTGCTACACGTTCTATCCACTCTTGGATAGCATCTGTTATGTGTGGAACAACCTACAAATAAAGCAAAAAACCAAAAATGAAAATCAAGGCACCAACCACAATTACAAATAGCTTCAAAGAGTAAAAATCAGAATGATTAAACATACCTGTACAGTCTTCCCAAGATAATCTCCTCTTCTCTCCTTCTCAATAACAGACTATAAACATCCATAACAAAACAATAAGAAACTTAAGGCACACCTGAACAAAAACAAAGAAGACAACATCGAAAGGCAATGAATTCACCTGATATATTTTTCCAGTAGTGATATTATTGTCACGAGTTAATTTGATATCCAAGAAACGCTCATAGTTTCCAAGATCAAGGTCAACCTTCAACAAACAAAAATAAAGAATAAAAATGACAATCAAAAACTTCAAAGAAAAACAATTGCAGCTATCCTCTTTTACCATAACTGAAATTCAGAAACATACAAAAGATAAATTTAGATTTAGTTTCAAAGTAAAATGAGAAAATGAAAAGAACAGGGGAAAACAACATGGGTAGATTCACACGATGGCTTATGGCATGTCACTACTAAAGAGTAACAAATACAATCTCAGCCTTACATTGAATTCCAGAAAAGAAACCAATAATCGGCATTCCCGTGGTAGAAAATTTAATTTATTTACCTCACCACCATCATCCAAGACGAAAACCTCTCCATGCTCAAAAGGAGACATTGTTCCCGCATCAGTGTTCAAATAGGGGTCTGCAAATGAAAGAAAAATTAAAACAAAATTATAAAAAAAAAAAGGATAAATAGCATTCATTATTTTACATAACATGATAAGAAAAGGGGACAAAGATTTTAATTTTTTATAGGAGGGAGAGCAAATAATTGAATCTACTCATTTTTTTTATCAATACAAAAAGAAGAAAATACTGAGGAGAAAGGAACACCATGCAGGAGGATCAAGAATCCTCCAAAACCAAAGAAGAAAATCATCAAACCAGTCACTTTGTAAACCACAAAACAAAAATCCCCTTTTTTCTTCAACAAAACCATTTCCATTCAAATGGAACCTCAGGTAGTCAAAGGAAACAGAAAACTTGGCCATTCAGAAAGCCAGTCAAATTCACTGATAGTCACTCTATTACAACAAAAAACACAAAACTGCATTCTCTTCAAGAATTAGGAAGAAGGGTAGTGACTAGTGAGTCTTAAAACCAAAGGAGAATAATAAGAACAAGAAAAATACCAATCTTGATAGAGGTAACTCTAAGACCACAGGCCTTGAGGATTAACCCAATACTACTGGCAGTGACTCCTTTCCCAAGTCCACTCACAACACCACCAGTCACCAACACATACTTCATTTTTTACCACCTTTTTCTAAGTTGGACAGTGATGAAACTAATCAAAACTAGTCCTCTGCTGCTTGTCCAATGCACAAAGCCACCCTGAAAATGAGCACTATGAGGAGAGAAAAAAAAAATCACCACCAACAACAACACACAACCTAGGACAAAAAAAACAGACACATGCCAATAATACCACCACTCAAGTACAAAGCACCACTACTTATACTGAGACCCACCCCTTTTAGCCCTCTGATAAAACTAAGAATGATGACAACAGCAGTACAAGAAGGAAACAATGCAAGAGTGGCGGTTTCTAGTAAGTAGGGGTGGTTTGGATAAGATTAGATAGATAGGCGTATGACATTACTACTGCTACATACATAGATATCATAAGCAAAGGAAAATGGGAAGGAAAAAAAATAAAATAGAAAAAGAAAAGGTGGGAACTTTGAAGAACCCCACAAGGGAGAGAATAATGAGGAACCTTGTTCACAATGACGGGGTTTACAAGGTTCTTCCTTTCACTGCTTTTTTTTCTGGGAACCAACCCACCCCTTTTGGACCCAAAGACTTTCTCTTTATAGCCACCCAACCAAAGAGAGGGAAATATCCTATTGCAGCCTCCAAAAATGGCTCAATCAACCCCACAAATGGGAAAGATTTTGTGTGGTTAAGGATTGTGTTGTGACACAAAAATGGGAGGGAAACACAAAAGGCTACAAAGGCTTGGACTTCGATCAAGATGAAGAAGATGCTCTTTTGGGATTTTGCCTCTATTGTTAACCAGCATAAAAATGTACCCTCTCTCTCTCTCTCTCTCTCTCTCTCTCTGTGTTCTTGTTGTTGTTTTTGTTTCAGGCGGCGGGTGAACATGGAAGATGGCTTACTCCTCCTTTATTGGTTGGGTATTGGATTAGGTAAATAAAATAAAATATAAAAAAAAAAAGAGGAAAAAGGAGGGATTCTTTCATTTTTATTTTTTTGTTTTGACGCAATCAAAAATCAACCAAGAATTAGGAAAAAAGGTTGTAGTTAGTTGCGTTGATGCGGAGAAAATTTTGTGACCGACTTATTATTTTTTTGGACTTTGTCAGTGTAAAATAAATATTATTAAATAAAAATAAAAATTTCATCTTCTGAAAATTTAAAATTTTAAGTATTTAATAAAAATAATAAATGAATTTTTCAGAAATAAGTTGTTTTCTCTTAACCTAACTCCTGTTAGTGTAATTAAAACAAAGTTATTTTTATTTGGAGACGGAGTTGAAGACAAGTTTCAGGTTTAACTGATTTAATAAGTTGACTTTGTAAGACATGATCTAATTCGATTATTGTATAAATATATTTGTGAGAAAGGAGACGATGAATTGTATGGACAATTAAATCTCGGATCAAATATTAATCTTATAGTTACTTCTTTAAATTAAAAATTATGATATATCTCAAGATCTCATTAAAGAATCAAATACACTAATTACTATATTTAAAAAAATTGAAGTTTAAAACATACAAGTGTAGAAAATTGAAATCTAACCTCATTTGAGAACATTAATTATTTACATATAATATTAAATCAATCATACAGTAAATTATCGATTCTATTTTAATTTAAATAATATATAAAAATTAATAAACAACATGAATAATAAAAATAATAAATTAAAGAGTTAAATTATTTTTTGATATATTGCATAGTTTTAATTTACTACTTAAATATTAATATAAGTTCAATTATTTACTTATTTCCATAATTAATTTATTAATTTATATTTTTAATAGTTATAGAAAAATAGAGTGTAATATGTATATGTGTATATGTAAAACTAATATGGTGCAAGATGAGTTCAAGGCTGGTGTTTACACTTTACATACACGGCCACCGACATCGCTACTAAAAAGTGGAGGGAAATTTTAACATAATCTTAAACCCTAATGAAAATGTTTTTTTTTTTTTTTACCGACATCGCTACTATAAAGTGGAGGGAAATTTTAACATAATCTTAAACCCTAATGAAAATGTTTTTTTTTTAAAAAAAAAAAAGTTAGGTCGTAGTCAAACAAATACTTAGGATATAATTTAATTGCCATGGCCAGTTGAATACACAAATAAACATTGTAGATGAAAAAAGTGTTTTCTCAAAATTATTTTTTAAATTCGTTTATGATTCTTCTTTATTCATATTTTCTCCAACAATGAATATTTTGCTTGGGTTTTTAAGATTATATGTATTTTTTATTAGAAATAATCTATTTAAATTGGGTAGGATAGATATTAGAGACAAATTAATTTATTTTAAAATATTTAATATAATTATATATCTAAGATTTAAACTCGAGCCATCTAATTAAATCAAAATAATTTATGTTAATTGATTGACGTACTTGGTTGGTGGTATTTGACTTGTTTGTTTGTAACTAATTGCTTGCTTTACAAAATCAGATCACAAAAAGAGAATGATAAATCTGCCACGTATGATACACATAGACATATAGTCCGTTGTTGGCATGTTTCATTCCATCTAGAGGAATTAAAATTTGACACATTTTTAATTTTCTTTGGTTCAACGATGCACACACCACAACTTCGATTTCGGTCTTGGTACTAAACTTTAGTAAGACATTTAATTAAAATATATTTACAGTATAAATGTTTGTCATTATAATAAGATATTAAGGTCCTCAAGTTTTATAATAATTACTTTAAAAATTATATATAAAATAATTTATAATTCATACGGTAAAAAAAAATATATCAAAATAAATTATAAGTTTAATGAAATATATTTTTAAAACTTGATGTAGACAATTAGTATAATAATAGTTATAGTTTATCAACATTATATTGATTTAAATGAAATTAAGTTAAAATTCTAAAGTAAAGTCTCCACTTCAACTATTAATTTGGAATGAAATTTTTTATTAAAGATGTTCAATTAAACTTTCTAATAAATATTAATCATGAATAAAAGTGATAAATAATTTGCATTTAATTATAACATAATAAAAAAAATAGTGATAAGTTTTGATTATTCCGTTAAAGAGTATATTCTACGCAAAGTATGAGAATGTAAAGAGCACCGTTAAATTATGAATAAACTTTTGAAACCCATGTCGGGGGGTTTGTTATTTGTATCATATTCTCCTCATTCCACCTCTTTTCACGGAGAAACAACTTTCCATTGGTTTGTTCCACAAAAGCAATCTCTATAACCGTTGAATCAAAGATAAAAAAGGTGATGTTATTGTTGTTCCCCCATTCTATGGTCATTCATTCACACCAGACAAACAAGAGTTTTCAACATAAGGGTGTATAATAATGCAACACTTGGCAACCTAAAAAAAATTCAAATTAAATTACCCTCAAAGAAAGAAAGAAAGAAAAAAAAAACCCTACTTGTTGGGGGCACAGGGCCATGCGGCTATTGAGTTTTGCTGCTGATCCTAATGCCAACCCTTGAAAACGAAATGCCATCATCCCCTGTGGTTGGTTGCATTGTAGACCCTACTTTCCTTAGATTACGTTTATCTCTTGTGCCTTATTTTTTTACATTATCCCTTACTTAGGTTACATCTATGACCCCCCCTCCCTTTGTTTACCTTTCATAGATTATGTTAAACAATATCTATATCTCTTTCCGTTGAGATTATAAACAAATCCATATCTTAGTTATTGTGTCTTATTTGGAGAGATCTTTTCTTTGGGATAGATAATATCCTTTCTTTAAGGCAAAGATATAATTATTTACTATGCTTTGCATTATCTGATATCATATCTTTTCTCTAATTATTGTTAGAGACACGTCATTTTTTTATATTTTTTAAAATATCTTTTCACCTCTTAGGAGGGTAAGCCTTGGATCAATAAAAATTTGTAGGGTTAAGTAGAGTTCACAAGACTCTCTGTTAATGAAAATAAAGTTACGAGTTTTGTAATCTAAATTTTCCTTTACATCTGGTGGGTAAAATTAATCTCAAGATATGCTCACACAATAAAATAACTTTTTTCTTGTAATATGTTTGGATGATCAACTTAATGCGACTCTTAACTCTTAATCATGTATTAATGAATTTGATTTTTGAACCATGCATATGAACAAACATTGGTTAAGAGAGATCAATCTCTTTAATGGATCTTAATATTTTAGGATGTTAATCATTTCTTTTCAAAGGAGGAATACTTAATTCACAAAAATATGTTTGGATGAGACGGAAGAAAATAAAGAAAATAGAATACAATATATTTTCCTTGACTTGATTCAAAAATTATAAAAAAAATTGTAGAAACAAAAAAATCAAATTTTCTTTCGTTGCGCTAACAACTATTCATCTTTATGCTTTCTTTTTAATTCAAACTTCAAAAGATTTTTTTTCAAACATGATATATTTTTATACACGAGTCTTAAAATCTGATGAACAATTTTTTGGTACAGAATCAAATGAATATATATTTAATGGATTAAACTTTTAATGCAATATTTGACTCCAAATAAATATATCTCCTTAAACAATAATTCAACCGTTTATGTTTGTTAAGATTGATTTGATGTCACATGCTGGTTTGTTAAGATACCTTTGATGTCACATGCAATATAGTTTCAGTTAGAAATTTGGGGCCATGGAAGTTATGAAATCAAATGGTCCAAGAAAGGAAGTTAAAGGTAAAAGCCATAAATGAAGTAAAAAAGAATTAAAAAAACTAAACAAAGTTGGTCAATCCCAAGGACCATTTGTCTTTATTGGACCTGCGCGCCTCTGAATGGTTTTGTTTTGTTTTCTTTAAATAACACATAAGATAGAACAAAGACAATCCACATGCAGCTGCTGCATTTTCTTGTGTTCTGGTTCCTGACTCACATGTGAGTGTGCATTACACTGCTACTTTACCATATGACTTTTTTTTTTATTTTTTTTTTTATACTATTTTATATAAACTTATCGGTGCACCGAAAAGTGAGCTCATTGAATTGAATTACTTTTTTTTTTTCAATGAATCGAATCAGAATTACTTTGTACTGTAGTCGTTTGATAAACATTTGAAATTATTTACTCTCACCAAAATATACATTTTATTCTATAATTTATAATTAAAATTAGTAATTTAAAATTAATTTTATTAAAAATATTAACAAATGTTAGATTATCAGAATGTTAATTTTTCATTAATATATAATCTTTTATTTCTTCTTTTTTAACAATCCAACTTTCCTTATATTTCTGTTTTTATTCAATTTTAATACAAAAGTATTTCTATATTATATTTTGTTTTTTCTGTTAATAAATGTTGATCTAATTAGTAAGGATTGAACTCATATCTTACAAAGAATAGATTTTGAATCATATTATTAATGTAAGGACTTTATTAATAGATAATTTGTAAATAATTTTATAAATGTTTTTTAAGCCATAAGAAGTGTACTAGATTTCTTTTTATCAGCAATTGCAATTTCATTAATGAGCACAAGAAGTGAATAAACGAATACTGCTCACTTGGACTTATCTTAGTGAGCTCCTAACACCTAATTCATCTATTTTTTTTGTAATAAAAAATCATTTTTTGTTCTTGTCTAGTACACATGTGATCCCATTAATCGAGGGTCAATTGATGGTGGTTAAGTTATTTATTATCTAAACTAAGGTGGTGCCCAGATGACTACTTATAAAAACTCTGATGCTCAAGTTAATTAAGAATAAAACAATGCAAGTTAATGTGAAGAACATACCTAAGAATAAGAGAGTATTGTAAATAATAAGCATTTTGGAGAGTTTGATGATTCTCTTACATCGGCTATTTGTTTGTTGTTAGGAGAGTCATATTGTGAACTGATGGTCGATGAGTTATTTGAGCTATGGCGGATGCCAATGGAATGCGAGGTCCATACGTGTTAAAAAATGTACTCAAGTAGTTGGAGATCTTGTTGAGTGACCAAATCGATATCAATCTCATTTGTATTCCAAATTGATATGTTAAAGTTAGGATGAGTAAATGAGATTAATTTGTAAGTTGAGATTTGCCATTCTAAAGTCGAAATAGCCAAGTATAGGTTATGTTAAAACATTTTCTTGACTCATATAAAATTACATATATATATATATATATATATATATATATAACAATAAAATTTTATTTAATCTTTTCATCATAAGTGAATATTGTCATTGTACGTAGTTGGCTCAAAAATAAATGCGGTTGGATGGATTTCAATTTCAATAATCTAAACAATACAACTTTTTTTTATTAAATTAACTTTTTACTGGATTTACTAAATATAAATATAAAATGAGATCTATGGAATAAAGAGAACTACGTACTAGTGACATGACCTTTAACATATCTTTTAGTTTAAATTTATCAAAAACTATAAAATCATAAATAAAAAAATCATTAAGTATGACGTAAAATTTACAATTTTTCTGTCATTTCTAATCAATTTTAACTAATAAAAAGAGTATATATGTTGAAAAGAATGTATTAGATAATATATTTTAGCATTTCTGTAACATAAAATCAACATTATTTAATCGGTCCTATATAAACTTCATTTAATCATAAGATATTAAAAATGATTTATATAAAAAGTATTATTGCTGGCCTTCTAAAAAAAAAGTATTGTTGACGTTTCAATTCAAGTATGTTTGTGCTATTCCACATTCATTTAAATTTTAAAACAATATAATTTAAACACACCTTATATTTTTATTATTAGTAATAGAACTAAATCTTCTCATGTGAACTTACGTAACAAGATTGTGTAAAAATTTACGTTCGTTTTTTTCTTTCTTTCAATATATGCATCTACATAGTTTAATTGGATTCTATCTATATGTCTATGAAGAGACAAAATTTTAATATGGCTGTTAGACACTCATAAAGTTTCATAGAACCTCTCCCATTTAATATTTATAAATAATATTTTCTTTATCACGTATAAATTTATTATAAGATAATCTATAGCCTTGTTAATTGTAAAATTATAGAAAATACTACTATAATTACATCCATTAACATATATTTAATTTTTTATTTGTTGAGGTTTATATAAATCACATAAAAAAACCTAGAATACTCATTTTCTTTTCAATTAAATTTATGAGAGATTTAATAACAAAATAATTTAT
>PYAF01002896.1:713988-765024 GCA_007407185.1 Glycine tomentella
GAATTTAAATATACAGATAATAGCAATTAATAGAGGCAGATATTGATACCCAAATTATTCAAATAACCTAAATATTAAAAATTGATAATGAGAAAGAAATTTAAATAAAATTAAATAACGATATATTTTGGACCTCGTCTAAAAGATTTAGACTCATATAAATGAATAAAACTAATACGTTGATATAATATTATTAAGCTTCATTATAAGTCTAAAAGACTCAACATTAGAGTTATCTAAACGAGTCTAAAAGAGTAATCCAATCTATCAGATTATAGAATTAAAAGGATAGGACACATTCGTTTAAGTTTGTAGTTTTTAGGCCTAATTCAACCTTATGTTGGACCACATCAGACCAAAATAATCCTAATTAAAAAAAATTAAAAAATTCAGTATTTTCTAATATTAAGTCACCTGAATCAAATTATGAAACAAAGTTTTAATTATTAGATAGTGCAGAATTTCTATATAAATTCTAAGATACATTTTTGATAAAATAATATAGCTTTGGATAATTTTAAATTTTTTAGTATAAATAGAATAACACATGTTTAATGATTATAAATATTCTCCACAAATTTTCATTTGCAATATCAATATTTGGGATTTAGTTAATAAGAAATTTAGTCTAAGAGCCCAGATTTGATTCCTTGGAGTATCCGAAACATGTGGAAGAATGTTGTTCGCTTATCCAAAACCATGAATTCTCTTATTGGGCATATCGATCTATCGCGAATATGTACATAATTCAGTATGTGTAAAACTAAAATTAAGGATGGATTATTTTTCAATTTATATAATATCATCCAATAATTTTTATCTTAATTACTGTTTAAGGGGTAAACAAAAAATGACACAGCAAAACTTAGATGTATATATATTCAAAATTTCAACAAACATATACGTAGAAAAATAATTGACTTGGTAATAATCGGTTGACGTGACAATTTCTAATAATTTTTAGAAAAAAGATGGTTAATAAGTTTTTCATATTGTACACTACTATAGAAAAATACTTTACTAATGTCTATTTATTATAAATTTTTTAAAAAAATGTTTTTGTATTGAATATGAAAAAATATATTATCAATTTTTATAACAAATTTATTATTTTGATGTAAAAAAAATATATAACTTAGTATTTAATAAAGAAAGTAATTTATTTTATCAATATTTATTGACTTGTTAACAATAATTGATATTTGCTAAATATGATAAATAACCAATTAAATAAGATGATTATTAATTTAAATAAAGAATATATCAAAACATTATTAACAAATTATTTTACAAACCATTAATTATATAAATTACACGAGCAATTATTTTAAAAACAAATTTAAATTATTTAAATAAATAATAATTAAATACACAAAATTTTAAACAAACAATTATTATTTAGTTAAGAAATTATAAGTATTGAATAAAATATTAAATAAATATAAAAATTTATTATTTTGATAATCATATACAATAATAAATAAGAAAATAAAATAATTATTATTAAAAATAGCAACAAAACAAACAAACAGAAAAAAAAAAAAAAGTCTGGGACAATGAACTATAATTTTATGCTGGTTCGATCACAACTTGTGACTCGTGACTTACCTCCAGCCCTAAAATCATGTTTGAGAGTTTTGCACTAGTTGATTAGATGTTATAATGTAACAATTGTTTTACACTTAAGGTATATCCACTTGACAACTCAATCCTGAAATCTCCTCACTTTACTATCTAATAACCCACTAGAAATCACACGCCACAAACTTAGGAAACTCATTGCAAACATGAGAGAACTCACTTTTAGAACTAGAGAAAAACCTTTTCTATAACCACCAAGGAACCCCACCCTTGGATTTCACATAAAAGCAAGTCAAAAGCAATGAACAACCTTTTTAACGGTGAAGATATCACAAATTGAAGCACTATATATGACTCACAACCCTTGTAAGGATTTGGCTCAAGAAAACATAAACCCTTTAGCTTAATATATATGTTTCTCTTATATTATCATTGCTAGATGAAAATAAGCCTTTATAAAGGAATTAGAAAGATAGAATCAGATAAATTCATAATCCTTAAAACAAATTTGAAAAAGATTAAGATTTTAATTTTTAATTTGTTATAAAATTGGGGATCAGTTCTTACATGGAGGAATTGATTCCATCACGTAGAAATCGATTCCCTACGAAAAGCATTTGCTAAATCAAAAACTTAGTCACAATATTGTGTTTGAAATATATAGAAACTGATAGTACAAACAAAAAAGTAGAGGTTTAAAATTTACAATGACAAAAGATATATATTTCTTGTTTTGATTTAATATTGCTGTTGTTTTTAAAAAATTTCGTATCGTTCAGGTCAATTTAAATTTGAATTTGACTAAATTAAAAAAGTGATATATTTTAGTTAAAATATTTTGGATGATTTATTTGTAATTTAATTTTTATTTTTTAATTTAATTGGATAAGATTTATAATTTAAAGAGGTTGTCCTATAAAACTATGTGGTCCAATTAATTTGGACAATTTTTTTTTGTTTCCTGTGCCATAAAGCTCTCCATTCAAAGTACATGGTGATTGAATATCTGATTAAAGAAGTTATAAAGAATTGAACTATTTCTGGATTGAAGAATAGAAAACAATGAATCTAGTTTTCTTAACAATGACTAGAACATAAAAATTATTATATGGATTGAGTTTTGCATACAAATATACAAAAATGAATGCATTTTTTATTGATATAATGAAAAATTATGTGGTGATAGATTCTCATATTAATGAGGTTATTAAGCCTTCGAACTATTTTTCGATTGAATAAGACAAACCAATGAATCTAGTTTTCTTAACAACAATTAGAGCATAACAAAAAAAAAATTCTTATATTGATAAAGAGTTTTGTGCACAATTATATAGAAATGAATGCATTTTATTGATATAAAAGAAGTTCCAACAAATTTGTTGTCATTGCAAAGCAATAATGTATATATATTTCATGTTTATAACAGAGCAAAATATTGAGATTAAAGATGAAAGTCTTGAAAAATAACCATTTATTCCATCTTATTTTTTTATTTTGGTCCCATTTCTCTTGTGTAAGAAACATGTCATCCATATTATATAAAAAATACAAATGATAGGTATGAAATAATTAATAATGAATTGTCCACTAAGGAATACAAGATCCATGTTCTAGCTACTTTTTGTTAATTTGTGTCATCCATGGTTATAAAAACATGTATAAAATATATGGATAGAGCTTCTTTTTTTCTTTTTTTCTTCTTCTTTCGTTCCTCCTTTAATTCTAAGCTATCTTGAAAGGAGAAAATTTGAGAGAAAAATTAGCAAAAGAGCCCTCAATTAGTTTCTTTGATAGTAGTTTATATGATGCTTCAGTAAATGAGATCCGTTTCAATTTACATGTTTAAAAGGATTTGAACAAATTGTCGCGACAACACTTTCATAAACTATTTATGCAATAAAATCGTAAGATTCACCCTTTCTATAACATGTTTTTTGAAAGTCTCAATTTTAACATAAGAAAATTCTGCATTACATAAATTAATGAACATGACAACAATAAATTATTACAAAATTAACAATCAAGTGTAACTTTAAGATTGTAAGATTCACCCTTTCTACAAACAACATTTGAAAGTCTCAATTTTAACATAAGAAAATCCTTCATTACATAAATTAATAAACATGACAATAATAAATCATTACAAAATTAACAATCAAGTGTAACTATATATTATTTATCTAATAAAAAATAAAAACATAACGTACAGCTCCAGCAGTTATATATCCTTAATAATATCAATTGTATATTTTTTCTCCTTTTTGTAATTTATTACTAATAAACTTCATTATCTCATTGTCGTACCTAGCATACTCTATGTCATCCAAAGATGGGTATATATAAAATAATATTGTGTTTGTGTCATAAAAGATAATAATGTTTATTGGACTTTCGATTAAAATGTAAATATTTACGAATGGAGGTAAAGAGCCTTTGGAATGCCTGAAGGAAAACTTGATTTATAAAAATATTATGCTTATCCTTCATGTAAAGTATTCTTATCCTTATAATCATTAATTAAGTCAGATCCAATTGAACTGTGCAAAATATTTCGTTGTGATATATTACACCACTGGCAATGGAGAAATTATTTTATAGCTTTTTGCAGTAATCATATTATAAACATAACTGAAATATCCATCAATTTTATTAATAATTAATTTCTATTAAAAAATTAATCTTCCACCACTCAAACTACATTTTTTTTACCGTGACTAGTCAGTAGTTAGTTTTATATAATGACACTGTTTCCTCCAAAATAAGAATATATATAAAATAAAAATTAGGATATATTTAATACTACTACTATTAAATTTAAGAAAAATAAATTTTCAAAATATTTTAGAAAATTAACGATAAATATGATTTTTTCTTCTCACTTTTTATATTTGTTAAAAAGTAAATTTATAACGACAGCCCCAGATTATGGATTAAACCATTAGATTGATATCCTGTTATCTTTTTTCTCTTCCTTATTTGACGGCGATTGAAAACCTTTATTTGTTTTGATTCTAATCGAATGGTTAATTTGGCTTCCAGAGTATCTCAATGGACCTTTGAAATTCAATAAAAAAGAGATACGGATAGACCAAGAAGACTTCACCCTTTGACATTGCCAACAACATTTGACTTTCTTAACCAATATGATTATATCATGTTCTCTTGGCATGCATTTAATTTTCTGCTGGCCATGCATTTTTCGACTACAATTGTTGGTATAAACAATTGTTGCTTATATAATAAGTAATAATTACTTAAAATATTTATATTATAAATAACATTTTTTTATTAGGTACGAATTCTTTCTTGTAATTTTTTTATCACACAGTAATCACCCCTTAATTTCAATCAAAGATTAATGAACTTTCTGCTTTTAATATAAAATTCAGCCAATAGCATTTAAGCACATCTATTCATACAATTTTTATGCAAATGGTATTTGTACCATATAGCACTGTTCCAACATAATTGATATTTTGAGTTAAAATCTTAAATATTATCTTTATCTCTAACTCTTTAACTAATTTACACCTTTTTTCAAATACAATTTTTTTTATATTTATTCTCTTTTTGTTTTTAAATATTTATTATATTTTCTTTTTAATATTTTCTATTTAAGATAATATATATTCACTTTTTATCCTTAAATAATACTTAAATATATATATATATATATTTATGTAATTTTATATTTTTTAATTACTTAAACATTTATAATTTAATATAATAATGTTTTCAGTTTTAAACTAACTTTTAAGTTATTATTAACTTTTTCGACTTTTAGATAAGAGGCATTTTGGGGTTGTTTTGAAACTATTTACCAATCTGGGGCAGTTGGTCACGCCCAGAACTGGGCATGACCTACTCCTGACACGTGTCATACACAGATGCAGCGATGCGTATATAAACTTCAGACGGTCATAACTTTTGAGGAATGTCCGATTGAGGCGAAATCGGTGGCCACGCGTTCGAAATTGAGAGGAGAAGCTCCTGGCGAAGGGGACTTGGTCAAAAATTTTTCCCAAAAAAGACCTCTAAGTGTCTCAAAATTGCGATTTAATCTTTAAACATCCCAAAATTTTCTTGTTTTCTACTTTTTTAATTATTCAGTCAGTTAATTACATGCTAATTTTTATTTTTCTAATTACTTCTATTAATTTTGAGCATTTCGACATATCGTACACCTCGATCGGACATTTCTATCAAAAGTTAGACCATTTGAAGGACATATCGTACGCCGTTGTAACTTTTTTCGATATTCTAAATTTTATATGGTTTTGTTTAATATTTTTTGGAGCGGTGAAACATTGCAGAATTCTAGAAATAGGAGTGAAACTGCGTGAGACAAAGTGATTCAAATTGACAACGTGATTCAAATTGAAATGCAAAGAATTGAATTGCGCTTACTCAGAGAGATAAAGATGGTGACCAACTTACTCGCACAATTGATCATTCACCATGAAAGATGGACGATGCTTTTTAATTTCCTTTCTCGCTTAGATGTATATGTTTTGACCACACTAATTTTATACAATTGAGTCACCGATTGACAGAAAGCCTGAGTTTCGGTGTAGTTTCGATGACGAGTTAGTCGATTGCGTGCTTTTGACTGGAACAAAAAGAGAAAAGGGGAATTGTCTTCTACTTTTTTTGAAAGAGAATTATCAAATCATGAGAGGATGAAAGAGATGATGAGAGGGATGAGAATAATATGTTTAATGGGGTAGTCTCGATATAAAAAATGAGAAGTATCAGAATATAATATTTTATTTAAAATGCTTTCTATATTAAAAAATTATTTACAAAAATTTAGAAAAAATGAGAAGTATCAAAAAATAAAAATTTTCAATTTTTTCAAATTCCAAAATCAAATTGAAAAATTTTATTAAATAAAATATTATATTAAAAATTAGTTATATATACAAAATCCAAAAAATATTAAACAAAATCATCTAAAAATTTAGAAATTATATTAAATAAAATAATATATTAAAAATTATATATACCAAAAATCCAGAATATATTAAATAAAATCATATAATATTAAAAAAATATACTAAATAAAACAATATTAAAAAAATAAAAAAGATCATATCTATCATGAAGTCTAAAAATACTTTCAAATTAAATAAAAATAAAAATAAATAATATTAAATGATATTTTACGTCAAAAATCAACATACGCCAATTTTGATTTTTATTTTAGTAACTAACAATTTTTACAACGGAATATTTTGGTTGCAAACAAAAATTAAAAAAATCAAATTTTCCGTTGCTAAATTGGTCGTTAACCGATTTAACGACGAATTTAGAAACGAATTTAGTTACATCCAAAATTGAGCGTGACCAGTCACGCCTGAATTTGGGCGTGACCGATCATGTTCAATTTTGGACATGACCAAATATCCTAGATTGATAAATAATTTCAAAATTGTCTCAAATTTATAATTTTTTTATTTAATTTTGTATCATTTGGGTTCTTTTATCAAAGATAACATGTATACATGTCAACTCCAAGAAAGGAAGCAACGTGCGTCACGTCAGATTCAGACTTCTCCCGAAACCTTCACCCACAACACAAAACGTAGTGAACCCGTAAAGGTATCTGCAACGATAATTCGACACATAGATTAATAACAATAGGGAAATTATATATAATTACAAACATAGTGTTTAGGCTTTATCTAAAACGTGTCACAAATCTTATGCAAGGATGTGTGTTGAAGTTGATCAACACTCAACAGGGTGTGTGATGCTTACACCATTGTCGGGAATGTCGAACAGACCTTTGATTGCATCGGAGAAGACAGATTGCATAGGGATTCCACAACACACCCAAGACTCCAAGAGTTGCCATAGAGACATGTCTACATAGATATGTAGCATCAGTTATTATGGTCGATTGGACAAGGCACGTACATGGATGACATATACTCTATTCAAACGGGTCAGGTAGACAAAAATTGAATAGTCTTATTGATATGTTATTTTATTTTATTATTTATGTTGTGAGATATTTTTTCTGACCCTATCCTTTGAGTATAGTTTATTGTAAAAATATATAATGTATATCTAACCTTCTTGTTTGACAAAAAATATAAGTTCGGAGAACACTCCAAACATGAACAATGTTCATTTCTCATTTTTTTTCATAAAAAAATCATCTCAATTTTATTTCATTAAAAGTGAATAAATAAATCAAATAACCAAAATAAAGTGGGTAATTTAGTCAAAAATAACATTTATTATTTTTTCTTCTCACACTAACGTTACATCATTTCTGATTCATCTAAAGTGGACTATTCACTGAAATTGAACTCTAGTAGTGAATGCTGATTGGGGTAAGTCTATGAGTGAGTGGACTATGGCCAGAGGTCTTGTAGTGACTGAGATGTTTGACAAGGTCGATACATCATGAGAAATGAGGAGGTATCTGCAAAAAAATATCTCGACGTTGTAAAAATTCCCCTAGAGTGATAGTAGTATGTAATGCTTAAAGCTACAATAATGCTTAAAGTCTAAGTCGGGCTAAATTCCTTAGCACGGTGCCAAGCACTTTCAAAGACAATAACTTTGTTGGTCTAACAAAGGTATCTTTGCTCTAGGACGAGATTTAGATAGCTTTGAGACGGAAATAAAATATTTCAAAATTATCTTAAAAAAATAAATATTTCCATATACTTTGTTGGGATAAAAATATAATTTGGTTTAGATAGTGCTTTTGTGACAAAAATATACATTATAAAATTAGAGGAATGAAACATGAACAATTTTTTTTGGAGGAACTAAAACAAAATTTTGGAAAATTTAAAGAGATCAAAACGTATTTTACACTATTATAAATTTTATCAATTATATGTGAATTTATTCATTAATAAAAAAAATGAAAGATAATTAACTAAATTTAAAAGATTCAAAATCACGTCCCATATATAATAAAAAAATGATCGGTGTTAAGGGATCATTTTACAAATTTTAATAAACAAGGAACCAAATTACAATCTAAAATAAAATTAAGGGACTAAGTGAGAAATTTAACCTTCTTTTTACCAAGAAAGATTTATAAGAGATATGAAGTATGAATATATTTATTGTTAATTTCAACTAATGTACTTTATAATATTAATTTACTTTAAACTAATGGAGTATATATTTTATTTGATTGTTGAATGCATATCAGGAATTTTGTACTTGATTGAGTGTTGACTTTAATCAACACATACAATTTGAGTTGATCCAAGCGGCATCCACCTATTCTTTGTTTCTCACTCTCTCCCCTTTCTTTGTTTCCTATCACTTGCTCACAGTGTCACTGGTGCAACTATCATGGCTAGATCTTTGGCCATTGCAAGGAAAAGATGATTCTGAAACGGTGTCCTCTTCGTCTACTCTCACCCCTCCCCAAAATGGAAACCAACATGGACGGCGCGTGGTTGGATATCACGTAGGAGAGGTCATGAACGTGGTGGTGGTGAACGTTCTCAGTGACAATGTCGAGACAAAGGAATGGGCTGCGGAGGAGAGTGCAGAAGAAGGGGCTGTGGTGAAACGAATTTGAAAAATAAGATAGAGAAACTGAAAGAAAGGAGAGGGCTTTGCGATAAAAAAATTGTCAATTAGAAAAAAAATTATCATGACATGCTTCTTGTTATATGATACTAAAGATCTACATCTTTAATTATTTTATTATTATATTTAAGAATTTAAAATAATTTATCCATGACACCATACCTTCTTAGCACACTTGTGCACACTAGAACTGGCCCTGTTAGAAAGAACTCAGTAAAACATGATTCATGAACGTAATATTCTTCCTTCGCGTACGTAGTAACCGTTCTGAGCAACAATTAACAATACGTATGTGTGTGGATATTACTGTCCGTATCATGGTCACCCAACTACTCATTCCTACGTAACGTACGCTAATGTTAGAGTACGTAAAGGTTAAATATTGCAAATTTAGAGGACATTGTTTTATGATGTTCACAAATCTTTATCAATTTAACACGATAATGTTAGGGTAAAGGCAAAATATGGCAAATGACATTATCTTATATGGTGTCCACAAATCTTTATGTTAGATATGAGATAGATGCTTAACTCTTATTAATCTAGTAAAAGCAACCAACTTCGATTATCACAAGAAAAAAAAATGTAGATTCCATACCCACTTTGTTGGAGCATATATTGCCCTTTGTGATCATGGGGAGAATTGTATATCACACTAGACATTTCTTTTTGTAAAAATCTTATTTATACAACAAATTTCTTTTTATAAAATTTTAATAATTAGGGAAATTACAGAAAAAGAAGAAAAAATATATAAAATTAAATTTAATATGACGAAAAGTTGTAGAAATATTATATATATATATATACACATATATATATATATAAATTAATAATAACAATCTTCTTTTTATGGTTGAAAATTCTGGACTTTGACATCGATATCCTTTGTTGGCAGTCCTATCCCATTAGCTTTGAGCTAATTAAGGATTAGATTCTCACAAGTTAGGCTTGTGTACGTTGACTATGTGTGTGTAGACAGTAGACTAGCTAGCGGGGGAAACTGACAAACAAGTTAATGTGCGAGGAAAGATAGAACTTAGAACTTCGTTTGCTAAATGGAAAGTTGGGTGTGTTATTGTCACCCATGTGAAACTTGTTAGTTCATGCATGTAAAATGCTTTTTCTTCTTGAAGATCGAATACAAGCAAATTCTACAAAACCACATACGTGTAATTAAACAAAAGTTGGAATATATTGCACTATAAGTCTAAAGCATCAGGCTCAAAAAGACAAATATTTGATAATTCAGATATTCTCATACTAACTTTTGTTTTTGTATGTTTTTTTTTTTTTTAATTTTTGTTTCTTAAAGCAAGATGCCTTCATAGCAAAAATAAAAATAAAAATTAAACATGTCGCCAATCGAATTTTACCTCGTAGAAATCATGGAAGTGTTTTACCTCTCCAACAAAGTCTTTTTCAATCATATCATTGATTCGATAAAATTAAACATGTCACATGTAGGGTCAATTTGCTTAACCTATCATTTAGTAAGTTGGAATTCATATACTACTCTCGGTCTTATATATATAAAAAATAATTATTTTAATTCATTAAGATCAATAAAAGAGATTAGATTGATTAATTTATCATAAATTTTAATTTTATACTAAGACTATTTATGACATTAAATAATTTAAGAGGTGATTAATTTTCAAATTCAACAAATTAATGAGTATAACTTACTTATTGATATCTCATTAAATACACACTTATATAAAAAAAGAATGTATATCATTATTAGACCTCACAATTAACTATAAGTAAGAAAAATTTAATAATAAGATAATCCTATATTTCTTATAATTAGGAAAAAAATATTATCTTTTATTTCTTAGAACCTGAGATAATATTATATATCAACTCGCTTACCCTATCCTATATAACCCACGAGTTAAGAAGGATCAAAGGAAAAATGAGTTAACCTATGAAATATTTTTATTTTTAATTTTAAGTTTTTGATGATTATGACTTAAAATTAAATCCTATTGTTTCTTAATTTTAACTCTCGTTCACAATATAATTTTTCCCATTATATATTTTTCTTAAAAAATATCATACTGTTTTTTTTTTTTTTTACTTTTTTCTATTATTATTTTGTACATTTTTAATTTCTTATATATTTAAATAAACTGAGACCCGCGTGCCAACCAGGTGTATAATAAAACGATATTAAAAAAAGAAAAAAATGAGATGAATTTATCTTTACAGTTCATTTTCAAATCCACGTTAGCCCATACCATCCCTTTTTCTTTTGGCAGGGAAGCTTTAACATTCTATTCATCCTTCTTTCTTTCTTTCTTTCTCATTTCTCTTGTTCAATAAAGTATATACATTCCGAATAGGTCTCAGAATATCTTTCTCCAATATTCAATTTTAGTTTGTGGCTGTGGCTGTGTTTGTTTTAACGTTGCTCACTGCCCCTCCAGTTTGAACACGTATGTTAGCTAGTTTCATTCGTTTATTATATCAAAGTAAAAGTTATGTAGAAGTACAATGTTTAATTTTAATGATAAGTATTATTAGTGGCTAATGTATCATTGTTATTTGGCCTATCTAACCATGAATAATACATTTTTTTTTTCATTTCTGAAATTAATTATGTATGTATTTTCTTAGAATTCTACATAAATTTTCTCTTTAATAATCCTCTTATATTTTTCTTAATTCTATATATAGTGTTTAAAATTTCAAATATAATTTCTTCCAAATATTATTTTTTATTTTATATATTTTTCCTAACTTTAAAAATATTGATTCAACAAACAAAAATTTGTTTGTTAATATCAAAGTAATTTGAAAATTCTAGCAATTACTAATTAAGAATATCACGTTGTTGATAAAAATCAACAAAACAAATAGGTTTCATTTTGTTTTAAAGTTGAGTAGACACACATAATTTAGTGTATGTTTGGACTGGACATACACAATTTAGTGTGTGTTGGACTGATGGCAAGCAACTCATCATAATTTTTGGAAACAACAAATAATTACTTTTGTGGTGATTTAATCATTATTGTGTATGACTCACCTTAGGTTTTTTATCACTAAACCAAGCACACTATATAATGGTTAACATTTATTCTTCTTACTCTCCCACACTTAAAACCTCATGATCTCTCACACGCACACACTAAGAAACTCATAATTTGTGTGTTTTAATTTAGACTATTTATTATGATATTGAATGATTAATATGCATTCATGTAATTTTATATGAATGGTCATAATTAATAGTTTAATGTGAAAACAACACGCGTGTTTTAATATTTATTTTGACACACTGATATGAAAGATGCAAATTTGAACACTATAACTGTATACCAATGGTCATAATTAAGGTTGATGTACTTCAATTCGCCTCCTTCCTTAGATTATTTAATTTGTTATTTAACCACTGAAACAGAAGTTGATTGACCAATTTGTTAAAATTTTCGTATGATTAAGCAATGGTCACATAGGTCACTGCTTAAGAAATTATGTTAATTAATATGAAACTATCATATAGACATCTGACTAGTGATTATTGATTGGTGTTGGCCATTAATTCTAATTCACTATAGACCCTTTGTTAAGTCTTATGCTGTGTCCTAAGCAACTCTCCCCTAAAACAAAAGCTTAAATTATGCACCTTGATCTTCTATCTTCTTAGTAAGATTTCTTTGTGCTTTTAGCATTTTTTTAATTCTAACTGATCAACACTAATGATCCAGCTAGACCACTAGTTGAATTATAAACTATATATAAAGGGATAACAAATAATAATAATCGTCCTACAAAGGCTTCCTAGTACTACTTTTACATAAGTTATGTTGGCTTTGCTTTGTGATTAGTTCTTAGTGATTTTTTATTTATTTCTCTTTCGGATTGGGGATGTTTCTGTTTTAGAATACATGATAATTGATATTGAGATTATCTAGTATTAGACGTTTTCTTATTTATAAAGATATAGATGGAGACCTTTGGGTCAGCATAAATTAAATGTACCAGAATACAAATTAAAGCCACCATATTCTTTATATAAGGCATTAGCATATCCCTCCTCTCATGAAAAATCAAAACTTCTAGCAGCCACTACTAGGCCCAATTAAGATTGATGAATTCCAAAAAAGGAGTGGTACAGATTATTTCAGCTGTTTGTCTCTAAAATTGATGATATGCTTGAAAACCATTTTTGCTGAGTCACTCAGAATTAGTGTAACGTCGTGTCTTCTTTGTACGAATAGATGGAGTTTTCATCGCGTGCTCAGACCACTGCATATTTAATCAAAATGATTACACATAAGTGTGATTAATCTGTTACTGAAATTAAGGTTAAATTATTCAAATATTATTTGAATTTAATTATTAACAAAAATAATTATTAATCAGATTTTATTTATTTTTCAATCAAATTTTGAATAGAATTTCTTTCCTCTAATAAACTTGCGGATTAAAAAAAAAAACTCCAATTAAATAAGCACAAAGTCCAGGACAATGTTACTTGGATACATATTTTCTGCATCTAGCTTGTTAATCATAATTCCACCTGTTTTTTTGGTTTTTGTCCTTTTTTTTTTTTTTATCATTGTCACTTTCTAAATGGACAGACAAATTCTTCCATATTAGTAAAATATAAAAGATATGAATACAAGTTTTGATTGCCTGCAGGTTAGTTATATGATTTATTTATTTTGATAAGCGAAGAATGTTTATACAGAGAGAGCAAGCACTACGGGTGCACCAATATCAACCCAAAAATGACAGATTTAGTAGTATAACTATTCAACTACACCTATAGTGTGTATGTATACGAGGATAAATCAAGTTACTGTAAAAATAACTTCACCCACTCATTTAATTTTCTTTTATTCTAACTGTAGGTAAGTTAATATGACAATAAGACTTACTTAGAAAGGTAGAGTACCCTTGCAATTTTCTTTCTGGATTTAAAAACTTTGCTTAAAAAATATAAGACTTCTTATAATGAGAAACAAAAACTATAAATATAGAGTGTACATACATGTTAGAAATTTCATATGAAACGTAGATTGCCACCCTCCACATCCATACAAGATATGAAGAAGTAGATCATTCAACTTCATCAAAGTATGTCCATGTGATTATTCATTGTAGTTCATGCGATATGAGGATGTTATTTCAAATACAATTATAGACCATTAAATTATATTTGAATAATGAAGATTAAAAGAATATTGCATGTGAGATTTTTTTCAGTAATGTTGTGACCATTAACTTATAATCTTGATCATCATGTATAATTATATTTATTTCTCAAATATATATATATAATTCTCATTTCTCACTTGATATGCTCCACATATATAAGGAATGACTATTATGAGAATATTTGATTAATGAGATTTATAAATCTAGACCATACAATCATATATGAATCATCAATATTATAATTTGGTGGTCATAAGATTATTTAAAAAAGTCATGTACATTTTTATTTTAATATATTGATCATTAAAATACGATTTAATGTTCTATATTTATAGTTTTCTTTTATGACAATAATTAAGTGTTTTCATAGGAGTCACTCTGTATGCACATATTAAATAAGAACTCCTTTTATTGGGATAAATGAGAACTGAAAACATAAACCATTATACCATATTTCACTGAGAAAGTTAAATAAAAAAATACATAATTTTTTAAGTAATTATGTGACTAACAATTAATTTTTCATTCTCATTATCTTTGTTTTGTTATACTTATATACAGTTCAGATTTATAGCTAGTTTTCATTCGTGCGTGTGTTTGGATGTATTTACCTTCCTATATCTAATAATTAAGTTTCTTCTAATTGTTATCGGCACGCCGTATATTTTGGACTAATTAAGTTGGCATACTATATTATAAACAAGTGGATCAGTATTGTTTTTCTGATTCCTCTGAACTTATTTGAGCATTATCTGAAATTTCAGGCCCTTGTTAGAGGAGGAAGGTGGGAAGAAAAGCTTTAGATGGTGATTTGGAATGCTGTACTTTGGTCCCTATATATGGTCGCTTTGGAATGGAATTAATTTCAGAATGGTAGGTGTGACTTCTTTATGGTGATGGATTTGAGGTTAGGTCATGTCATATAGGTTTGGTGCTAGAATGAGAAAGGGTACCCTCCTCCCTGTAATCTCAAATTGATGTATGGATTAGATTATAATTTCATGAGTTGGATAAGTGTGTTTTTAGTTTGTAGATATATAGATAGGTTATAGAGGAGGCCATTGTGCTCTGTATAATATACCTCACTTATCAAAAATAATTTATGCGCAGCAAGGTGAATTAGGGTACCTCATGCACTAAGATATTTCGTGATAGCTAGCATGCTATTAAATACCTAATTAAACGAAAAAGATCATAGCCATATACACAATTGATACGCAAGTAAAAGATAAATTGATGGGTGGAATCTCAATAATGAGTATCTAACAAGATGCTACATATTACACATACTTAGCAACCAAATATTTCTCACCTCATGATCACATTAGATATAATAACACATTTAAAATGCAATATCCCTTCCTACTTGGAAAATTTCATGATATCATGGGTGGTGTCACAGCCAAGGTAATGAAATGGGAATTTCTGAGCTGAAGTTCCCACAGCACTTGCACATTGATGATGAGTAGGAGGGTTACATTTGCTTTGATCCATGCCATGGTGTGATGCTAGTAGCTTGTCCAAGAAAGACCAGTCACCACTGAACCTCTCTCCTTGTTGTTGTTGCTGCTGCATGAGATTAAGTCCACAGCCAGTAGTGGTTGTGAGCCTCAAGAGGTTTTGAGAACACTCAAGGATGTCCATGGCATTCATAGATGAGGCCAAGGAAGAACTTGTGGGTGGTGCAATTGCTGATTCTTGACTAAACAACTGTGGGAGGTGCATTGTCCCATCAAAGTTGTAGTGATCATAGAGTCCTTGTTGCATGTGATGATGCTTTGGCTCTAGGACCTGGCAATGACCACTTGCTCTCATGTGGGTGGTTAAGTGCTCTTCTTCTTCAAGTTCTTGCTGGAAACCTTGGTTTTGGTTTTTCTTTTTGAACACCCTGCATACCACCCACCCATCTTCCTGCAAGAAACACATGAGAACACTTTGTCATTAATTATATCTGGCAATTAAGTTGGATCCACAGGACCCGTTATTTGAACTATATGTGGTGATATGATGTAATAAGAAAAAAAAAAAGATAAAGAAAAATGATGAGTGTTAATCAGGTGTTTGGAAAAGTGGGGTGCTTAAAAATCATTGCTCTCACAAATATAATATTGCTTGTTTCACTAAAGAATATAATGAACTTGTTTCAAAATCCATAACTTAAAGGATTTTTGAAAGTTTTTAATTACAAAGTTTATTTGGATTTTCAGAATGGGCTTCATGACCTTCTTATAAACTGTTTTTAACATATTTCAATCATATTTAACTGTCAAGATTATGAACAAGCTTTCATTAAAATAAATTCTTATTAAATAAATACTTAAGTAAGTTTCTTTCATCCATCAAAATGTGCCGTTAATCAAAAGATCAAGAGAATGAACATATATATATATATATATATATATATAGTTTAAGTGTATGTGTATGTATAGTTTTCTCACTTGAATATCAGCATCGTCTTCATCAAGGCGATACTCATGCATGATCCAATCAGTCTTTTGGCCATGAGGAGCACGACCAGTGTAGAAAACTAGGGTTTTTCTCATGCCAATTCTCTTGGAATTAGTGTGGTATATGGCCTTGTCCCTCCCAGTTGCTTTCCAAAAACCAGCTGTAGTTGCTCGGTTTGTTCTGGTTCCTGTTGGATACTTCTTGTCCTTGTGGCTGAAGAAATACCACTCATTCTGAGGCCCTGACCCAATCCTACACTTATCTGCAAAGAAGCACCAATATATGCTAACTAGTTCATGTTACAAAAACTCGAGAAGCATTATAACCTGCATAGTTAACAAATCTTTTTGTCTTTCTTTTCATCCTAATAAAACCCTAGATAGAAGAATAGTGCAAAGACAAGGATATATCATATGCATGATTTTATGACTTTATCTGTATTAATTTAAGTATATTATGAATTTGTTTGAATATAAAATTAGAAGTGTTTTTGAAAAAAAAATTTTCCTGAAAAAATCCTATTTTTAACAGAGAAATTCTCAAAATCACTGCTTCTAGCTTTTATAGTGTATATATAGACCAACTATCCCTTTAATACTAGTTGTATCATAACATTATGTGGCAATGAAATATAGACAAACTATATATCTCTTTTATTCTGAATGTGTTGTGTACCTTTGAGGTCCCAAGGCTCAAGTTTGTTGAGATCTACTTCTCTTATGACATCAAGATCAATGGCTTCATAAGAAACTTTCTTCCTCAGGTAATAGTAGAGAAGCTCCTCATCAGTAGGGTGGAACCTGAAGCCCGGAGGAACTGTTAACTGTCCATTGCCTGGCATCATTTTGTACTCTCTGCAGGGTTTTTGACTCTAATACTTGAACAAGAAAAAGAGAATATAGATCCATTTATATTATTAAGATGATGATTAATCAATTTAATTCGATATAAAATTACATATATTAATTAAATCAGGGGTGCGTGGCTTGCTTATAGAAAGGTAGATGAAACGGTTTTATTCTCATGAAAGTTATGAACATACTAGTAGTCCATCAAGTAGAAATTAAAAAATGATGGCCAAAGATTGATAATCTCGAGATCATGTAAGTTCTTCTTCATATTCACTGTCAGAAAGGTACTTTATGACCACAAAATAAATAAACTAAACATGGAGGAACATAGAAGATTATATAATATTCTCCAAGACCATTGTTTAGCTACACTGCTATATATATGTAAACCAGAATTTTGTGGATAAAAAATCAAAGACAAAAAAGTAGAAGAGTAGTACATATCATAAATTTATATATACAAAGGAAATTAATGAGTATATTGGATGTAAAAGTAAAACCTTCACCATGCATAATAGGAGACATTTCCTGACACGAGGAATCTAAATCTGAGTGCTAACCCTAAGAAGAATCTAAAAGAAAAGCTAGATAGTTAACTTTTCACGACCATGTCCCTGGTTGTTGAGCAATTTCAGTTTCAGAATATCTAAACCTTTTTATATATTCCATGATGTTGAACTGCTAACAGATTATTAGAACAGTAACAAGAAAGAAAAATTAATTGTCCATGCTTCGTTCCCTCTAGTTACATCACTATGCAGTATATACATTAGAACACAGTTCCTTAGAAACAGCAGAAAGAGAGGAATATGTATGCTCATATCCAAGGATTGGTTTAAAAAAATAAAAACAATTCGTTTCCACCAAGTGTTACGTGCATGATCGAAAGGATTAAGCATAGTTCCAAGAAGAAAAATGAAAGAGAAAAAGATGGAAAAGTTATCAGTCTTCATCTTGATATGGTTTTGTATGCAATTATATGTGTCAAAAACGTTCAATATATATTAGCTCTATTTAATATATATAACTCCATTAACTGATAACTAAGTTGAATGAAATTCATTAAAGGAAGAAGTGAAGAACCAAAAGGCACACAAATCAAACCCTCGTTGCTTCTCTCCTAACATCTAAAATTTTCTGTTTGAACCGCAAACACAAACACAATCATATTTTTTTTCAAATTAACCTAGTTAAAACAAGAGCTATATGAAAGAAAAATTTATGAATTAAGCAAAGATAAAACTTATAATCAAGAACTACTAAAAGATCCAAAAAAGGGTTTCTGAAATTATGTAACAAAGCAAGGAGCAAACAAAAGAAGCCAGGAGAAAAAGAAAAATAGAAAAAGAAAAAGAAAATAAGCTAAGAAAGCAAAAAGATTTCATGACTCACAAAGAAGTGATGCCAAAAAGAAGGGAACAAAAGCAAACAAACCTTTTGTGATACGCAAAAAATGAAACCCTCTCTAACGACAAAGGAAAGCAGACAAAGAACTACACAGGAAAACACAGACAGCTTGGAGGAGTCTTTGGTTGCACTGTTTCTTAGCTTCAAGGGCACGGACGTGGGTTTTAAGAGAGAATGAGAGAGAGAAAGAGAGATTAGTGGATCAATGAAAATATTTCACAAACAAGGACTGACAACCAAGAATGGGCACAGAAATATATGAAAACTATACTTTTTTGTAAATTTTTAATTTACATATTTACCTGAAGCACAAAATGAAGAATAATTAAATAAATTATTAAGTACACTGAGAGCTAGCTAGCTGTGTTATGACTTATAATGATATCAGAAATGTACATTATTAATAAGAAGCATTTGAAGGCTATGGAGCTTGTTCTTGACACCATTTGGCCCATGTTTTGTTATAAACTTTCAAGTGGGTAATTTATTTTGTATATGATAATACATATATAGACATAGTATGCATTTTATGGGTAAGAATAATGTACAAAATAGGCTTTGGTAAATGTCAGTTGAATGGGAGACCTTCCTCCATGTTTCGCGTCATTACAATGAAGAACATATGCTTAGCTATCAATTACTAATCTAATGTAGTCACAGTAACTTCATTTGGTTTTTTTCCTCATTTTCCTTTTTTTTTATATATGTTTTTGAAATATTATATATAATTTAAATTTAAAACAAAAGGGTAGTTTTTGTTTTATTGTTGTATATTTTTTTGTGCGTTAATTTAATTTCAAGACGAAAATGTATCGGTCTTTGATCACTCTCACGCGGACTAGTCAAAGTCAAAGAAGAATGATACAGATAGAGGGCATTTTCTGCTCATTCCAATATTCCTAATACATGCATCTTAATGTAATTATATTATATAATAATTATTCTAACAAGACTAGTTACACATACGTTATTATATAAAAAAATATGTTATTATTTTTCAAATACTATCATGATTCACAAGTCCAAACTATATCCTGGAATCTGTAAAAGTGAGCGTGTGCTTTCTTTTCGGCCGGTTTAATTAATTAAGCAAGTTAAGAGCTAGCTATGTAAATTTATATATATTTTAATTTATACTTAGGATAATTAATTACTCTATAAATGTATTTAGCATTTTGTAAAGCTGCAGTCAACTAATCCAAGGATGAGGATCCAGCGGCTATCCTTGAATCATGTTCATAAAAGTGAAGAATTTGCATCAAATTCAGTGTAAGTGTCAAACTTAGGAGTTCCAATTCTACCAATGTGTACATATAGTCGTTATTCTCTGGCAAAGAGCATACGCAATATTATTTAATTGATTAGTTAATTACCAATTTAAATCTTTTGGGTTATTGGGATGCAGCTTACCTATGGATGGTGCATTATGATTCCGGATCCTAGGCGGTAATAATAATAGATGAATTAATTAAGTTAAAGCAAGCTAAACAAAAATGACAATTTAAGCCCCCCACAAATTTCATAAATTAACTTAATTTCTACCTAGTTTGTGTAATTTTGCCCTAATTATTGCTCTTTTAACCACTATTTTTGCTTATTTTCTGGCTGGTTTATACTTTATATTTTAATTGCTATGTTCCATTGAAAAAGATGGCAAACTTTGGTGGTTACTTGAGACCACATTTGTTTGCTAGTACACAATAAATGGATACATAACATGTCCTTGACCACACCTTTGTCTTGAATTTTTTTCTGACCCAAAGATGTGTATTACCTTTTGTCATACATGCTGACCGCATCTAACGATCACATACAATTTTAACCATATAAAAACACACCTTGTTTAGCATATACGTATCCGAAATGAAGCAGAAAATATGTTGTGAAAGGCAACAAATTGTCTGTATATATGCCAAACATCTCTAACATTTTTATTTTTATTTTTATTTTTATTTTTTTATTTTTATATAGACAAAACACTTTGTTTCTGTTATTACTTATTGTCAAGAGGCTCACAATATCTTAAAGTGGGTCATGTGGAATTTTTTTTCTTCATAATTCTTCTAATACCATTGTGAACACATTGCTCACTTTGGCTGCATCGAAATATTTGGACTATAATTCCTCCCTCCCTCTGTCTCTCTCTCTCTCTCAAAAACAAAGACACACACACACACATAAAATGTATAAATAAATAAATTTAACTTGCTCTTTCATGGTATATATTTGACAATTTTAGCTTACGAGAAAATAAAATAAAATGGTTCTTATTAATGTTATTTTTGTGTAATTTCTTTTTATGACACGATGAGATTGCATAAAAATTAAAATAAGAGTATTCACATCCTATTAAAATTACCAATTTCGTTGCTTAAGTATATTTTATATTTCTGAAATTCTAATGTGGGGTCAGGTGGATATAATAATAGTCCCAAAATGTCACAAGGATGGGGATGGGGTTTGCCATTGTATTATTTGCATAAACTTATAAGAATGAAAGGTAAAAAAATAAGAAAAATAAAAAAAGAGGGTATAAGAGAGAAAGCAAAATTCCATAAAGTCCGTGGCTTATACACGTGCTGATCCAACATAGAATACACAATTCAAGGTCTCGGTCACATAAATCCTCATAACAAAATAGGTGCAAAACCGGGATCTGGAAGGCTTTGTTTCAGTGACTGATCTCACACTCACAAAATTCACCGAAGGGATTCCCACGCAACCTCCCCACTCTTATTGCACGTGAAAAATAAACTCACACTATGCTACTTAGCTGGTCAACCACGCAGATGAACGTAATGAAAGAATCAAATCAAAACCCCCCTCATTATTATTAAGATTTTGGCCTCTCTTTAAAACCCATCTCTATTAATTCCTAGCTACCAATTTATTGAATCATTTATAACCATTTTATCTACCTTCATGTTAATTGTAAATATTATACTATACTATGTACACATGCATCTTGCTTGCTTGCTAGGGCTGGTGCCGTTACCTTTACGAACACTACATAACATTAATATTTTTGGCTTAATTAAGAGTTATGGGAATCCTATGCATGCCCTCGTCTGATGTAGGTGTGAATGGCGTTGAGGGGTACACGTTCTTGATTCAAAGAACAACTATACATAACTAGTTCTTGCTGTGAATGAGTACAATGGATACCTAGCTAGTTTGAATTTGAATATTTGATGCGTGGTGAAAGCAGGTGCATGTCATTGCGTGAAATGAACAGGTTGAAGAAATTTTGAGCTGTATTATGATTAAGTTGAAAATAAATTATTGATTCATTTATATATGATCCATTAATAATGTATTAAAAAATCTAATTCTTCTAAGATTCATTTGATTAAGAAAAATTCAACCCATTAATCATTTTTTATGACAGATATTCAATCCATTCATTTAAAGTATACAGTATTATATTTTGTTTTTTAAATTTTTTTTTTATAAAATAAAGTTTAATATTTAGACACATTTTTATATCTAAATTCCGTAAAAAATTAGAACTTAATTGTCTCTTAAAAGCTTGTGCTCAACCAATGAACTTTGGATTTACTTCACCCCATAAATTATAAAAGTATATTAGATGATTTAATCCAAAACCAATCCATTTTTTTTAATTGGATGGACCAAATTGGTTGGATTTATACATAACTAGATATATTGGATGCTTTCTTTTTATCAACGTTAATTGCTAATTTTTATTAGAATATTAATGAAAATGATTTAAACTTATGATATCTTTCTCTTTCTTTTTTCTTCAACCATTAATTTAATCTTATACTTCTATATAATGGATGATTAATGATAAAAGAAATTGAATTTAACTCCTACCTAGATTAATGATATTTTCATAGTGACATAGTTGCTGAACAAAATGACGTACAATACTTCCATGAGTACAATACAATAATGACTATATATATAAACGCTTAAAAAACCATCATGTACCCTTTTTTATATATAAGCAAAGACGCATGATTATAATTGATATAATAAGCGGTCAAACTTAGCTCAAAATGTGTTAGAAGCCGGCAACAAAAAAGATCAGAGTTCAGGGAGATAATCCTAAAAAAGACTGTCATGTACTAACGATTTAATATATATTGTATTAGCTTATTTTAGTATTTTGTATTAGTCTTTGTTATTAGTATAGTCATTATCTAACATAAATCATATTATTAATATAGACTTCATACGCTTATACTAACAAATGCATGTGTCAATAGAGAATTTTATTTGGTATAAAAAATTTGATATATACTATCAGTCATAACTAGGATTGCAACAATACATGCATTTAAAAATATTTAAATTATTAATCAGTACATCAAATGTTAATACTTAATACAATACATACATATATATATATATATATATATATATATATATATATATATATATCGTATTATTAGTATAGATCAGGTGTTAAAGTCGGTGTTAAAGTTATTTTAAAAATATCTTTAACTTTGATTAGTTGTGATGTAAGTTTACACTATACTCGTGTAAAAATTGATCAAAATAACATAGTCCCCATCATCATAAAGTTGAATTTCTTGAAAATCACTTGGATACAAGTTGATGTTTTCTTCCTCAATAGTAGAGAAGTGTAGCTGCTAATTACAATGCAACCAACCATGCCATAAGTTACAATAATAACAATACTATAATGCATCTCAAACTACCAAATTGATATGCATGCTTTGGTGGCATGGATAAGTTGGAGCAGTCAGAACGCGAGCACCTCATGAACCAGTTTTTGCGCTATGTATAGTAAACAAAAATCCAAAAAAAGGTATAGAGCGCCGCTTCTTGACTTAGCTTTTGGAGACATTGAAATTGAAAACCGTATTCTCAATCTCATTTTACACTTGGTTTCTTCCCGGATTTTCGCACTCATCATATTGCAAATAAGCACATGTTTGACTCAGATTAAACACTCTATTGAAAGACTTAATTAGTCCCCTTAATTCTGACCATAACTTACTAATTTTCTCTGAAGCTCAAACCTGGATAATTTTCATGAAACAAAGAATATATGTAGTGTAAAAAAAAAAAAAAAAACTCTAACCAATCACATTTATTTTTGTCCACCCCAGAAGAACAATCCGTTATGAAGACTCCAAAACAAAGATTAGGCTAGCTTTGTTTTGCTCATCCAAAAAATTAAACACCTGATTGGATCACAGTCAGGGATGAATTTAGTTGATGGGCAAGTATTGCCTCTCATGATAATTCGATAGAAGTTTGATTATTGCTATATAAATTTTCATGAAATGAAAATTTGTGAGATTCTCTTTTTCTCCACATGCATGCCTGCCTACCATCATTGAAGAAGATGAAGTGAATGACAAATATGCAAATCATAATGATCATTAATTATGAAGACTTATGGAAGAATATTCTTATCTAATTGGTTATATATAAGTAATATTTTATGTTATATTGTATAGTGTAATTATTTTTCAATATATTTATTTTCATATTTACAATTTATTAATTTTGTATACTTGCAATTGACCTTAATTGTTTTTTTTTTTTGTTTGAATAGGTACACAGGTGAAGAGGTTTGAGCTTAATTGACCAACTATATATGTTTGAATAGGTACATAGGTGAAGAGGTTTTAGTGCTCCTTCAAAAAAATTTCAATATAACAAATGTTTATGTTTATTAAATTTTCTTCTTCATATTTCACAATCTACAATAAGGAGGACCCTAAACAATCCATACGACTCAGAAGATAGACTATTAGTTACTTAGGTGAAGAGGTTATTAGTTCATGTTGATCTAGATACTGAGAAAACTTCAAGTCCATATAAAACTAAATTCAAGACTTACTTGGGGGGTCATTGATTGAGAAAAAGACTTGTATTTTGCATCGTAATCAGGACTATTTGTTAGAAGTTGAGAACATGATTTGGGAGGACATTCTAGTATTTTCACTAAACTCTTTATGTTATGGTAATTTGATGTACTTAACATGCATATTCTTGGTATTCACTAATTCTTAAATAACATTTTGTAATGAAGGAACACTTTGAAATTCCAAATGCTTCAAACGCTAGGAGGAAGATCATTTTATTGGTGAGAATGAGATAGAGACAATTTAAGTCAAAACTGACCACGCATAAGGCATTTGCAAAAGGCAAAGGTGATGATGAGACTTCTTGTAAAAAGTATGGTATTAAGGAGGACAAAGAGAAGAAATGTTCCGAAAGACGTAGAGACCCGGCCTTTTTGTAAGGTTAGTTGTAGTTGTTGTTTTTGAAATTGATATTTGTAATTTATTTAAGTATTTTGTTGAAATTGTGTTTAATGTCTCACAAGATATCAGAAAAGATGGCTCAAACAATCCTGAAAAAGAACATCAACACCACATATTTCTCGTGGGAGTTATGATTTTCTTGAGGGAAAAAACATGGATGAGAAGCAAAAGGGACAATAGGAGCAAGCATCCCAATATAGGAGTGAAGCAATTGTTGACCCTCCATTCCTCCACGACATCTGAAGTGAAAGTTGGCCCGTACAAAACCATTTGGCTAGATGACATCTAAGGCGGTGCGTCAGGTTGCTGAAAATATTGTAAGTTAATTTTTAGTTGGTTGCAAGATTCATTGGAAGAGTAGTGCACGTAGGGTAGCTTAATTTTTACCTTGGTTGGGGAACAACTTCGGTATTCAAATTCATGGTGACTAGTTTAATTGAATCCTTTGTGTTGGCACTATTATCCTCGCTTTTAATCCGGTCATGCTAACTAAATAAGAAAGTTAGTTAATCACATTTGATTACATTAATTTCAATCAAAAAGTAAATTTTTCTCAACTTACCATTCATTGGAACTTGATATTAAGGATAAGAAATAATCATTAAAACTAACACCTCATTAAAAGAAGGATATTTTTGAGATAGTAATATTAAAAAAAGTAAAGTTATTTGAATTTTTCTTATATTTGAGACCAAGAAAAATGTGTTTTTCTTATATTTGAGACCAAAGGATTCGTGCTAATTCCATTGGTAAAGACTCCTTCAGTTCAGTCACTATCACACTTATGATTGGCCTTCGTTCACGATTTGGAGACACATAAGTCGTTGCTACTTCCACTGCCTTCCAAACTGAGTTACTATCAAAATCTCCTTCTAACTTTGAGTCAACAATGGCTTTGATATCTCCTTTTCCCATCAAGGAGCTAACCTATTGACTTATATGAATCTTTTCTTGATTCCTTGCTATCACTGGTTGACTTGTGATTATCTCCAAAAGAGCAACACCAAAGCTATAAACATCACTCTTGTCTGTTAATCTATTGGTTTTGTAGTACCTCCAAAATAATATATGTAACTCAATTTTATTGTCACCATTTGTGGACATAAAATCACTATATTTTTCAAGAATCAGTTATAAGGTTAGCTTGGTGGTTGAAATGAGAGTTTTATGGAAGCGTTTGTTTCATGGTATCGTAAAGGTTTCCCAAGAATGTGAGCTTGGAAATATTATATTTCCATGTTTGGTATAAGTTTTAAAAAAAAACATTCACAGGAATACAAAATGTTCATATTTACTCCTACTTTGTTTCACATTCCCATGATAAAAGGTGACTATCTTGATTCCCATGGGAATGAAAGTTACTGTTTTGAGTAACTACTAACATTGTTTCACATTGCTTTCTCTTCAAAACATATTTTACATTAGCTGTAAAGAGGTAAGCTCAAATCCTAGAAACCAGCTCACAAAGGTCTCCAGTTCTTCACACTTATGCTCAGTGGAAAAGGGACACTAGCAGACCAATAGTCCAGATCAGGCAAAGGTCCTGTAAGTGCCATAAAATTTTCACCATTTTCCTTTGGCATTCTCTTCCAACTTAGCTGAGAAATTCAAAACACAAACTGTAAGCATCAGTGCAACAGGTATTCATAAAAGAAATGACAAATTTTCAATGCAATATTTAATTAATTTTTAAATTGAAAATTGAAAATGACCCAATAATAAACAATGAACACCAATACAATTGTAGCACTGCTACTTTGCTTTTTTATCTTGAAATCCCACATGGCTTTTAATCTTGAAATAGAAACTCTCTTTAATAAATTTGTGAATATTTGAATTAAAAAAAATTTGGCATTTTACACATTGATAGGTACACTGAACTTCACTTAAGGAGTCACATCTCAAATCTTGCATGACCGGATTACACCAGAAGTACAGGTATTTGATAGAAAATATCTTTCTTCTTTGTATCTCCACAGAATATAAAGTTCTTAGGTACAAAGAACCCTTGATAGTTGATATCCTATCACCAATTCACCATCTAAATGCAGCACTATTCCATGGACCATGCATCATAATCAACTTGAGAATTAAAACCCTGTATATTTATGCTATCTGGGTCAGGCACAATACCTAATGTGTTCATACATTTCAGAAACGTTCTGCACAGGAAGTACCTGGTATTTTTTTACTTTCTACTATTCTATAGCATATAAAGATTAAATGTTTTGATGAGCTAATCAGTTCAGAAAGCACTACCATAGTGTAATGCATGGAACAAAAGAAACAACAAACCCAATGCCATCAGCAACAGAAGCATTACTTGTCCAGGAAACGCTTTGGATAGTGCTTGCAATGCTGGATTTAATAACCATGATTCATCACTTGAGGTTTCTTGATCAGTACTTCCATCCACGGCACTTGGCCCCCCACCAACACCACCACAATTCACCATGAAGCGGCCATTGGCCATCAATCTCTCATGTAATTCCAACCAAGAACTAACCTGCCAAATGCATTAAGAACACTGAAACATAATGCTACAATTTCTTGAGATAGTAAAAGTTAATTTTTTTTTTTATTACTGTCCTCGGATTTCTCGAGAAAAAAGGCAACTTAATCAATTAAGCAGATCACTGCATGAATTCACTTATATATAATTAAGAAATTTTCAATCTCAATCACTTGTACTTCAAAACATTTTAAGGATTAACTTCTGCTTTATGGTTCCATGATCATCAGTTTAACAAAAGTTTCATCTCAACTTTATACAGGTTGTAGAAAAAGAATGTTGAAACAGAAATAGGGAAAGTAATAGTTCAATTAGCCTTTGAATATGATGGAAGAACCAAAATAACTGTTTGTGAATTACTGAAATGTGATATAGATTGGCAATAGAAGCATATCATTTTTGAATCCTAACACCCCCACCACAAAGGCATGCTAGCTAGAACATGCGAGCCTACAAGAATAGGCGAGCACCAAGATGGACTATAGATTCTGATAGCATGTTAGATTTCAGTTTAAAACCAATTAGCACTAAATGAAGTTGTCCAACAGATATATAAGCTGCACCTCGAGAATTGAGGTAGACGATGTGGGACTTCCTAACATCTTGTTAAGAGATGCAAACAAAGACCCTGCACTTGAAAAACTTCGTGGAACCTTGTGCATGGTTATGTGAAGAACTCATAAGTATTCAAATTCCATTAACTTTTCTCTTTCTATGCCATATAAATGCAAAACCTGAACCATATTCTAAAGTATTAAATTTTTTTGGCAAGACCGAGTAAAAACATTAAAAAATGCCAATTGCCAATTCCATTTTATAATTTTTATTGGTGGAAGCTTAAATTTGACAACTATTATGATAAAAACAAGATACGCAATCTGTCATTTGACCATGAAGAACTTCAAAATGATGTAGTACATGCATGTCTTTGTGTAAAAAAATACATACCTCTTGCAACTGAGGCAAAACTTTTCCATCAGAGAACAAGTCAACTATAATGCCTGACAATTGTTCAAATATAAGTTGGCAACAGTAACAGAATAATCTCCACTTTAAATAAATGAGGAAAAAAGGTTATTTTAATGGTGTATGATACTGCATAAATAAAGATGCATCCAAATGATGAATTCAACCATGCATTGCTGCATCAATGTTTTCAATTAAATTGAGCTTCACTGTTCAATTAATTTCTCACAAGTAGATGAAAACACAAACAAGTACAGGGTTTCTTTTACTCAGAATTATATGTAGTAGAAAATACTTTCAACCAGCCAGGTATATACGAAAGTAGGCAATATGCAATGTCAACAACTCACCAGCATATCTTTGGTGAAAATCCTTTGAGGGAATGAAGACATCACCAATATGAACATTTAAAACACCACCATCTTCCGTTGTCTTTTCCAGATCAGATAGGCCAAAATAATCTCTCGCTTTATCGATCAACTAAAAGTTTTGGTTTTTCAAGATAAAATGGGTTAGAATGAATGAATCAAGGATCAAATCAATTTAGTAAATATGATAGTAGGATAACAAGGAATAAATTTAATTGAAAGCATTAATCATATTGTTTTAAACAGAAAAGAAATTTGCCATCTAGAATGTACTGAGATTTAGTAAGACCTTTTTTAATATATATAGAAAACAAATAAATATTAATAGATAAGGAGGGGGAAATACAAAGAGGATACGGTATCCTCAAAAAGAAACCACAAAGTGGAGGAAAACAAAATAAAACCCCTATAGGAAAACACAAAACAAGCACATTTCAATGGGAAACAGGAAAAGGAACTGCCCCAAATCCATACCGACAACAAAAAGGAAAAAGAAATTAAAAAAAAAAATCAAAACAACTCTATCTTTCCTTTCAACGAAGAACAGAGTTTCCAAGCTAACCTAGTTAATCCTTGTAAATCCTTTAGGCCTTCCATAATCTACTGTTATTTCTAATCTTAGAATATCCTTTTATAATCTCATCTCTTCTTCATTCTATAGGTATTTGGTGGCAAAAACACCCTTACTTCCTATTGTAAGGTCCTACATTGATTATAATGCATTAAAAATAAAAATAGTAGTAGTAATTATTGTAGCCTTGGAAATACTAGGATTTAATGTAGTGTCAGAAACCATATGATCCTAGGACATAGTTCAATTCTTATTTATTGTTCTTATAAACATAAACAATATTTATTCTTTCATGCATATAAGCATCAGTATGGTGAGTACAAATAAATAAGCAATTCACTCAAACTATTGCTATTTTTTTCAACTCAGGATCAGAGCCCTATTCATTGCAATATATGATCAGTCTTTATTGTAGATTATTCCTTGACCAGTCGTTGTCATAGTCACTGGTTCTGTTCCACAGTACCTATCTTTATAAGCTCTCTTAAAGTTATATCTCTAGTCTATGTGACTAAACAACCATCCTTGATGCTGCAATTAAGATAGCCCCCAAAGAGGCTGCAACTAAGGCAGGTTAGGGGTGACCACAATTAAGGTGGTTTTTCAAGAAGGAACCAAATTTGATAAGAGAGATAAAGGAGAATCCTTGATCATGTCTTGTCTTTGGAATTCAATTATACCTTACGTTCTTCCTTCCTCACAATATTTGAAACAACCATTGGAAGACTTATTCTATGATGCGGGATTTAGCCATCTGTTATGAACTGTTGATGTAGAATTTTGCCACTAAGCAAGGTAATTTTTCTGGAACAGTTATGGACTGCTCTATGGGCACTGCATTGAATTGGACCAGTACCAGAACCTTAAAGTGAGGATTTGGAATTGGCCTAACTCAACCCCAAATGTTAGCTCAGAAGGTGAGAATTTCCCAAGACCTTATAAGCTCTACTTTGGCCATATCTAATAAGGTCAATGTGGGATCTCCACAAATACATGTGGTGTCATAAGAGGTAGTTTGACTGATAATAAATTCTAGGGTCTACATAAGAGGTAGTTTGACTGATAACAAATTCTATTTCCAAAGCAATAGAGTACCACCATAATTCAAATTTACATCTCAATAATAGATTGAAAACCTCAATCATATACAAGTAGAAATGGGATGTTGCTTATTTTGTTTTAACTGGAAAGTTATCAGTGACTATGGAGTTTCAATATTGATAAGTAGGTTTCTGAAGAAATCATTGTTTCATTGAATTCACCAATGTTATTGGCTATAGATCAATGACGTAAAGATATAAATTTAACATAGAAACTGATGCCACAAGTAGCCAATGGGGTAAACCATAGAAACTTTATTTAAATTTATGAAAAATATAATTGCAGAAAAGAAGCATATATTACAATTTGATCAATCTCCCAGCCATCAAGTTGCAGTGAACGCCATAAGTCAAGCATCAGGTGAGCTGCAGTTCCACCGCCCTGAAGGATTTAAAAGCATCACTGATATTTTAGAAATTCTATCCTGTAAATTCCCCAAGACAATAAGTGACATCTTAAAATTAAATGAATTACCAAACCTAAGATTGCAATGGGACCTTTTGGAACAATGGCTGGCAAGCTTGCAAATTCATCCTGTTTAATGCAACAACAAGTTCAGAAACCCCTGGCATGAACAATTGATCTAATAATGTGTACATAAATAAAAAAGTACCTTGCTGTTACATAACATTCAAGAAATGAAGTTAGGAATGATGGAACTTATGTACCTGTATTCACCCTAATACTCAAAGAATATGACAACCAAAGATAAAATTGAAAACGATTCTAAAATATGCAATTACTTTAAGCACAGTGGCAACCCACATAGAAGTTTTGTATTAGCCTTGAGTAGTTATGCATTTACACATGTTACTGCATCTATACTTTAGTAGTTTTACACTTTTACTAAATATATCAACTATATCGCATAGCTTTATTCACAAGAATGAAATAAATAACATTTTATTTAACACTACATGACTCAATGGCCATCTGATGGCGCTAGTTCAGCTGAGAAATGATTTAATTTCATTCTAGATAGGTTTCATTAGAAAATGAATACTAGATCAGAGGCCATGTTTGTGCTTCAATAGTACTGATATAGCATTAAAATTGCATCACCGACAATGGAAGACAAACTTTCAGTTATTAAACATGATATATTTGGCCCAAAAACCAGTTTAAAATCATAATGACAATAATTTTCTGGTGTGTACCCTACGGTGCCATTCTCACCATTGATATAGGGCTTATACAGTTATGTCAACAAATTTTCTCAATTTGTAAACTCCTATGGGGTCAGGTTACTAATTTGTATTTAAAACATGACAACGCCAAATCAATGAGGTAAGCTGAACATAGTAAAAACTTAAATGAAAAGCAGCAGCAGTAGTTCTCAACCTTGTGAATGCAAGTCTACAAACTGCAAGCAAAATATTAACACAACTGTATACACTTCCTACAATCAATTTGAACATGAATCTGATATATGAACCACAGTTAGGAAATAATGTTCTTGAGAATACATTAAACTTTCTTTCATACTTAACAATCCAAATATCATTAATTTAGCGGGAAAGATTTTTACTTTTGAAGAACATACACATAAAACACACATCCATACAGCAAAAAAAAAAAAAAAAAAAAAAGAAGTCAAAGTAGCATACACACCCAGTAAGAACCAGTCCATTTTTGCTCCTTGTAGAGAATGCTGTGAACACTATCTGCAACAAGAGAAACACAAATTCTGACACATCAGCCACCCTTGGCACACTGCTGAAGGAAACTGTGATCACAATCAAAAAAATTACAAACATTTACAAGGAAATGCAAGACCCCAGTTGACTAATTTTCAGACCCAGATGACCCATGAAGTCAAGTTTGAATTTTTAAACACAATTCAGACATAGAGACAGAGAAGGGAGTACAAGATGAATCAAGGAGCAGCATTCTGGACTTTGGGGTGTCCACTATGAGTATGTCATTGTAATCAGTTTTGAGAGCTGTGAGCACTTGAAAGTTCTCTTCATCAGCTTCTACTTGTTGTTGTTGTTGTTGTTGAGCAGAAACAGAAAATGAGAAGTGTGCATTGGACTTTGAGTGATGATGGGTAGAGAGGAAAAGGGAGTGTTTTGGTGTTGAGGTGAGAGAGTGAGTCGAAGCAACGGAAAAAGTACACGACTTTAACTTGATTCCAATGGCCACATGGGGAAGAGGAGGCACCAATTTGGTTAACGGCAATGCACACCCTCTCATTGTGTTCCTTTGGTCCAGTGCCAAAGCCAATCCTAAGGGATAGGTCAACTCAACTGAAAACTCCAGCTAGTTATATCCAAATTCCAAATCATTTCCCTCTTTTTGCATTTTTTTTTTCACCTTTCTTATTAGTAATAGAATTATCTACAAATTTCACTGCTTGTTGTCTTATTTTTCTTAATTAATTAACTCATTTTTTTGGTTTTAAATTTTTACTTTCTTGTTACATGATGTCTTTACACACTGGTGAGGTTATTTTTTTTTAGATTTTATAAACTTTGTTAAATTATTATTATTTTTAGATTAATTAAATTTTATTTTAAATTACGATAGTCACTACCTACTCTTATATTTAAGACCACTTTTTTCTTAAATGATGTGTTTTTAGTAGTTATTGTAAGATCACAAACAGGTAAAAACAATAGTAAATTGTCCTTTTTCACTTTTTACTTGACCAAATTTTTGCTGCTCCTTCCTTTACCGGGAGTTGCATCTTCTTCTCTGCATTCCAGTCAGAAAATCTGCTTTTGATCTTAGACTTGTAACTTGAAGAGATCCGCTGACGCATCGGTACAAGTCCAACATCGCTTGAGTACACAGTTTGCAAGCAACACCGTCGCCTCAGTTAAAGTTTGTTCCTTCGGCGACATCTGATAAATTTCCATTTTCTTTTTGTATATAATTTTTAGCTCTTCCTCTTTCTTCTGGCTTATTGACTATTGACTCTGCTTAAGTTGAAAACATGAGCTTTCACTTCGTGCTCCTGATATTTTTATTTGTTAAAGAATGCTTATTTATTTTCTTTATTTATGCGTATATCGTTTCGAGCACATTAAATCACCACCTTATTATTTTTTCAGTAGAAGTGTGGAACCGTTAATGTTAACATTTACTGTGGTTGCATTTGAACAAATGGAACTTGTAAGCTGTATCTTGGGAACAATATTTTAAGCTCCAAATTTTATAATTTGGACTTTGGAGTGGAAGAATTGCACCGATAACAAATAATGCACACATGTAGAAAAACTATGTAGAAAAGTTATGAAAGGACCTTGTAACAAATAATTGCACTGATAACAAATAATTGCACTGATAATCACCACCTTGTAAGCTGTATTCTTTAAATATACAAAGCAAGTGGATAATGAAAAGTTATGAAAGGACCTTCCATGAAAACATGTAGAAAAACTCCCTTTAGTTTAGGACATCAAGTTGGCCTCCCTTATTTTTGAATTTCCTTATACAAATAGATACCTTTTATTAATTATTATTCAAAGGGAGGTGAGTCGAACTTCGGTATTAAAAAATTTATGATGACTCATGCATATTTTTCAACCGATTGAACTAGACTCCCTTGATCATAAATACATTTTTATGTATACTGTTTGTAGATACTTGTGAGTCGTGACAGTCCCTCCATACAAATTTCTGCACAAGTAAACACCATCCAGGGGAGATTAGTCTTTGAAATCCCCGAGGGAAGTTAGGCATTGGTGTAGCTTATTTTAGAAAAATTATTGCCAATTTTTGTTAGCAATCTAAGAGAACTTTTAAAAAATAAGCAATTACGTACTTGAAGAAAGCTATTCCCAAATGTGCATTTAGTTTTTGGAAAAATAATTTACCTTCCTTTTACATGTAGTACTAAGTATAAGTAAAGGGATACAACTCTTGTGATGATGGATAAAATGACTGTTGTATCCTTTCAGTGCCGATCCAAAAATAAGCAAGACGTTTTTTTAGTTGAGAAACGATAAGTAAAATCTAAAGCAAATTCGAAAAGAAATTTTTTATTTTAAACATATTGGGCCTTTTTGCTAACATATGTGGCTTTTTTTTATCAACATATGAGATCCTTTTTACTTTATAAATACTAATAGCAAATATTTTTTTGCTGATGAGCCTAAAGCATAAGCTTTAGTTGGGTTGGTCGTGTATCCTTACTGATGAGCCTAAAGCGTAAGCATAAATATTTTCAAGTGGAACTCTTATACATGAGATCAAGAATTGCTCCCTTCTACTAGGTTTCATATTCTTTTCCTTCCATTGGACAACTTCTAACAGACTAAAGTGATCTTCTGGATCAATATCTTGTTAAATTTTACTACAGTGAACTAAAGCCAAACTTTCCTTCATTTCATTACTTTTTGAAGTAACTTTATACAACAATGGCAAAATTCGCTGTGGCCTTCCTTGACAAGAAGCCTTACAAGAATAATAAACAAAATTGGGATCTTCCCAAAAACAAATGTAAAAAATTAGAATAAATAAATAAATAAACTAATTACAATTCTTCACCTCACCACTCAATTACTCTCTCCACACCAAACCGAAATTAAATCAATACAAATCAGAAACTATAACTAACATTAGCACCAAACTTTCACTAGCTCACTGAGAGTCACTATCCATTTGTTGCAACAAGAATTGGAAGTCAGATCTTTGCCTGAGGATTGGTGGTGGATCCACATCCATGTCTGATAGGCGGATGTCACTCATTGACCGGAACATCTCCTCCATTAAGAATGGTATGCTGAGTTTGGTAAAAGAAACCAGTGCAATATTTTGTCAGCAAAATGTGTTTCTATTGACTAAGAAGTGACTTCGGATTTGGAATGTGAAAAAAGGGGAATAGGTCTAGAAGCATGTTAATAGTTAATTACCTGGAATCGACCTCTAGAAGGAATGAGCTGTTGTGTATGTTTATTGAGTCTTCTGTCATAATCACTCTCATTCTGCTAATGACCTGTAAAAACAATAGTCAGAAGAGGAAAAAAGATTTGAAAGATCTTTTGTTGTTAGGTGTGATAAGGTCATCTAATGCAGAATGAAGTTATGATTGTAATTAATTTAATGCATGCCTGTTGTATTAATTCTTGCTGCATGTATTCTAGTTGGGAACTATGTGTCACTCAGTTGTTTTGATGTTAGGATATAAATAGAGTAGTTCTATTTCTTATATAGAAATATGATTTCTTCTGTTTTGTGATTACTCGTTCTAATGCAACTAGACTTTTATGGACCACCTCAATAAAGTTTACTATCTCTCTACAGTTTTTAATCTTATTATTGGAGGTTGATTATCAATATTTTTCTAAAGTATTGCTCCTTCCTTTGTTGTCTTTTATTTTTCTACATTAATGTAACAATCAGTTATGATGCAAATCTGTTAAGTGAAATATTTTAACTGAAGTAATAGTTTGACTTCCAGTTTCAGAGTTTCTTTGTTTCAGAAACATCTTAGTTTCTTTGAAAGCTATAATGCATTTTGAAGCAAACTGAATGTTTGCTAATTGTCAATTTGTCATCATATTCAAATGAATTTTGAAAGGTTGGAAAATCTGTACACAAAAATGCAGTAGAGCTAAACATGGTTGAGGAGACAAGGACTTACTTCAGCAGATAATCCATGTGCTCCATACTTGTCATCCCAGAACATAGTTCCTATACGATATATTTGTGGAATACTTAACACCTGATATAAGAACAATAAACAAGAAAAGCATTACAATAATAAGAGTTAGAATCATCCTCTTTTCTCAGTACTTTTAATATGTTACTTGGATAATTAAAATATAAAGTAAAAACTTATTCTTAATAGAGATCTAAAAGTTAGACAAAATCTACTTTAATCCAAATAGGTTCAAGGTAGAAACTATGTAAGATACTAAACGTGCATTGTGTGTCTATGATAGATGAGTTAGTTAAGTTACCGGGCAGAGCTCATTTGTGATCTCCTCCAAAGATTTTTGAGTCTTTTGATGCAAAACCTGCATTAAAAAAACATTTTAAAAATTGAATATTGAGGAAAGGGTAATGAAAAAGTGCATTTTCTTTAATCTTGATCAAAGAAAGTATACCAGAAAGCCCACAGCTTGACGTATGTGTTTGAGCTCATCCCAAGATGACCCAGCAAACTGCAAAATAAACCAAATACAAAAGATAAAAAAAAAGATGTAGGAAATGTGTTTCTTGCACTTTTGCCTTTTTAGTCTAGGCATAGGTTATGGAAAATTTATAAAGTTACCTGGTCTGTTGCTTTAAGACACCATAGTTTCAACTCATGCAAACCTGCCTTCAAATATTCTCCATTGCTAAAGGAACAACACTCACGACGAAGCAACAAACTGCAACACCAAAGTTTTCAAAACATCATGAGAATTCATATTAAACTGAATAAGCATTTACTACTCCAAGATGTTTAGTGCAATTAATTGAATGAAAACTCTGCTCACCTATTAAAGAGCTGGACATTCATGAATGAGAAAACCAGACTAAATATCTTCCTTGTTATGATGGGAGGGACCTGAAGTTACAAGATGTAGAATATTGAAAAATCTCTTCTCTGATAAGTACAAACCAGACAAACAAACATTAAGAGTAATTCATGCTTACATAGTTATCAGACAATATACGCAAGGCAGTATCTAACTTGTCCACAATGCCTTTCCAGTACATATGCAATGCCTGTTGTTTTGCAACAATATTTGAATGGATGTTTCTGGATGACCCTCTTATTGATCTAGTCCTTATGGATCTTGGTGCCTGCCAATGATGCTAAAAGATTTACCTAATCGGCCAATACCTAATTTTCTGTTGTACTTTGGAGTTTGATCTTAAACATGTGATGCTTACCTGTATACACAGATTTAAGAAGGGGCTAATCTCTTTCTTTAAACTATCACGGATCATTCCATATATCTTCTCAACATATGCAGTTAAATGTTGCTTAAACAGAATAGCTGGGTACTTGGCTTCTACTTTAGATTGACCATTTGTCTTGTCCACCATTCCACTGTAGCCACTTGAAATCCCCAAGCCCATTGAAGATGAACGTAAACCCTGAATTTGCATATCAAGCACCATTATATTTTAACATTGATTTAATGCATTGAAAACTTGCACTACTGAAAAGCTCACTTGTGCCATTTTGCCAAACAAAGTGGCGGGCGAGTTTCGATTACGTGACACTGCCTTAGTTGTATTGCTGGCCTTCATTGTACATTGTAGATAAAACAGAAGTGTTGATGTTGTTGAAAGCCAGTAGGCTAGATCATGGATTCCTTCTTGACTCTGCCAGAACATAAAATGCAAGTTACTTTCAGACAACAATATGAGTGATTACATTTAGGTTGAAATGATGATGTTTTATTTAGAATTCCTTAATCTTTGTCAATGTACTAAAGTTCTTGCAGAATACTACCTCTATAGATGATCTGATAGCGTGTGTAATTTTATCAAAAATATGAGTCTTTTCTGCTTCAAGGGATCTCCAATGAAGAAGTGATTTATATACAATACAAGCAACAGCTGGTCTGTTTTTCTCAAATCGCTTATCTTCCGTGAGACACTTGAGCAGTGCATCATGACTTTCCTGTTTATAAGAGATATGGAAACTGTAAGCACTAATTATATTTGTGAAGAACTGCATGACTTTCCCTGACTTGGTCTTGTCTTTAAAACATACCTGTTGCCTATCTGTGAGTGATCTTTGTTTAGTAAGCAAGAAGACTGGTGCTCTCTGTTCCTGTAAACACAATTTGTTATTTGAAATTAACACACTGTTATTGATTACATAGCCAGGAATTCTTAAAGAAGAAATGAGGTAAATTGTAAGATACTTTTCTTGCATGCCATTCTTCCTCTGTTGGACCTCCATTATCCAAATTCTGCAACATCATAAAAGATAAATGATACATAGTGGAATAATTCTAAAAGGGAAAACTTTCAGTAGCGTACCTTGATTTGTGAAGTCATATTATCTTCAATAACTCTTGGTTGCACTTGCATCTTCTCTGTAACAGTAACTTCATGGTCTGGTTCTATTTTTTCTGGATGAACTTTCTGCTCTAGAGCAGCTGCTGAATGGTCTGGTTCTATTTTTTCTGGATGAACTTTCTGCTCCAAAGCAGTTGCTGAATGGCCTGGTTCTATTTTTTCTGGTTGAACTTTCTGTTCCAAAGAAGCTGCTGAATTGTCTGATTCTATTTTTTCTGGAAGAACTTTCTGCTCTAAAGCAACAGCCGCTGCCTGCCTCCGTAGGGATTCATTCTCTGATTCTAGATTTTCTATCTGATCCTTGAGGCTAAAGAAAAAATGAAAAATTTACTATTTTAATGGCATGTATAGTTTTATGCTTCTATATTCCTTCCTATTGGAGAATAAGTCCCACATTGAGCCTGAAGTGCCTATATATTTTTGGACAAATAGGCTATTCAAGCTAAAGGCTCTCACTTGGAACTTAAAAGCCTAAAACAATTAAAAAAGAGACTAGCCAAAAAAATTAAAAGGTCCAAAATAAAAGGAAAGGGTCAGGACAAACACAAAGAATGGTTATAAAAGGTGAGAACAGACATGAAACAATTTTAAGGGGGTATATAATCAAGAGGGCCATGAGTTTAAAGTGCATAGATATCTTTGGAAAAATAGCTCACTACTAAAAGGCCACACTCTTGGACATGGCTCTTACACAATTCTATTACTTCCTAATTGTTTTTTTAATTTAGTGCCATGAGTGATGTGTAAGCCCCATAATCTAGCACAACAGAGAAGCATATTATGGCTTGTGTTATGGAGTTGAATTTATTTGTTGAAAAACTTTAAATCTTCCCTGAAACTATTTACTTCATTACCTACCGAAGGTACCAAATGCAAAGTAACCAAATAAATGCAGTGAATTAAAAAATTCTAAAATGAAAGGAAGGAACAGTTTATCATAATATCCATAGTTATATTGTTATCATCTGATTTTTAAAATCTATTTCATGAAAAAATACTGGACCTACACCAGGCTCATTTTGGCGTATCATTTGTGTATCCTCTTTTGCTAAGGTAGTTGTGTCCATTAAAACATCTAACCCTAAAAGAAGGGACCTCAAATATGCACATAAAGTTTTTATTAGCTACATTCAACTGCAGCCATGCTCTAATAATTGTCCGTGGCTGCTAAATATCACTAAAACGTAGAAATATTAAAAATGATGTGAATAATATATTAGATCTTACATTTTTATCTCTTCAAAGAGTTCTTCACTTTTTGATTCTTCCAAAGCCTTCTGGCATAAAACCTGGTTCTCAGACTCAAGGTTTGACAAACTCAATTCTAATCTGGAGTAATAAAGAATAGATAGTCAATGCCAGTTTATGGTGGAAGAGATATTGTGGCTAATTATTACTTAACAACCTTTCAATAGTCTCCTGAAGTTGTGTTGCTTTAAGCTGTGCTTCTTCTGCCTCTTTCAGCCTTTCTTGGTTCTCGTTCTCAACTTCTGAGAACCTTTCTTCAAACTCTTTAATCTTGTTTTTCAGCTCTTCTACTTCAGTCTGTATTTTCAGAACTTCAATTTAGGTATTTGTCATCATATAAAGTGTCAACTGCAAAGTTTTAATATATGCGGAGCTGTTTGTATACAACTGTGACAGTGCACCATATTTATATCTGTACTTTTCAAGTTAACTTTTTCTCCTGCTCTTTACAACATTATTTGATGGATTACCATTGTTGTCAGAATCAAATCCAGTAACATGGTATGCTTCATATGCCCCATATAATTATAGCTTCATTTGCAGTGTTTACTACCTTTCAAAAAATGAGTGAAAACATATGTTTTCTTACATAAGGTAGTTTCTACTTTCTTTATCTATGAATGGTCCTGAAATCTACATTGTTAACCACTTTTTCAGATACTACTAAATGGCCAAGCTTCTTTTATTGTAACATGTCAATAACAAACTGGAACTGTCACCTTTTTCCTTTATAAATTACCAGAAATGTTACTTAATGTAATTTGATTGTTCCACCATTTTCATGCTCAAAGTAAAATTTTCTAAATATATAGGAGACAAAGTTTTAGATTTACCTCCAACTCCTCATTTTTATTTGTCAGTAACTCTAGCTTTGTGTTGTCCACAACAGGTACCTCTTTAATTACTGGTGGTGCTTGTTCAATTGCTATTTTTGCTGCTTCTCTCTCATGTATCATTGCAGCATGGGCTTCATCTAACTGACCTTGCATTTCTTGTAAAGCATTTTGCAATTTTGCAATCTCTTGCCCTTTAGCTTCTTCAAGATCCGTCTGCAAGTTATTTTTTCCAGATTTAGATGGGGTGGATAAAATGCTTTATGAATGAATCAAGGTTTTTGTTTTCACTACTATCTTGAATAGTGTGCACTGAATTAATAACTGATTAAAAACTGTTACAAAAAAGCTTATTTTGATTGATAATTATGCTGTTCAATTTTACTGGCATTAACTATTTCACTTGAATCCGTTTGGTATTTATCAAGGAGAACTAGTTGAGATTCTCTACCCTCATGTGCTTTTCAATATCTAGTCGCCATGTAAGCTCCTCAACACGCTTCTCCAACTTGTCCTTTGCTTCCTTAAGTGCCCCAGTTTCCCTTGCAGCCTGCAAAGCAACTTAAAATTGTTACCATGGCTCTTCTTTTAAAACATTTTTTTTTCTTGTAGATATGCTAAAATAATTGGCATAAAATTATAGAAAATGATACATAAAAATAGAACTTACCATCCGAAGCTTTCTGAGCTCTTTCCTTGCTACTTTAGCTCTCCATAGACATTGAAGTGTAACAGTTGCTTTCTTCTGCTGTTTGTAACCAGAAATAGCTTGGGCTCTTCTCCATTGTGTCTGTAACATGAAATGAAATAATTAAAATTATCAATATAAAAGTTAAGCTATGTAATTTCCTATTATGCATACTGCCATACTCATCTAAAGTAGCTTCCAAGTTTTTATTGATGAAACTTTGATGAATTTTTCAATGAAAAATCATATGTTGGATTCCAAATTTTTTCATTAAGCATGTCATGAATAATGATCTATGTTAGTGTTAGATATTCTTTCTAAAGATGTATTTACCTGAATTTTTGTTGAAGCCTTTGTTCTTCTTCTGTACCTATATTCATTTCTTGCTGCTAATGATCTCAAACCTGATTGAATAACTCTAGCTGATGCTTGTAACGTTGTATAATTCATTCTTGCTCTGTGTGCACGCACGTGTTTCTGTATCCTGATAGAAGCTGCTTCCCTCCTCATATTCTCATAAAGTTTACGTGCAAGTTTAGCTGAAAAAATAGAGCCAACAAAATAAAAACTCCTGCTATTTCCAGAACAGAACCATAAAAATGATGCAAAGAAAAAGAAGGACATGACTAAAAATGCAAGTCTTTTTGGTGAAAAAATGTGACCTCTCCAAATCTTCTGGATATGAATCGTGGCCTTTCTCAAGGTGATAAACTCCTTTCTCGTTAAATGTGTTCGGATTTGTCTCTGTATGAGTTTGGCCGCTTTAGCTAAGACTTCGGATCGTCGTGCATCTAATTCAGCCATCTGACCAGCTCTGAGAAATACCTTTGTTTTCCCCATCTGATTGAAACATCAAGAGGAAAAAGCATTAGTGATTATAACACAAATTACTGAAATTTTATGCACAATCATTCCTTTTGCTTCCATATAACATGTTTTTCCATGCATAGACTTACTTGATAGCCTTTTAAGCCCATCTTATCACAGATGGCCATAGATGCCTTTTTCTCATCAGAGCTGCACAGAAGAAAGCATTATTTAACATATGGGTGTATGAAGCTTAACTTCTATTTTATAGGACTTGACAATAAGAGATATAGATTTATGATATTTATTTTCAAGTGATCCTGAATTGATTCTCTATAATATGATTTGCTACATTGATTGTTCTTATATGTTATTTTTAAGTGATGCTTTAAGAAGTTTAGCTCAAAACGAATTGCATTACATCTTTGATTCATGATTCTTGCTCTATTGTCTTGAAGGTGTGTGAATGCAATATGAGTATGACAATCAAGGTAAAAAAAAGAGAAAAAAATCATTTCATTTCCATTTTCTTGTAGACTAGAATAATCTATACCCATCAAGGACATCGGGAGCTAGCATTCCAAAGCGATCAAGAAATTCTTCAAATGTCCTTTTTGTTGGATATCCAGCACAACTAATCCTTATTGCCTCAAGTACTCCCTGAAAGGGTTGTAATGTGAATGTTATTGGTGGGAAACTTTCTCAGATTCGCTGAATCGCCATACATTTCAGAGAGAATATGAAAATTAAACTTACCCCACATCTTAGTTGGTTTAAGACATTGAAGTTCTCAAAGATTCCTGGCTGCAGAACTGTATTTGGTTTCACACATCTTATGTAATGCGGCTCTGTTGTGTTCAGTGTCTCCATGAGAGATTGCAGTTGTTGCTGTGTATTAAGATTTGATTCAGAAGAAATTCATGGGTTGATTATTTCTAGAAATAGATGGAACTGGTCAATTTTTCAATGTTGAAATTGTACTGGTTTACCTTAAATTGTGAACCAATGGAAGAGAATTTTGATTGCTTTGATGTCTCCTCTGGTAAAGGAGGGAAGATATTAGCAACAAATGAACACTTGGAAGCACATAAAAGAGCTTGATGCTCTGCTACAACATAATCTTTGTTTTTATCAAGAAAATAATCTGCTTGATATGTGACCTGTGCATCAAAAGGTTTCATGACAATAAATTAGCAGTTTTAATTTTCTGAATGGATGGAAAAGGAAAATTTTACTCAAGCCTACATCTCCAGCATAATGGTTAATCGTGAAATTTGTTCGAGAAAGTTTTGGCTTGCTGAACCGCTTGTGACCTTTATAAGTCTGGTACATCTTTTGTGCAAAAGTCTCATGAGTTGATTTAGGGAACATGCTGCAGAAAACAAGAATATTATTAAAATTTCAACTATTATATAGTTTTTGCTTTCTATTTAGCAAGGAAATAAAATTGTCAAAGCAAGTTCTCCCACCATGTTCTCCTGTATTGAGGAATTCTTTTGCAGGCATATCATAAGCAAATATGTTTATCTGTTTTGTCATTTTAATATGTTCACAGTTTTTTGAGTAAGACATGACATACCAGGCTTCATCAAGAAGAGCAATAATTCCCCCTGGTTTCTGCATGCAGGACATATAAATAGTTTCACAATTTTATCTGGTAGAAAAAGCCTTTCACAAGCAATGATGATTGATAAGTCTCTAACTACCTTCTCAATAAGATCGAGAACATCCTGATTATCCACAAATTCTACATAGCTCCAATTGATTTCCTCCTTTGTGTACTCTTCTTGCTCCATCTTGAATACATGCTGTTGAAATAGATGCATTTCTATATTATGTATTTGCATTAATCATGACGTTCAAGTTGTATTTAGAAGTTATTAACCTTGCCTGATTAAAATGTTGTTGCAACTTCTCATTCGTTAGGTTGATGCATAGTTGCTCAAAACTGTAAAAGAAGAACAGATGAGATTATAAATAGAGATGTAGAAACTGTAGTTCTGACTTGTAATAATTTTGCTATTTACCTGTTGATTTTGAAGCTTTCAAATCCATAAATATCAAGGACTCCTATTATGCTTACTGCATTGGAATCTTGACCAATTGAACTGTTAATCTTGTCCACAATCCTGCCAGATTTGAAGAATGCATTTAGAATTTATCACTCCTTGTCTCAAAACTGAAAGTATGTTTGTCGAATAGGGGGCTATAGAAGCAAAATACTTCAGTTCAAAGAATATTTAGCTATGTATTATGAATAAGGTTATTAAGGACTGGTATGTTTCCTAGGCATCAATGGTTTTGGATTTTCAACGTCCTATACTGAATTAGGTTAGTTACATGATGGTGTAATTGGTTAGTTTGTTTTTACCAATCAAACAATTTGGAGTAGACAGTCTTTGCCAAGGCATCTCGGCTCAAAGCAGCTGCATCTGGGTCAAGAGGTTTGGTAATGTTACCATCAGGAGTTACAATGACACGCTTGCAAAGTGAGTCTTCTAGTGCTTTCGCATCACACCTGAACATAAACATGGTAAGAGACACCAAAGTTGAAGCATAGGAATTACACAGTTAGGTGGATCAAAGCTTGTACATGAATAACTCTGCTGCTGTTCGGAGGTGGAAGAGTGATTTATCATCTTTCAATTTGGAAGAATCAACTTCTTTCCCTTTAACAAAGTCAATGTTTCCAAGATGGAGGATTGCAGCTACCACACGGAAGATCGCATCCTGTGAAGGGAAATTTTATTTGATCAAATGTTTGGATAATATCAAATCACTGCTTCAATTGGATAAAATCAAATTTTATTTGATGCACTTATGCATTGGTCCAATACCTGCTCTTCTTGGCTAATGCCTACAATATCCATTGCATTTCTGGTCTCCAAGTATTCTTTTGCATCATCCACATTCGATACTTGATAACAGTTTGATTGATTAAGATAGTGGAATTGCCTTGGATCCCCTAACTTGTATTTCTTGACATCCTATTAAGAAACTTTTAACTATTAGATTTTGTGAGGTAAATGTATGTTGCTGAAATCCTTTCAGGATAATTATAGAATGGTCACCTCTGGTGGTGCTGCACAAAGCATGTAAAAGCAATGGTAGTTTCTCTCTGGATCAGAGACCTGGCAAACTCGTGATCTTTCAAGGAGATATGTACGGATTGCAGCTCCAGAAATCTTCCCATTCTTGTCAAATTGAATTTCAACAAACTTACCAAAACGACTGCCACAAACTCCAATGATTTTGTTAGAACAACTAAAATGGGAATTGTTATAGAAAATGTGACCTGAGAAAATAACTATGCAACTTACCTTGAATTGTTGTTTTTGACAGTTTTGGCATTTCCAAATGCTTCCAACACTGGATTGGACTGCAGAAGTGAAATGTCACTGCATATACCTTCTTTTGAGTTAACCAAGTAACAATTTATGAGTAGTTCAAACTCACCTCCAAAACCTGTTGTTCTACAGTTCTTCCTTCTGTAGCAGATCTACCCCCCATGAATGCTAGATATCTCATGAGCATTTTCGTTGTCTCAGTTTTACCAGCTCCACTCTCTCCACTTACCAAAATGGATTGACTTCCATTTTCATTTATCATTGCCCTGACACATTTAACTGAGTCAACTCTATAATAGATTTGTTTTCCAAGTTTACTTGTGCCAAATATATTTCTACATTGATGTGAATATACCTGAAACATGTGTCAGCTACAGCAAAAAGGTGAGGACTAAGCTCTCCAAATGCTTCTCCTTTGTACTGCTCCATCATATGGACGTCATACAAATGCGGCAGTCTTCGAAAAGGATTCACTGCAATTAAGATATTACCTGTATATGTCTGTTTATTACATTTATTTTTGTCAGATTTTGCTCTCTTTTTTATTTATGTAGTTTTCTATCAAATATATTAAGAATGGCAAGTTGATTAACTGGTTGTGACTCACATATATCTCATTGAGATAAAAACGAGTTGCAAGGTTATGCAGGACTCCTGGCTCATGAAGGTATGCTAGCTTGGTCATGTCATCAACTCCTGCAGGTGGTGCCTCTGTATCTTTGGGGTATATGCTTGAAATTTCTGCCACCACCTGAAATTTACGGCATTGCTAATGTTTAGTTTTATATGCTTCTTTGTGCTTGTACTTCAAGTAACAATGCTGGGATGGGGATTGTTGACTTTAGGCCATCATTCTGGCTAGTCAAGGTTGAGATGTGTCAGAATCCAATTAAATTATAATTCTTAAGCTTGTGAGCTTAAGTTCTTTTTTTTTTTTTTTTTAAAAAAAAAAGGAAAAAAGTTGACTTGACTATCAAGTGCAAGAAAAGCTTTTGGTCTAGTGATAAACACTTGATTCAATATAGTGTGTTTGGTTTCACGTTGAAACCACGCAATGCACATTAAAAACGTAAATAATTTAAAGCTACAAAGAGTTGCTTCTTTATCACCTCGTGAAACTAAACCAATTCTCCTAAAACTACCTATCTTTGGAAATCTTATTTGTGTAACTAGTTAATTCTTAATTATACTGTATTTGGAAATCTTATTTGAAATAATTACAGTTGAGGGATCATTTTTCTGAATAAGAATGTGTTGTGACTTAAATTCCTAGTGATCCTAAATTGGTGGTGTGTGTGAAAATTGTGGCTGCAGCCTTTGTGATGAAATTTCACCTTAGTGTTGTATTGTTATTTTTTCTACCTATCTTTTCTCTGCTGCCAGGCTAAGAACAAATACTGGTCAAGTTTTAGCTTTATTATCACATAATATTATAAATTTAACTTCACCAAATACTTTGGTTAAGAAAAATCCAGTGAAAGAACAAACAGAATAAAAATTGCAGTTGATGGATCATCCTATATAATTCTTTCTACAAGTTTTTGCATTTCCATCATTCAGATCCAAAGTAGCCATGCCATTCTAGTCAAAAAGCAAATTTCTGCATCTATGAAATTGAACAATTCTAATCAAATTTCCAAGTGTTTCACCAATGAATGGCAACACTTTCATTAGTCCAATTTCATGATCAAGTAAAAAGGCTTACAGTTTTCCCATTTGTGGCAATGATGGTGGCATTTTTGCCATTGATTTGTGTCACCTCACCATCAATCCATGCATCCTCAGGATCCTCAACCCAAACCTGTGATCCAACGATGATGTTCACAGGTGTTCCCTGAGCCAATCACAACAAGGCAAGAAAAGGTGTAATTGTTAACACACATGATCTGACACCAAAAAAAAGTGGGAAGGATCAACAACAACACAAAAGAAAACTCATTTTTTTCTTTTCTTTCTTCAGATTCTCACCATGATGCTGTTACTACTACTAAACTCTTCTGATCATGAAACTCAGAATGGTGGCTTGTAGAACTAGACAACCAAGATGAATGAAGATGAATGCTTATTAATGAGAGAGTTTTTGGTGGATGCAATAAAAAGGGTGGTGGTGCTGTATTGTATCTTAAAAAATGCTGGTGTTGTGTATTGAAGAGTTTTTTCAGAAAGCAGAAAGGAATGTTCAAAAGGAAAAACAAAGGCATAGGGAAAATATGCCAGGGTGGTTAACAACTCTTTAAAGCTAAAGCCCTCACCTTACCACCTTTTTCTTCCCTCTCATAGTCCCATGTACTATTTTTTTTTTAGCTCCTTCCACGACAGATGCTGACTTGGCACCAACAGAAGCCCCAGAAAAAAATGTGTGAGGAAAAATAATAATTATTGTTACAAAAGATTATTCAATTTCATGTGTCTGCAGCCTGCAACATGATCACACAAAAGTGGGGCCATGTTGCTTCAGCCATACGGAGAATGAACCACCGTCCAGCTTGATAATTTTGAATAATTTGTGTTTTTGGTGCATGATATACAATTTTGGTTTTTAATAGTAGTTTTGTTATTGTCTGGTCAGGTATGTATTATTTGGTTTTATGGTGGGTAGTACTACTAGCATACACAGCTGGTGTTACTTGTCAATTGTCATATGTCATTATTATAGATTTATAATAATTACTATCTTATAGTTACCTTTCTTTCACTCATTGTAAATATTTATGCATGATTGATTATATATAATTATGTAAGGTAAATATATTTAATTTCAATTAAAAAGAAGTTATTAAATATCAAGCACGTGAATCAATTGGAGTGAGATTATTTCAGTTTAACCGGTGATCTCAAGTTCGAGGCCTAGATATGTTGCTGAATTAAATACTTCGAGGGAGAATTTTATCTGATCGTCTTATCCCGACTCAAACAGAATTGCTTCCGGTAGAAGATACATTGGTCTAGACAAAAAAAGAAAGAAAAGAAGGGATTAATTCTCATAAAGTAGCAAACCATGATTTCATTTCTTGAAGAGAGGGACGATTACATTTTGTATTTGACCCATCTTTGAGCACATTAAATTATATGAAAGATAATTGGGAGGAATATTTTATACATCAACAGTTACAAATTAGTACATATGATAAGTTTTTTATTTAGTTAATAGTGTGAAACTTTTTACATTTGACAATGTATAGAAACTGGACTAAAAAAAGCTAGAATTTACATATTACAGGCAGAGATGACAAGTTGGAACAATGGAGTGATGGTATACTGTTTAGGCAAAAAGAGAGCATTACATCAATTTCTATTCCATACGTTATTCCACTATGTCCAAAGTCAAATGTCAATTGAGTCGAAGGAAGGCTCTCATATTAAAGATGCCCAAAAGAAAGGAAAAAAGAAGATTGTGAAAGGTGATCCACACAAGGGGTTCTACCTGGCATCGTGAAGGCCAATGGGGACCCAAGTTTTCTAACTTTATGTATGTCTCCACCATCCAAAAATAACTTTTTGTCACCCCTGGTGTTTTCAGAACTTGAAGTGTAACTACTAACAAAAATACTACCATCTATCATTCTGTGTATCTTGAATCATGAAATTGAAGGGCGGTTTGAAAGTACAAGGCTGCAAGATTTTATTTTATTTTATCTCTTTTATTTTTCCCTTGTGGGACGGTTAAGGGTGGTGCCATATTTTTTGGCCTATGGTTCATTCACATGAGAAAAGGGTCATGTCATGTGGTGTGGTGGTGGGGCCTTGAAGCATAGGAAAAAGCCTAACACAAGCGTGGCTTTCCAACCAAGCTTTGTTCACCATTCATTTTCTTTTGCCATTTGCTTAAAGAAATTTTGCTGATGTGGGCATCATTAATCATCATTACTCTCGCTTATTAAGTGTTCTAATTTGGATATTTTCGTCAAAATGTTTATATGATGGGGTGGCCTATATGGCCCTCAAAAGAAATTTAGATCTTGCTGTACCAATTACCAAATAGTGATGTTATAGGGGAGATGCTTCTCTTGTCGGTCATTGGTCCAAAGTAGTTTTGTTGAAACGCAACTTTTGGAAGTGCTTTTGACTCAAACAAAATTTCAATGCAGGAATAAACGTTTTCTTAGTTGAACAAAGGGGAAGGGAAAGGGATTGTAGAGAATTTGAAGATGGAAAGTCATGGTATATGCAAATGTGTGTGGGGATTTGAATCCTACATTTTCTTTTTTTAATCATGTATCTTTCATTATATTTCGGAATTTCCTTTTCAAAATTTAAATTTACATTTCTAAATAAACTTTTTGAAATACAATGGACAAAATTCCAATAAAGAAACTCATAAAACAAATACAGGATTTCTTCCTCAAATCTCATATACACAATTTAAATAAAAAGAAAAATCAAAAAGATCCTTCGATAAAAATTAATGTATATTTAATACACTATAAATTTACACATAGAAATAATGTACCATCCTTGTCCCATAGATGATCATCAGTTGGAAGCTTATTAGGCAAAAATGAAGCTGACACTAGATATTCTTGTCTATGTTTTCAATTGAAATTTAAATAAAATAAATAAAAATTGAAATATTTTGTTTCAAATTTTCAAATTTTTATTAGTATTAATTTAAAATTATTGATCGTGGGGAGATAGAAATTTAAGGCAACTTCCATCTAGCCATTAATCTGCGGATAGTAAATTGGCCATGAGATTATTTTATATTTTATGAAAAGCAGGGCCACTATTCAGTAGCATTATGCCCGTTTTACATGATACAAATTACAACCACCCAAATTTTATTTGCAAAATTGGACGATACATATTATTAACGCAACGTACAAGACTTACCTTACACCTTTCATCCTCAAACAGTAACAATCAAACTCATGCCTAATATTGTTTGTTTGTTGTTTATTATTTTCTTACAGTGTTTTGTGTTTGGCGTTAAGAGTTGTGTTCTATTTCTCAGTTACGGTGGTCAGTCTTTCATGATAAGTGTTTATAAAGCTTTTAAAAGTTGATTTTCTAAGCAAAAAAATATATTTCAACTTCATAAAGAATCATTTCATATATACTTCAACTTATATTTTGAGAAAATAATAGTTCTCTTTTTGAAAAGGTGATAAAAAAGTTACTACTTTTTTAAAAATAAACTAAAATACACGTAAACTCATTTAAGCACGTGTTTTCTTTTAAAAACATATAATAATATTTATAATATATTTTGGCTCATTCTTCTACCCGTTGAAAATAGTAACGAAATGACAAAAAATAGTTAGAAATAATAATAATAAATTAGGAACAATAAACACAAACTAAAAACAACAAATTATCTTAATTAA
>PYAF01002896.1:781664-841183 GCA_007407185.1 Glycine tomentella
TTTTACATTTTTTAGTTACTTTAACAATTAATTTTATCAAACACATATAATTTAATAAATTAATTTTTTTCATTTTTAACTAATTTTTTCAAACATAACCTATATTTTCATGAAAAAATTATGTTTCTGAGTAATGTTATAAATATGTTTGGTATTTTGAGATATTCTTGGAAATGAAAGACAAATTTTTTAAGAAAACATTTCTTTTTCATGTGAATCTTAAATTACCACCCATTCCATAAGAAAGTTGTAGATAAATTAATTTTAAAAAAAAGATTTTTTGGGAATGTTAAATTCTTGGGAATAAGTTTTAGAATATTTACACCAAATACAAATATTTATAGCCTAGAATTCCTGAAAAACTTAGTGAAGCGGAATGAAATAGATAAGAAAGTTAATTTGGTATATATTTTAAAAATAAGAATAGACCAACATAGAAGGTATGATACTTGATCCATCCCATTCTCTTGTTTAGTCCAATTTTTATCCCCTTCAATTTGGGATAGGTAACTCAACAATTTTTTTAAAAGAAAATATTCTTATTTTAACTTCTACGAGAACATGATTTTAACAAGGGATAATATAAAATCTAAAGTCATAACTTATTTCACTCAACTTTTTTTTTTCAAATAACGAACTGGAAAGTCCATTCCATTCCATTATAAAATATGTAAAAAAGTAAACTAACATTTTTATTTTATTTTATTTTTATTCATTCCGTCTCATTATATTCAGATTCAGTTTACTTAATTTTCTACCATAAATCTAAATGCTAAAAGAATTTATCCTAAATACTCTCTGAATATTTAATATAATTGGGTATCTAAACAAAAACAAATTCAATAAAAGTTGAAATACCAATTCATGTAATTCAATTAGTAATTAATGATCCACTAATTTAACCAGCCATGCATTTACTGTCTTGATAACAACCGTTTTTTTATAAAAAAAAAAAAATAAATCCTATAGTTTTGTAATTCGATACTAAAATCTAAATTTAATTCAAAATTAAACATCTAAAATTTAACTCGACCCTACTGAATTCATTTGTTTGGATAAACATATCCAAGAAAACGAAACAAAAATAAACCTTGAAGTAACCTCTTAATTACAACAATGGAAACAAACAAGAATGCATCCAATTATTTCCACTTCCAACCTCTATCTCCTTCCACTATTCCACAGCATCGTGCATTGTGAGAGAGAGAGAGAGAGAGAGCAAAACAACAAAAACAGCAGGTGAGAAAGAAAAAATGGGAATTCAATATTTCAATCCCGTGACCCTAAGGGGCAAAACAGTAACTTAAACGCATTACCACATGCTTGTCCACTGTAGCGGGAACTAACACACACTTTCTCTCTCCTGCCCCTGTGAGTAGTGGAAACTCAATTCTGTTAGAAGGTGACTGGCATGGATTTAAATCACAATTATGGCGCAGCATCAACTTATTTTGACACTCCACGATAGTAATTATGTTTGTATCAGTCATATTTTTTCATAATATAAAGATTTTTTACTCACCATGATAGGATCGCAATCACAATTTGAAACCATGGTGACTGAATAACACCATCATGCATTTCCCACCAAAACCTTTTTTTCTTCTTCTTTCTGTGTTGTTCCCATAATGCCCCTCTCTTTTTCCCTTGCAAGCGTCGGCAGTTTCTTTTGTAGGGTTGTGAGGAACAAAACTACAAATAAGGAACACCCTAGAGGAGGGAATTTGAAGGGCCCTCTCTCACTCAACCCTGTAAAAGGTGTCAAGCACATTTTTTTGTTTGTGTGTGTAGCAAAGGGTGGTGGTGTGGTGCTTGTTGTGGTTGGTGGTGGGGTGCGCAGGATAAGCGGCAAAGTAAGGTGAAGGTTAGGGGAGAGAAAGAAAGAATCAAATCAAACAAACAAAAGAATCCCATTTTAAAAAAAAATATACAAAGAAAAAAAATGATAAAAAGATTGTTCTTTTTATTAACAACAACGCATCATAGTTTTAAGGCCATTTAATTGGTTCTTATTGTGCTTGTGTGTGTGCTATAAATCCTTCGTGGTTTTTGGTGACCCTTTGGGTTCTATAGTGAGTCTAAGGTAACCCACTTTGAGAATTCTCATAAAGTTGCATGCTTTTGGATTGGAAGGTTCTTGCAATGGGGAAGGTTGTGTTGTTGTTTCTTTGCATGGTGTTGTTGGTGGTGGCTTTGGCTTGTGCTGATTCAATTCAGAATTTTGAGGTTCAGAAGCACTTGAAGAACTTGAATAGGCCTCCTGTTAGGTCCATCAAGGTAGAAAGAGAGATAGAGTGTGTGTGTGTGTGTGTGTGTGTGTGTGTATGTGTTTCTTTCTTTCTTAATTTCTGCTATCACTTTTTTCTAATTGGTGTTTGCAACAATGGACCTTTTTGGGGGTGAAAGGAACTTTAATCCTGGATGCTCATGTTGTCTCACTTGGGGAACTTTCTTTTAGTCTCTTTCAATTGTTCTTGAATTTAGAGCAGAATCTTATTAGTGTGCTTTTTAGTGGTGCCTTTTCTGCGTTTTGCTTTGAATTATAGTGCTATTGGTTTGGTTCGTTGGATTTTTGGGGCATACATGAGCATAGTTCTTTTTTTGCAAGTTTCTAATTTGCATTTGTGTTGTTGTGGGAGCAGAGTCCTGATGGAGATGTTATTGATTGCATCCATGTTTCACACCAGCCAGCTTTTGATCACCCTGACCTCAAAAATCACAAGATTCAGGTGAAGAATTTTACTTTTCTTATCTTGTGTTTTTTTTGTTTCTCTCTTTCCTTTATTTGGTTCAAACTTGAATGTCAAAATTCAAACAATCATATATGCTTTGGTGATGCAGATTAAACCAAATTTCCATCCACAAGGGCACCCTTTTGGAGAAAGCAAAGTCTCTTCAAATTCAAAGCCCATTACTCAGCTGTGGCACCAAAATGGGAGGTGCCCTGAAGGAACAATTCCGGTCCGAAGGACAAAAAAGGATGACATATTAAGAGCAAGCTCTGTTAAGCATTTTGGAAAGAAGAAGCAAAGTAGCTTCCCTCAGCCAAAAGCTGCAAAACCTCTACCTGACATCATCAGTCAGAGTGGCCACCAGGTATTGCCACTACCATGATACTAATAATGCAGTAACTACTAGTTCAATTGCGAGGCTTATTCTCGAGAGGGAGGTCATTGATTCGGATCCTGTAAAAGAAAATCCTTCGGGATGGGGTGACTAAAATAAAACTAGTTCAATTTACTACTAATTACTAAGAAAATTAACCTCATTTCTCATGAAAAAAAAAAATCTGTTTATTACCATATTAGGCCTCTTTTTATGCTAAAGAAAAAATAAAAAGATATATACTACCATATTAGGCTTCTTTTTTTTATGCTAAAGGAAAAACAAGTTAGTATGGGAGCAAAAGATAAAAGCTGTTTATTTCTTTATATATTTATCCTGATTTTGTGTATTTTTCTTTATTCCTTTGATCTTTTTGGAGCATTTAGCATGCCATAGTGTATGTGGAGGGAGATAAGTATTATGGAGCCAAGGCAACCATAAACGTTTGGGACCCAAAAATTCAACAACCCAATGAATTTAGCCTTTCTCAAATGTGGATTTTGGGTGGCTCTTTTGGTCAAGATCTCAACAGCATTGAAGCAGGTTGGCAGGTATTATTAATTTTTTTTCTCCATCGTCATCTTCTGTCTGCAAATATTTTTCAAAATTAGCATTCTCATAAAGATAAGATTTATCACTTTCCTTCTAATTTCCCATTTCTGGTTTTTCTATTCTGTTAATTAGGTCAGCCCTGATTTGTATGGAGACAACAACACTAGACTCTTCACTTATTGGACAGTGAGTCATCAATCAAGCACCCCAATTTTGTCTTCTCTTATAATTTTTTTCTTCTTCAATTTTTTATTCATTTCATGCAATTGTTCCACTACAATGACAGAGTGATGCATATCAAGCTACTGGTTGTTATAATCTCCTTTGCTCTGGCTTTATTCAAATTAACAGTGATATAGCCCTGGGAGCAAGCATCTCCCCACTTTCTAAGTATAGCTCTTCCCAATATGATATCAGCATCCTGGTCTGGAAGGTACATTTTTTATTTTTTATTTTAATCTATTTCCATTTTATATATTATCTCTTGATATTGGGCATTCTGGCATGAAAATATGCCCAGCACTTAACAATCACTACCATAAGGCACCATTTAATATATTAATACCACTGTTTTGTGCAGACAACACTAGTTAATTGTAAATCAAGAGAATCTCTGACACACACACATTCATTATATGTGAATGCTGCATTATTTTTTAGGGTCCATGGATTTATTAATATGAAACAATGCCATCTGATATAGTCTATTATGGAAAACCAATGTGTGTGTAGGACCCCAAAGAGGGTAACTGGTGGATGCAGTTTGGTAATGATCATGTTATGGGATACTGGCCGGCTCCTCTATTCTCGTACCTCTCCGACAGCGCATCAATGATTGAGTGGGGGGGAGAGGTCGTGAACTCCGAGTCCGACGGCCAACACACCTCGACACAAATGGGGAGTGGCCATTTCCCTGAAGAAGGTTTTGGCAAGGCTAGTTACTTCAAGAACATTCAGATTGTTGATGGTGACAACAAGCTTAGAGCTCCAAAAGACCTTGGCACTTACACTGAGCAGGATAGCTGCTACAATGTTCAAACTGGTAGTGCTGGAGATTGGGGTAACTACTTCTACTATGGTGGTCCTGGTAGAAACCCAAATTGCCCTTGATCATTCATGTTAATCAAACAAAACTGGAAAAGAAAAGAAAAACAAAAAAAAAAGATGTTATTTTCATATAGTGTAGTTATTTTAGTAACTTTGTGGTACCACTTAGATTTGTGGTGTATAATGAAGCTCCTAGTCTCTTTGAAGTCTCCAAAAAATTGTTGGAGAAAAGGGGTGGTGGGTTTCTTTCTTAGAGTTACAAGAAACAAGTTTCTTCATTGGTTTTCCCTGTTTATATTATATATTATATATATTTGTTGTTTTTGTTTGCTCCTCTCTCTGGAGCTGTGAAGGTTGAGGTGAGAATGTGAACAGAATATTCTATTATGGGACAAGGAGACTGTATTTTTTTATATTTTGCTACCATGTTTTGATTAGTGAAAAGCTGTCTTATTAAGGACATTTGTTTATGTTTATGCTCTTGCTTGTGACCTAAGTGGGTAGCCTTTTTATTAATTGAAGAAAGTAATGGTGGGAAGAAAAATTGAGGTGCATGCACATGTGATTATACAGTTCAAGGCCAGTCAATTAGTCACTTCACATCTTTGGAATATACTTGTCATATAGTTCAAAATTATTGTCTTCTAATTAATTGGAACAATTATTTTGTAAAAAAAAAATTCTATTCCATCAAATCAAGTGCCAACTAATTAGAAATCATTATTTTTAAAATAATTATTGTAAAAATTAATAAAATTTATCATACATTATACTTTATGATTAGATAATAATGTAAAATCCCTTTATATTATTTGTACATAATTTATCTTCTTTTGCAAAATGATGGTGATTATTTATGGTTGATTAAGATTTATTTGAAATCATCAATTTTGATGAGTTTCATTTTTAAATTAATAGAGATAATTATTAAATTCAGTCAATTTCTAATTAAGATAGATAGTATGTCACTAGTATTTCTCAGTTTCTTTTATTTTAAAAGCTATATAGTATATAGGATGATTTTTAATGAGTTAAATGATAGTGTAAAATAATTCTGTGCCAACAATCAAAATTAAGCTCTTAAAAAATAATATTATCCTTGACTATAGAAGAGCTTAGAAAAAGAAAAGATGTGCACAAACGCGTTATCGCCTTATTGTGATGCTGATACGATGGACCCATGAGAGATTAAATGGTATGTTAGTGTGGCAAGTTAGCATTTTCTTTCATAAAAAGCCTCCATTATGGTTGGTTATACGCCCACCTCTCCTTTCACTTAGCCTTAATTATTCATACTCATATTTCTTTGTGGCTTTAAGAAAGTAATGTTATAAACGTATTAGGGAAAAGCTTTATGACTTTATCTACTATAGAGTATAATATTGATATATAGTCATTGTAAAATAAACTTTTATAATTTATACTATCCAGCAATTAACATTTAGTCTAGATATGGTTTTTAAAGTCATAATTATAAAACTCAATAATTTTCAGTTATATGATAATTTATGATTGAATGACTATAATTTTTTATATTATCAGTGTATTTAATTAAATTAATATATACCATTTCTCATAATTTCATTGTTTGTCTAACAAAGTTCATTTTATACAGATAATATAGTATAAAGTATTTGTGAGTTGTTATAAATTAATGTTGTCATAAATAGTTCTGAATAATATATTTTTACAAACTTATTTTTTTTGAACAATTTAGATTAGTTAAGTTCTAAAAGTATCTGCCGGCTCAATGTAGATGAAACTAGGAAACCGATGTCTTTCAAGTTCCATCCCAATTTTTTCAATTAATAAAAAAAATATTATTGTCAACTAATTAAAACGAATATACATTTAAGAATGAGCCAGTGCTTCGATCTAGTGGCATTGTTTATATGTGTGTCTGTATAATATTCATGAAATATATACTCAACGTTATGTCTATCACAGTTCTGAAAAGCATGGGATTTTTAGTTTAATCATTATGGCTTTTTATTGTATGCTTTAAAAAATAACACTCAACCCCATATGTTCGGTTAAGATAAGGTAAAATTACATAATTAACAATATAATAACTTGAATTGAAATACGTCATTTGTGTTTTTTTGTTGTTGTTGAAGTTCTTGTTTTTTTTAACTGGTTGTTAAAGTTATTGTTAACTCCCGCTAATTATGTTTGTGCTTTATATGAAGGAGAAAATCAGAAAAGACACTTTTCTTCAATTAGGTTTGATAGCTTTCTAAAAAGATTCGAGCTTTTCTTTTCTTTTAAAAAATAATGATATTGCAATTTGATAGAGAAAATATATGAAAGTTATATCACATGTTAGGAGGAGGACTTGGTGTAACTAATTATAACCATAATTACAAAATTAATCTCATCACAATGGCAACAGAAAATTTCCTATCAAAGACCCTAAGGTTAGAGTGCCAAAGAAAGTAACCTTGATCATAATTAAAATAATTAAATACTCGAGATTATATTTAAACAAAATTATTTCAATTTTTTTACTGATTATTTCAATTATTTATATATAGTTAATAGTTAAGATTAATTCATATCTTATGTTTTTACTGAGTAAGATGTTGCAGTCAAGGTTTAACAGTTCAGGATTTCCACAATGATTAGTCAAAGGAGTTTTAGAGAGTTATGTATTCTTGAGACAAATGCATCAGGTTGCTTCTTCAATATTGGCTCATGATTTGGTTTATGTTAGCTAAATTATATGCGTAAGAAATTTTCAATCTCAGTAGATTTTAAGAATGAATTATCCAATATTATTAACTTATGTAATAGTTTTTTTTTTTGGCTATATTTAAATTATGTAATAATTAGTTTAAATTACGTAATAATTAGTAAGTTATTCCGATGTGATATGATTTGATCTCTATCTTACATTCCTCTGATGGTTCTTACTTGGTTTGATTTAAAAAAAATTAAAGAGATGGGTCTCTTTATTTGTTTAGCAAAGAGAGGAAAACAAAATAATAATATATTATTATTAATGGGAAAACTAGGGATAAATAAAATCTCAAGCATAATTTTTCCGTACACTTTAAAAATTATAAACTATTTTTAATTCCTATTAAATTTTCCCTCAATGTTAGAGAAAAAATAAAAAAAAAATGGAAGGAGACAAGTTTAACTCCTACATTTACTCTTCTCTCTTCTCTAAATTTCCGAATTAAAAAAGATCTCTTTTAATTTATTTCTCCGGAAGCATATTGTTCTATATTTATGTCTCCCTAGTCCCTACACACTAACACACATACACCTATATATGTGTGTGAGTAAATTCTATTGCAAAATAATCCATTAGCTATTTTATAAAGGTCTATAAAGTCATAGAAAGAAGGTGTCCATTCAAGTGAGATTATACGTCAATTCAAAACAATGTTATGTTTTTTCTTTGGAAGAAACAGTGATATATTAATGGTGTTTGAGAAGAAGATTTGAAATTGGAAGAACACCATAATGTGTAATTTAAACGGCCTTAAAAGGTTGGTGCGAGTTACATTTAAGAATCCATTTCTCATAATGACTCCAATAATGTTTTTCATTGGTGAGTTAGGGTAAAACCCACACATAGCAAAACCCTTTACCCCAAGTGTTAAGTTTTTCAAGTCAAAGCACGTATTCATGCCACATGTAAGTCCATGTCGTGTGCCTATAGAGCTGTCCATCAATACATAAATGGTGGAATGATTAGTTGTTGTCCCATTGAACAAAGTTTTCAAACATATATCCAAGTTAGGAACACCAATTATGCTCAAAGGCAAAAGGCATAGATAGGGCACTAAGATTTTGTAACCTGCCTAACAAGTATTTGAGTTGGAGTCAACCACAAATATATGGTATATGCATCTGGCGACAAACCCAAACCAAAACTAGTGGGCAATATGAGTAATTAATCAAACTAAAAGAAAACATGGTGCAACTTATTTGGGTTGGGAAGAGGGTTAATCGGATTTGAAAAAGTCCTCTTAATTAGAATAAGGGTAAATATTTATATTCGGAGTTGCTAAATTCGTTTCTTCTTCTTTATTACTATGAAATGGTTTAATTTTGACACACTTTTATATTAAAATAATTATACTATTAATTAATTAAAAATTATTTTAAATATAATTTTTAAAGTAATTATTATAAATATTTATAACATTATCATGCATGAAAAATTATAATAAGATGACATACTACTTTTTTTCATTGTTAGCTCATTCTAATTAAAATTATATAATTGTGTTTTTCCATTAATTCATCATTTCTTTTTGCTATTCACGTTATTTATTGGCCATGGTGACAATTTATTTATTACTCTCTTAAGTGAGATTTTGGCTGACAGTATTTTCATCAACTATGTAGGGTGTGTTTCCCTCAAAAAAAAAAAAATGTAGGGTGTGTCTGTAAAACGTTGAAATTTCATTCAATGTGAATCCATAAAAATTCTTCAGTCACATTTTCCATAAATATTCTTCAGTCACATTTTGTTTCTTGAAACATGTGAGACCGATGCCCAAATTGGTAAACAAACACTATTTCCCATTAAAAACACTTGTTTTCAGAACCTTTTAAACAAAAAATAACACCCAACTCCTTTTGTTTTTATTTAGTTTGAATACTATTATTGGCATACAAATAACTTGAACACTATCCTTCAGTAGATAGCAAAATAACATTTGTGAATTTTAATTAAAAGGTGCCGCAGGTGGCTCTACAATCAAGGTAGATTGGAAACAACATTCAGGCAACATATTATAAACAAAAAGATGGACTTAGTAAAGAAATCCACGTAGGTAGATTCCTGTTTATTACAGAATATGTTATACTCCCATACATATGTAGCAGAAAAATGTTCAGCATGCTCTGCAATACCCTCCAATTCCGAGTTTCAACCAACCCTGCAAAAAGTGTAGCAAAATAATGGTATAAACTAAAAAACGAATAATTAATTTAAAAGGTTAGTTACAACAATAAAAAAATTACAAAAAAAATAAAAATATGAAAAGAACATAATATGTAAGGCCAAGAAATGTTAACAAAACTCTTTTCAATACACTTTTTGTTATTAGTAAAAATTCAATAAAAATCATATTAAAATGTAGGTTTCACTCCTTATTTAATGAGTTTCATGCATAATTTTATAAATTCTAATATATTTCATTAATATTGATTGTGTTGGAAAGAAAAAAAATATTAAGTAATCCTGAACAACCATATGTTTATAGTCTCAACTAATTTTTACTTGCATATGTATTTAAGTTTTTTAATCTATGAAAAAGAATTATTAACACTTACTATGTCCTTCTTTTTGCTAAGAATGCATACCTCCATAATAGAAATGTTTTCCCTAACTATAGGTTTTGTTAGCTTCCCAAATGGGCTTTGGCCTAGCCCCCGCAAGGATGTAACATAGTTGGGATGCTTATGTTTTTCTGTTGGCAATCGCTCTAATTTTATATATATAAAAAAAGTAACACTTATAATGTGTCATGTAAAAATTAGTTGGAACATAATATTTCTGGACTATCTTATAATTTCTAGTTAAAAATAGTGTATCAGAAAGTGTTTTTCTGATGATAAGGGCATATGAATGTTACTTGGAACAATCAGCGTTGGGAGAGATAGCCACAGGAAGGGTTATTCCACAGTTCCCTGGAAGAGCCTGAGCCAGTTGTGATTTAATGTTAATACTCTTGGAAGTGGATTTGATGCAGTTGCAAGCAGCCTTCTTGTCCTCTGAGGTTGTTGCAGCAGAGGCAAGAGCCTTAGCTCCTGAGCAACAAGCAGCTGGTGGCTGTCCACTGCCACTCACCAAGTAGCTCACACATGGCCTCAAGTCCTTGATCACATCACTGCATGAAATTGCAGCCTCTGAAGTTGTGGCAAGAAGAAGGATCAGAAGAACAAGGGTAGCTAATGCTCCTGAAGATTTCATGGTTGCTGAAAAGAGAATGATAAATGATGATGATGCTGGTATGAATTTTGATCTTGTTTTTATTCACCATTTATAGGAGTTTGATCAAGGAAGCTAAAATCTGCAAGTAAGGATGGATTTGATTTGAATTTAGTTTGATGAGTGAGTGCAAGAAAGAATAAACTTGTCATTTTGAGATTTCTCGTGTTTTGTCAAATTCATGGTTAGGTGGAAGTGGTGTGAATAAGGGGTTATTCAGTTTCAACAAGTAAAACAAGCATGAAGCATGTGAAAGTTCGATGGAGCATAGTGTTATTTTCTTATTATGTTTTTCTACTCATGCAAGAATTTGATCACTTAACCTTCTTTAAAAAATTATTAATTGTGATGGAAGTAAACCTTGTCAGTGGTAACAGTGACAGCTTCTCTGTTAAGGAACAAAATCATGTGCAATTGTTAGCATCGGATGATTATCTGGCTCTGAATTCTGTTTTTAATTGGCAGAAGCAATAGGCCCCTCAACTGGATATCTCAACCATACGTTATATAATATTCATAGTTTATATTAGTTTGTACCAGAGGGTCTTTCTATCACCAGTTATTGCTTTTGATAGATTCATTTGCTTGGCTGTTCACCATTTCCATAATTATTGCCAATTTTTTTGTCTGATTGAAACCCATCACACTTTTTTAAGGTTGTATTCTCATCTATCAATAGTCACAAGTACTGTTTGATGTTCAAGTAGTCTCAAGCATTATCATTAACAGGGATGTGACTGATTTCTTCTTATAATTAAATATTGGCAATATTAATTTCTACCTTCAAATTATTTTTATGAAGTTTCGTACCTGTGTTTCGCCCTCTGCACTACTCATCATCATTGTCATCAACACTACTAGCATTCTCATTGACATAACCAATGTGACTATCGCCAACACCACTCTTGTTGCCACAACTACCATTAGGTCACCACTGACACTACCACCATTATCAACACCAACACCACCATCATCAATATTGTTATTGTCACCACTGACATCGTTATTGCTACCACCAACATCAACATTATCGTTGTTGTCGACTTCATGACCACAAAAGCATACTCTTAAACTAATTTTATCTTGAAATTAAAAAATAGAGAAAAAACTCAAAGTAAATAAATTTTAAAAAATTATTTTATTTTATTTTTAAACTTAACAATTAAAAATCACCCTAAACGAGCCTTTAATTTAAAAAAAAATGATGCAATTTGGTCCTTTCTATCTAATCATGAATTCTAATAGTGTTAGGTCAATTTAAACATAAAGGATCAAATTGCATCATTTTAAAAAATATGGTCGCACCTTGGGGTGGCAAAATGGGTCAGGCCAACCCGCTAGCCCGCCATCAATTTGGCATGGTAGGGTAGAGAACTCAACCTGTCAACTCGCTAGACCAGAGGTGAAGTGAGGTCGGGCAGGCAGGTTGGCCTGTAAAATTATTTGTATTAGGTATAATATTTGATACTAAAAAAATAAATGAAAGGGGTAGTATCTTTAGGGTTTCTTTTCTCCTTTCTCTCTTGCCACTTTCTCTCATGCAGCCTCTCACTCAGTTTCTCTTGATATCTCCTCCACGGCTCCACTCCAGTCCTTCATGTTGCTCTCTCTCGCTGTCAAAGTCTCGCCGTCTAGGCTTCTTAATGACCAACAGCCTCACGTAGTCATGACCTCACAATGCTTCTCTCTCTCTCGAAGTCACCGCGATTCTCTCTCTCAAGTCACAGTCATATTGTCTTGATCCTCGTCCTCCCATATAACTTTGTTTTCACACACTTCGTCTCACTACCACATTGTCAGTCCGTCTCGACATCTCCATTGTGCATGACTACTAGGCATGGCAATGAAAATCGAATCAATTGATATATGTCTGATCCCACCTCGAGTTTGACGGGAAAACCCCGCTTTGGTCGGGGTCGGGTTTTCCATAGTTAAAAAAAATAATATTTTAATTAAAATACTAATTATAATGAAATTAAAAATTATACATTTAACTAAAAATATAATTTAATTCTTAAATATGTTTACATTGTTTATTCTTTATTAAATTATATATATTGATTGATTGAATTAAAATATAATTAACAACTTAATCTATGATTTATTCAAAGTAGATGAATAAATATATATATATATATATATATTTTAATGTGAGATGGGTTTCCTACGGATTTGTTTGAATTCGATAAAACTTGATGAGAATGAGGTTGGATATGATTTTTTCACCCCCACCTTTATAATCTGAATCTGAACCCGTCCCGCCTTTGCGGGGGCGGGGTTGGAGATAGAAAAATCAGTCCATTTTCATTTCTAGTTGCACCTACATGTAACTTAGGAGGAGATAATTAAAGGTTTTTTTCTTTTTTTAAAAAAAAAACTTTTATATAATTTTGAACCAGATTATTCATGTATTGCCAAATGTTAAAAAGGTCAACAAGATGGCGATAAATAATTTTACAGCAATAAGATGATGATAAATAACAAAAAAAGAGTCGAATATTGACATATATATATATATATATATATATACTTGGATAAGAAATGCTGGCAACAGAATTTCTGATTTTTTTAATATTATTTTGAGTAAAAGTTTATCTGAATTTACTATTAATATAAAAATAATAACAGAGATATTCCCAAAATTCAAATTGTTATCAATGAAGTTCACTGTTGATGACATGTAGGGTTCATACTATTTCAAGCTAGACCTGGGACTCACATGTCTTGATCAAGGTTTTTCAAATTGCACCACACTGCGGTCGAGGAACACTATCCCATGCTGTGGTTTTTAGTCCAATGATTCCAAAAAAATTTAAACTTTTAATTTGTTTATCATTCAATGCATATAAAATCCTTTTGATTGCTGATGATTTCTTACACGCAGTAGAAAACAAACTGCAGCGTCAAGTTTTGCATGGACCCATGAATTTTGGGTGTATCAGTATAGCTGGTGAGATTTAAAGATGAATCTTTTAATATTTTAAGAGACAAATTTTTTATAAACAAATATTTTCCATATAGACGATTAGAGTTGGAGATCTTTAAACTCTTGGCTATAATATTTCAGCATTTTGTTGATATGAGTAGAATAGAGTTATTAAGGTTTTGGATGAAGTCTTGAATAAAAAATACCAATGATAAGGACAGAGACCCAATTTTTTTTTACCGTAAATCAGAAATCAATTATCAATAAAATCAAAAAATACTTCACATCAATCTAAAAAAACTTTTGACTATATATACTTAAAAACATAATTATCTTATAAGTACATTTGGGGCCATAAGATCTAAATCACTTGTCTACTTATTGTGTCTTAAATCTTAATGCCTCTTCTTGTAATTTTTTCTTATAAATCAATCTATATTTTCTTTTATGTTTTTTATACATTTTCCTTAATGCCCTATGCCTTATCTCCAAACTTTCAAAATCTTCTACCCAACAACCTCCAGTCAGAACCGTGCAAGATAATGAATTATTGCCATCTTCATCTCTTCCAACTTCTAAAGGTTTCCAATTTCCGGTAGAATCTTGCCGGAAAGCGCATCGCCTGGAAACAATGGAAACATTTGCTAACCACAATGGAAACTTCTACCACATACGCGATTCTGTAGAATGTTATTTAAAACCTTAAGAATGCTGAAACATGTTGCTGCTTTAGGCAATATTGTGGAATCCCTGAAATCGAAACCATCATATAATTGAACAATGCAAATTAAGTGATGGCGTTTTGAGCTAGATGCTGGAGAAAACTGAAGTATATGGGTCATTATATATTTTCATGAATGGGTTATGTACTTATGTTTATGGTTATGTGAGAAGAATAATAAGTAATTGTTACAATACAAAAGATAATAGTAATTAGTTTCAGGTCATATATATATATATATATATATATATATATATGTATGTATGTATCTTGTGTTGTCTCTTATACTTTGTTTTTAGGATATGGTGTTGCCCCCTTTATTTGATGTGAAGATCGAATTGTAGCTTGAAGTGAGGTAGTATTTTTTTTTTTTTTTCTTTCCCTAACTTATTTACGACTCTATCCTTATCTTCAATGTTCTCCATACCTCGTCTTTTGATATCCCAATTTGTCTCGGTTTGTCACTTTCTTTGGATCCACATGCCGCAATAATCACGAAAAAGTAACAAAGATCACTAGAAACTACATTATATTTGCCATAACAAGTAGGCTACAGTGAACGTATTTGGTAGGTTGGTCTTAACTAGTGCATGCAAAGATAACGTGAATCTTGAGAGGTGTTGCTCTTAATTATATGTTCAAAGAATGTACTGAAGTCAAATAAGGATATTTTAGACAAATAACATTTTTTGATTCGGTCTCTTTTTTTTTATTGGGTGACAAATAAGATTATTTTATTATGAGAATTGGTGCAATTAATTATTTTCTTTTAAAATGTGAAAATTACCATAAACCACAAATAAATTGAGTCGGAATCAGGGCTGAAAAATGTAAAACTTCTCTTAATAAAACTTTTTATTTTCTGCAGAAAAGAATAATTGATTAGCGTTTGCTCAATTGCTGGTACAGGCAATAGTAGTGTTGACTGGGTAGGAATGCCGAGCTTATATCAGATTGTTATATAGAGCATCAATTTAACATATTTCTTTTCTTTATGTTGTTTTGTCGGATTCAAATCGTCTCTTATTGAAATTGTCTTACGATAATTATCATGCGAATCAAGAATTAATGCCAATATTCATATTTCTTTATGGTTATGATTACGACTTACGAGACTCTTGAGCAAGAATTTTATATGACTTGTATAAGTAGAAACTCCAAACTTGATTACCCCGACATGCATGGGGGGTACTTTTTGCAATTAATCTCCACCATTGCCACGAGACATATTGTCTGTTTTTTATTTTTTTTTGTCAAAGGCATATTGCCTAAAATATACAAACCCCTTAAGTTTGTGCCTAAACCTGTTTGAACCAGTGTGCAATGTAAGCATCGAGTCTACAATTCGTTCAAAAAATATAAAATTGTTCCCTACTCTTCCAAGCAATGACCTAAGTTCCTTTGAAACAATATAATCACCTAAGTTAATATCACTTCCTTAATTACCCCCTTAATTACACTGCCTTTTGCCTTGCAGAAAAAGCCCAATCCACCCGCTACTATCACACCGTGTTCTAGTGATTGTTGTATTTTAAAGGTATTTCAAAAGACAAGAGTTCCACGTACGTTGTCTAGACATGTTTTGTTTCTCTTGTTTATATATGGACTTGGGACTAATGCTTTTAAAGTAGCTAGTACAAGGTGAAAGAGATCGATGATTTCTTAGAAGGTAAATACGTAGTAGTTCTAAAGAAGAAGAAAAAAAGATTAGTCCCATAATTAATTTAATTTAATTTCTAATATATCACCAATTTAGTTCTCAAAATATATTTCACTCTCTATCCTAAGTAGTCTTTAAAATAATAAAATTATTTAAGTAATTCTGAATATTTATCATTTAAGTCCCTAAGTTTGTATATTTTCATTAGTAAAATTCAGGGGCCAAATGTGAATAATTTTTTTTAACTATTTAGCATGATATATAATACTTTGAGGACTATTTTTTTTATAAAAAAAAAAACTATATGAACTACATAGAAGATAAGGTATTATTTTAACGAATAAACTTGATGATATTTAATTTCTTTTCTTTTTGACCGATACTTATTTGATTTCTATACACACTCTGTAAAAATATTATATTATATATCTATTATCATTTAAAATTGATGGTAGGTATAATTTTGTTGATAATTATTATAAAAATCAATGAATTTATTTTACATTTTACATGATCAAGCATGATTAAATAATAACATAAAAGTTCGATCGTATAAATACTTTTTTACATTATCAATTCATATATTATATTGAAACAGTTTAATTTAGTTAATTAAATATGAAACATGAGCGGTTATAGATTCCTTGATATCTAAAAAAAAAAATACTATGAATTTACTCAATTTAACTTTCTTAATTATCTTTAAAGTTCTAAAAACAACAAATATTTATTTTAGAACAGAGGTGGTATGAAACACACTATGTATACAAATAAATAAATAGTCAAGGAATTCTTTAAAAACAAGTAAGAAAATATATAGTTAAATTAAAGAAAAGCAAAAAAAATAAAAAAATAAAAGTCCTAAACAATGGGAACAAGGCATCCAAACAACGCATTCTTGAGCGTTCCCCGACGCCTCAACGGCCGAACTAGTTTCCAGCAGCTCTCTGCGCAGCCATCCTTCGCCGCAACACTCGGCATCGGCATCGGCATCGGCGGCGGAGGGAGCTCCCTCCGCTCCTGCCTCATCTTAATGTCACTCAATTCCATCTCCTCCGGCGCCGGCGGCTCTCCCTCCCGGACGGCGACCGGAGCCACGCCACGTACCCGTTGGAGTTTTCCGACCTCAACAGCGCCCGGGTTTCGCCTTCTTCGGGTCGGCACGTTATGACTTTCCGCAGAAAAAGACGTCGTTGGGGACGCCGCCGGAAATATAATTAACAGCTGCGGGAAACTCGAACTCGAATTCTTCGGAGAGTTTCATAACGGAAATAACAATTAATTAATCACCGTTGTTGTTGTGTTTGGATCTTGGAAGTGGTGTTGAGAATAACGAAAGTGTGTCACTGAAAGAGAAAGTAAATATAGTTTTGAACGAAAAGAAGAAAAAAGAAAGCAAAGACATGGGTCGTGTCTGTATATAACGTTAGTGTTACGAGGTTTCTTTCTTTCTAGAATGCGTAGAGAGCGTGAGAGGAAAATTGACGTATATTTTAATATGTGGGTAGAGATTCGGTGTGAAAAAAGTATTTATTTGTTTGTTTGTTTTGATTTTGACATCACCAACAGAGGAGGACAGAGGGCATTGTGGGACTAACTCTCATCAATCGGAAGGAAAAGGTTGACTTAAACCTGGCTTAATTTGTTAGTGCATTAACATTGCATGGATTTGAGCATAAACCACCTGATTTTTTATTAATTATCTTGTGTTTCAATGTTTGTGATAGAAGGTTATGAAGGACAACGGAGTTGTAGTGTGTGACAGGTTGACAAAAACGAGTGTTTGGTTCAATCATTCTATATTTTCTTCAGTTTCCGGAGAAATTTTTAAATAATAGTAAACAATAATTTCTTTAAATAATTAAATCAATCTCTCTCCAAACATGTCTACTTCATGAAGGGTACAAATCTTAATCTATGAAATATGGATTGAATTTTTCTAAAGTGCAATCTTCAATTTAGAAGATAAAGTGTCTATATTCTAATTATTCATAATAATAAATAGTTTGAATCATTATAATTAATTTGAATTTTCCACGTAAATTTATCTTTTAAAGAACAAAAATATATCACCTATAATCACTATTATTATCAACTTCATTATCATTATTGTAATGGTAATTGTTATTATTGTTACCATTTTATAATAATAACGGCCATAATAATAATAATAATAATAATGTTGAAGGCGATAACATTTATAGTCATATAATATATTTTTTTTTAGAGAGCAAAACTATTGTAACATATTTGAATTAATGGTAAGTTGGTAACGATTTAAATCATTTATTATATATTCTCAATGTTCAAGATGTGTGCAATTACCCTCTAAAATATGGACTGCACTTTACATAAACCTAATCCATGAAACGTATTCTTGCAAATACATTTCACGCAAGTTGTGTTTAACATTTTGAACCAAACAATGGAAGTTAGTTTATCGCACCAATTTTTTTTCTTAAATAATTTTCGGTCCTTATATTTAATTTTTTTGTTTTGCATTTGTTTGGATAATTATTTCTATTTTTTTTAGAAATAAATAACTATTTTAAGCCTAACTATCCAACATGAACCAATCATTAGATTGGGTCATAAAATTAATCTAACCTTACTTACGCTCTTACTTCTTGATTAATAATTAATTCTATAATATTTACTTATATTCAATTTTCATTCAATTAGTATGTTGAGACATTAGTTATCACATTAAAATATAATAAATAACCTATTAGTTAATGTGATAATATTAAGTCAAGAGAAAACATTGCATCTTGAAAATACATGTTTTTCCCCTATAAACAGAGCATACTATACTAATTCAGGTAAAAGGGATGAGCAACATGCTCATCTTAAACTGTTATTCTTGCTCGGTTCATTAATGTATTTGCTTCAAAAGTTTTCACAGGATGTAATTTACCTATCTGCCCATATGAATATATATAATAAAAAAAATCACTGGTCAGTAGTTAATCAGTAAAAAAAGAAAAAAGAACAGTGAGTCATAAAATTTGAAAGAACAGTCAAGTTCATCATTCATCACTAATGCTGATCCAACTTTCTCTCCTTGCTACATAAAACAGAACAGCAAACACCTAAGACCCCAACATAAACATCGATTATAATGTTAATCTACCAATAACCATCTCAAGACACCATTTGGTAAAAATTTAATCATATTACACAACACCTTAAGTTGCAACATCAATTGAAATCAAGAATTGTTTAAATTGATGTAAAAACCAGTATTCTTTGACAACTACAATCACTCATCACAAAACAATAGGTTTTCAGGAGCCAGCCCTACACAGGAATTGGACACTATAAACCAAATTAAAAGTAAGAAAATATTTGCTTGAATAGCTTCTTCTTTTTTCTTCTTCATTTTCAAGACAAAGGAAGAATGCAACTACACTTATTGAACTGTGTTGCACATGCCTGGGTTTCTTACACACCAAAGTGGCTGAATAGGCTCAGCACCTATTCCTCTACTTACCATTCTGCTTCTCCATTCATTCAATCTATCTGTGGCCTCTGCATATCTCTTCATACCCTTTTCATCCCTATTTCCTGACCACAATGACTCAGCCAACGCAGAAGTTCTTGGCCAAATTCTTCCATCCAAAACAGTAGAATCAGCTTGTTCTGTCCAAAGTGCCACCTCCCCACCCAAAACCAACTTTTCTTCTTCCTCACTCAACCCATATGCTATGTCATAATTGTATATGGTTTGCCATGTCTTGAAAGGTCCACACCAAGAGCCACCATTGTCTTTGTTATCCCCATTTTGCTGATCATAGATACTATTATTCCCTACAAAGTCACCATGGCCACAATCCAGATAGTAGAAGTCTGATGACGACACAATGGTGCGATACCCCGAGGAAACAATCCTTTTGGTGTTGTTGTGTCCATTGTTCCATGTCTGCAAAACCACATGCTCCTTGGGAAGAATTGTGGATGGCACATGGACTTTTTCACTTAGCAAAACATCTTCCCAATAGACGACAGTTCGGTTGAGGGACACGATGAAAGGGAGAGTGTTGTTGATGAACTTCTCAAGAACTTGGCTGAGAGTTCCACCGTTTGACAGATACTTCTGAATTGTGGGATCAGTTTTCCAGCAACCAGGTACAATCTCATCAGCACCTGAGTGGTAAAATGGTTCTGGAAACAACATTGTTGCGTCCCGAATTACGTTCTTTAGGACTTGGTAAGTCTTGGGGTTTAGAGGGTTCAAATGACCTGTTCCTGGTTCTGCAGCAAGAATGTCACCTTCTGCTGGCCACCAGAACATGTTGGCACAAGTTACAATTTCAGGGTAGGCTAAAGCCCAAGATCCAGTGTGCCCTGCCATTATATGGTTCCTTATTAGTCAATGATCATCACAATTCTTAGAATCACTATCTTGTAAAAGTGAAAGAGGAAATGGTAGCTATATTTTTCAATCAGAATAAGTATCACTTTGAAAACAGAGTTTGAAACTTGAAAATATAAAAAAAAGCCTAATTAATTTGTTAGTTGTCCTTATGATTATAATATTTAATAAAGGACAAACTTAGTTAATGTTTCGTTATTCTCCAATCAGAATTAGAGTTTTATGTCAGAAATGTATGTTGACTTTTATTGCAAACCTTTATTAAGATGAAATTAACTTCAAATTAATTAGAGAACATGACCAAAAAAACGTAAGATATTGTATCTAAGTTTTATTCATTAATAAACACCAACTCCTAATAGACAGTTTCTGCCTTATCAGCAGAGACACTAAGGATCAGAATAGAAGGAGGGCCCCCCCAATTAGCCAATAAAAGTAAGATTCCAATCTTCTTTGTCTCAGAGATCTATGATCCAGCTTAATAGCTCAGACTCTTCTTTAGTATAAAAAGTTGCGTTGTTGATCAGAATGAAGACCTAAACTTTAACATTTTTTTTTTGTTACATAGGAGGTGTATTATGACTTGGTTTGGGGAGGGGGGTCATAAGCTTAAGTGCAGGCAAAGTGACCTAGCTCGAACTCAATTCCTGGATCAAGCAGTTCCAATGGGACTCAGTGGCAATTGATGTTTCAGATATTTTCAACATAAACTTTTGGTATCAAAATTCATCAATGTTTGGACTTTTCTAGATAATGCACATATTGATTACTATATGGGAAGTGTATGTCCCTTAACTACTCATTGGTTAGCACTCTGACAGGAAAAAAAAATATAAACATACTTAAAAACAGATTCCTACATTTCAAAAACGAGCATCTTAAAAGACACAAAAGGCAAAAGAAGGGGGGAGAAGAAGTAATTAGTGCGATTCTTGCTTTTGATGAGAAACACATATCCCCTCTTTATCTGTTATTCTGTTCTGCTGTCTAAATAAATAACATAACCCTTCCAAAAACTGCCACCGATAGAAACAAACATTTATGAATGTTGAATTGTTGATATACACAAATTTTTAAAAATCTTATTCATTCTCGTATTTATATAAATTAGTAATTAGTAATACACAAGTTCTAACTTCGCCTATTTGGTTTGAGTTTGACAAACACAATTAACACCGATACCTCACAAAACCAAAATATCATCTAGGATTTACTGGAACAAGGTTCTGATGAAAAAAACAACAACTATTATTATGAAATTATTGAAATTAAACAAGTAGTAGACTATCTTATGCAACTTTGAACGGAGATTATGATTAAATATTAATCAATTAATCCAGCACTGTTATTTACATACAACTTGTGAATTCATTGAAGTGACAAACATACAGAAAGAAAGAAACAGACAGAGTAACAATCAAACACATGTCAATTAATTAACTAATTTAGCATTCTTGTTGAAGCTGAAATCTTTCTAATGCAACTTGTGCCCCAAATAAGGAGACAAACAGAAACCAATCAAACCTCAAAAGAATAGGAAATTGAACTAACCAGGTGAGTCAATCTCAGGCATAACACGAACCCCATGATCAAGACCAAACTCCACAACCCTTTTCACATCCTCTGGTGAGTACACCATGTGAGATGCATAAGCACCCTTTTCAGCCAAAGCAGGCTCCGAAGGAAGCACCAACGGGAAAGACTGCGAGTCCGTGACGTGCCAGTGGAACACGTTGAGCTTGTTCATGCTCATGGCTTCCACCGTCCTCAACAAGTCCTTCACTGGAAAATAGTTCCTTGAAGTGTCAAGCATGATGCCACGGTGGGCGTAGAGTGGGGAATCCCATACGTGGACCCCCACTGCAACGCAGATGGGGTTGCCCCATGCGAGCTGAGAGAACGTCTCCAGGCCTCGCATGGCGCCCCATGTGGTCTTTGCAGTGAGGGTGGCCGAGGAAGAAGAAAGGAAGATGGAGAGGGTGTAGGACTCGTCCACGTTGTGGACGAGTCCTGCACCGGGATTGAGGACGGTGAGGGTGAGGGAAGTCAGTGGTGGGAGGTTAGTGGAGATGTTCACCCCTGGGGGGACAAGTGGGTGGTGGTGTTCGGATTTTACGAGGTTTTGGTAGCGGATGACGGCAGCGGAGAGGTGTTTGTTGTGGTGGGGAGTTGTGGTGGTGATGGTGAATGTGGAGGCAATGAGGGTGGCTTGGTATGGTGGGGCCCACGTGAGGTTTCTTGGTTTTGGCCACACGTTGATGATTGTTGTTGAGTGTGCATTGTTCACTGTTATTAGGCATGACAACATGAAAAGTAGTAGTAAAAAGAGTGTTGGTTCTAGTTTTGTCATAGTAATGATGTTGGAAGGAGGCATTGATGCTTGTGTTTGGAATGCTATTGGTTTATGGTTGTGATGGATTAATATGGAGTTACTGTTATATTTATATACGAGAATTAATGTGTGTTTTGAAAATGGATTGAGTGATCTATTTAAGAGTCAACAGCTTCATCGGACAGATAGTTCTTGTTTTTCTGTTGTTTGTTTGCTTGTTGGTTGGACTATGTGCACTTGATCGACACTTCCTTTGGTTTCATTGGAGATTCATCTAGAAAGGAACAAGTTAAGAGCAATGGACTGCACTAATAAATTATATATTAATAATAATTGTTTATGCGTTAATGACATTAATAATTAGATCAATTGCACTTAGGAATCATATTTGAGTATTTCCCCCGCGAAGTATAGAACAAAGAAGCATGTGGTTTAGCCATCTAGGTTTCAATCTATAAATCGATTTGTGTATAAAAAATATTTCTTAGAAGATGTGAGTTATTTCTTTAAAATTTCAGTACTTTGAGATATTAATATTTGATTCTTGACTTGAAAACATCAAATTCACAAAAAAAAAAGAGTAAATAATAGACACACCCAATATTTTACACTAAAGTATAGTTAGTTAATTAATTAATTTTTATGATAATTATTTTGAAAATCATACAAAAGAGTCGTTAATTGACCGTGTAAAAACAATTGCAACTTATAATTAAATGCATGTTAAACTCTTTAAATTATGGATGGAATAATGAATGTTTATTTTGAAATTGCTTAAGATTGTGATCCTTGAATATATTTTCTCCTATGGAGTTACTATTTTTTTGAGGTTCCATTTATTAAAAGTACGTCACTCCCTGCAGTTAAGTTAAAACTGTTTAGTGATCTTAATCATGATTCATGATGCAATTAATTGTTTAGTTCTTCGCCGGCGTGCAAGGAAAATCGATTTTGTGCTAAGTTTGGTCATTCTCCAAACACACGTCTTTCTTAGTGAGAGTAAATGCCTAACTTACGGCTCTACAAAATACAGGATTGTTGTACCCATCTTTGCTTTGTCTCCTTTCTCTCCACTATTTAGTCTTTAGTCAAGTCCTTTCGATCTCAAGCCTTGTCCAAACTTCTTATTTTAAGGTTTAAATATATTTTATGTTTGTAAGAAATGATTAATTTTTGCTTTGAGTCTTTATTTTAATTAAGTGACGATAGAAATTCAAAATAAAAAATTTTAATATACCAGAATCTACTACAATCAGGAAATTTATTAGAAGCTCAAAATAAATTAAAAAAAAATCATTTAACACATTTTAAGTCTTATATTAAAAAATAAAAATTATTTGATATTAGAAGTTTCACTCTATTCTAACCACTTGGACTAAGCCCCAAAAGCCTAAACGACATCAAAACACTACTATATATAATCTTACAAAAAAAAAAAAGAAGTAAAAATTATACGTGAAAAAGATTCAAGTGACAGGCAAATAAAATTGTTTAACAGAAGATTAGTGAGCCTTCTGTGTTTTAAGTTGATTTTGTTCTTTCCGTTCCTCCATTTTTGGCTACATTGTAATTACTATACATTTGGATTTTTTTGGGTACGGAAAAAGTTGCCGGCACTGCACAAAGTGTTCGGATTTCATTTGAAAACACTCAAAAGATGACATTATTTCATTAATAATGGCCGGCTTTAGTGTTCCATTTTCTTATTTCTAGATGCTGACTATTGTTCATTAAATAATTAAGATTAGGCAGATGTTAGGTTAAGGTTTTTCCTTAATTAATTTTTTTCTTTTCAGAAAAAATGATCAGATGCGAAAAGGGGTCTCGGTTACCGCGCGGGAAGAATCAAAATTATTCCATGTTGGTATGCAGAAATTGTGTTTCTCTTTGTTTCTCACATCTGAATAATAAATATTTAATTTGTAGAATATGTCTACAGAAACTATTTCTGAAAATTAATAACTACAATAATAAAAAAAAGAGTTTAATTGTGAGTTTGTGAGGCACTCACAATTTTATTTAATTATAAATTACTGATAATATGAATTTTAAGATAATTTTATTAAAATCAACAAATTTATCTTAAATAATAATTTATAATTTAATTACAATGTAAAACTATTTTATGTTGTTAGTATATAATCATTTTTCACAAAAAATAAAGACAAGGATGAATGGTATCCCATAATCATAAGGAAACAAATAAATACATAATGTCTTTAATATCTTCATATAATTCTTCATCTCCATGAAATTCTCAATTAATTGCATTCTTGATCCATGAAATATTTTATTGCGCAACATCTGAGAGAATGGAGGAGCAGCAAGACTGACATCAAAAGGTAGAAGAAGAGATGCTTTAGGGAATATTTTGATACCCATTTGTACGTCCACTTCAAGCATATTTTTTAAAGGACTATAAACTAGTTTGGAGAGATGTTTAATTTGGATCCCCTCAAAATTAGTTCTTTTACCCACATGTGTGTCTGACCTGAGTTTAGGGCAAAAGCAACTAATGGCATGTATGTTTTTCATTCTTTAGTTTCGATTGGGAGCATTTATTGTTAATCAAGTGGCCTCATTAACTCAAGAGGGAGTAAACTGAATTCTTTTAAAATCATTTCACGGCCAAACTTTAACCTCAAAGGAATTTAATATATTTAATTTTAAAAAATATATTCAATTCTATTTAACTTAGTGAGAAAGATAATCTCATAATTAACTCAAAACACCAACTCCATGTATTCATCTAAAAATATTAAAGCAAACAAAGTGATAAACACAATATAACAAGTTAAGGGTTAGAAGAGAATACACCAATGATTTTTATATTTGTTAGGTCCATCTGACCTACATCCAATAGTCAAGTTGCAATTTGAGATTTTCCACCAAAAATAATAATTATAGAGACAAAGTTGATTTTGTATGCACCACAACAACCTTTGAGAGACACCCTAAACCCTACACTTCGCACCCGAGTTAGCAATTACAGAGACAAAGCTAATTATGTTTGCAACATGAGTTTGTGACAACCTCTAAGGAAAACCCTTCTCTGAATCTTAAACTCAGACCTAGGGATCAGAAAACCTAATGAATTTAATGAAGAAGTAGTGAGCTGGATTATGCCATTACTTGTGACAATCTTTGAGGGATAACCCTTTCTTCTCAAACAATAACCTCTATGTAAAGGTAAAAATTACAAGAAGAAGAGTTGATTTGTGATTTAAAAATTTTGCTAGATTTTTCACAAAGACAACTATCATTTGGTAAGTAATTATGAAACAAGAGTTTTCAATAAAAGAGTCCAAACAAAAGGTTTAAATAATATATTAAAACTTATTTTTCTAAAAACAAAAATCACAACTCAAGTTAGTTAAGCAAATAAAGATAAGAGAGCAAAAACACAAAAGTTTTATATTAGTTTGTCTCTATTAATGAAACTACATTCAGTTCTTAGCAAACGATCAAGTTTCCACCATCTTTCACACAAAGATACAAGTATTGTTTTACACAACACTTCTGGCTCGGCTCAAGTAGTAGTTTTACTAGTCCTTCTAAGTTAAAAATCCTCAAGTATTGTTTCCTACCTAACAACTACTGGCTTTACACAAATCAATAATTTTGTTCAAGGTTAGGTGCACACAGACTTAAGCTAATGTATTAAAAACAGATATATAAGGTTAAGCTCACAGTCTTTTTCTCTGAAGATATATAAGGTGTTTTAAGAGCTTGTTGAGTCATAAGATGAATCAAGACCCTCAATAATTTTGAATTGGTGCAAATAAATACTAAGTTTAAAAGGTGTGTCCTATGAGCCCAACAGACAAACATTGTGTGATTAGATCCTTCTCAAAAAGTTTTTCGATATCACATAGTTGTAAAAGATGCTACGTGGCATCTTGGGTGGAGAGAGAAAAAGGACAACAATACAGTCTTTTCTATGAAAACCAATATCTTTGTCACCAATACTTGTACATATGCAGCTGGGTAGAAAATATGCTTCTTTGTCATCTCTCTTTGGTACACACTTGAAATTCAAATGTTATAACCAATTTTAAAAGAGAGGGATAAAAAAAGAATAAAACTTTTTAAGCACAAAATCAACCTCATGGTGTGTAAACTTGTATCGTGCAATCAATAGACGTTTTAAAAAAACATAACATATGGCATGCTGATTTTCCCAAATGTTTGGACACTTGTTTAGTTACAATGCTTTGGACATTGGTTGGTTCTTTCATAAGAACAAGTTATAGTTAACATGATTAAGGATATACTTTCACTACCAAATGAGGTTTGGTTGATGTAGTTCCTGTATAACTCAAAGAAATCCACTAGTCCATCAAGATTTAAAACAATGAGATTTTTTAGGGATCAAACATCAACCAATGTCTTTCGCTCTAACAATGTAGAAGAAAGCTTTACTCTTTGACTTTTCTCTTCCTCTTTTATTTTCGATAGATCCTATGAAGAATAATAAGACATTACCAGCACATAGAATCAAACAAACAAAACATTAACTCAACCTTAAATGCTTACATATTTTAAAGTGTTTGTTATCATCAGATACAACAGACACAAATTTTGTAACTTGGTATTTATTTGCATCAAATCGAAACTATTGAGTGGCCTGATGCATTCTATGACTCGATAATCTCCTAATATTTAATGATGTTAAGCAAATACAAGTTTAAAAAAATGAAGCATAAAAAGACATGTAGCTCAACAAGTCATATATATTATACTATATAACCCTATAATAAGATAAAAATATTTCAATACTAGTGAAATAATACAAAATAGAAATATAGACACACATACACAACAACGTCTGTGTTTATGCTATATTTATAAATTTTTTATATCTATGTATATAACAATCACATTTCTTTATATTATAACCCAATAATATGATAAATTGTATACATTTTAGAACAATAGAAATGCGAACACACATGCACCACAATGCTTGTGTTTCCGCTAGTAACTAGAACAATGAAGTTTCTTTTATAGAAGAGATTTCTTCAACCATTTTAATTGCCAAAACCTATTTCACAATTTAGAACTATAATTTCTTAAATTAAAAATATAATTATTGTGATTTAAATAATTATTACAAAAATATTTTGTCACATTATACTTTTTTGTTTATTATTCAAAAAAATAGTTTATATTTATATTTAAAAACTAAAAACACATAATTATAAGGTGTCATCTATTTATTTATATTCTTATCATTAAAATATTTAAAATAAAATATTAATAATATATTGCAATATATTAAAAACATAACATTTAAAATATCAATATTATCAATATAATAAATATTTCATAAGTAATAAATATAAATATCAATTATATTATAATATTATTAATACAAAATTCAAAATATTAATATTAATAATATTATGAAAAATTTACAAATAATAGTTATAAAATCATCCTACTACTTTAGTAATTTTATATCATAATTTCTTTAAATGTAAATAAAATAAGTTATGGTTTTTATTTTTTTATTAAAGAATTTTAAGTATCTCATAGCTAGGCACATTTAAAAAAAACTAAATTAAGATTTTTGACTAGTATTTTTCCATGCAGTCTTTGCTATGATTTCACTGTGATGTTTCTTGACTAAATAATTCGAAAATGAAAAATTTGACAACTTATTTTTTTCAAAAGACGTAGAATACAAAAAATAATAATTTCTAATTTTCTTAAAAATAAAAACGCAAATTTTAGGGTTTTTCCAAAATAATATTATCATAAGAAATATAAAATATATATTATGTTATTAATACTAATATTTTAAATTTTATATTGATTGTATTATTGTATTTGTAATTTTAAAATATTTAGTTTCAAAGAAAAATGTTCATATTTTGTTAATTACTTTTTAAAATTACAACATAAAATACTTTCTGAGTTATTATTTATATCGTATTAATTAAATTATAATATAAAATTTAGATTAATTATATCATTATATTATGTTTTATTGTGCTCAGGATAAAAATTTTGTACAAATATAATATCATGTTATTAAGTATTTTGATTTAACATTTTTTCTTTCTTTCTAATAATTGAAATAGAATAACCTGGTTGTAATGACTTTTGTAGCTATTTTTTTAGATCAAAGAAGGTCTCAACCCAGTATTTTAATTATGTTCTAGTATATCTCCATTTGACAGTGTTAACAGGAAAGTGACTTAAAAATTGAGTCTATTCTTAAACAAAATGATTAAATTAGAGATTTATAAAGAATCAAATTGAAAAAAATGTAAAAACATAATAAACTAAAATGATATTTTAGTCATTACTTTACCTTGACTTCTAAAGGATGTTGAACTTTTTGGTATAACAAGATAATTTTCATAAATGATTATCATGGTCAGTGACGGTTTTAGGACCTTAGATCAGTGTGAGTAATTAAGAATAGTAAGTTCAAATATATAAAATTAAAAAGTATAAAATATAAAAATATAAAAACATGAGTAATGAGTTCAAATATATAAAATTAGGAGAGGTAAAATATAAAAATATTAGATAATTATATGTAATTTTTAAAATCGAGGAGGTGCATGTACACACCCTCACTATATATCAGATTCGCCACTTATCATGAGTCATGTTGGTTCAAAATTAGGAGGTATTTTGATCGAAACTAATTAATGTTAATCCAATTTAATTAGTTTGATTTTGTTCGATTTTAAAAAATAATAATGGAAATTGAACTAACCTAATCACATTCATATAGGATCATGGAATCATCTAATAAAAACTTATAAAAAAATGAAAAATAGAGAGAGAGAGAGAGAGAGAAAAGAAAATCATAATAAAATGAAAGAAAACTAATGGATAATATTAGAAATGGGGTTATAGAATTATACAACATAAAATTAATATAAAGAAAAATGCTAGTAACACAATTTTTTAACACATATTATATTTATTGGTTAAAATTTATTAAAAAAATAAAAAAATTGTGAGTCTTACATCATATTTAAAATTTTTCACTTTTGATTTTATAATTTTCAATAAATTTTAAAGATTAATATCTTCGTAATTACATTCGTATTTAATCACAAATTATAATTTGAATTACTTTATTTTGAAAGTTATTAATAAATTTATATAAGTTGTGATGAAATGACTTTGTAAATTTTTTTCCATTATATAATTTTTTTCTCTGAGTTTTAACCAAATTGAGTAATTATATATGAAGAAGTGTATTATAAAGTATGATTCTAGGAAATATTCCTCAACAATTATTTTTTTTCTAAAGTAATGAGTTCAGGTGTGTTTGTTCAGATTCTACATGTTCAAATCTAATCCCGATATCGATGTCATTGGTTGAGGTTGAATCCATGCCATTTTCAGTAATAACGATAATATAAAATTATTTTATAATATATATTTATTTTTTAAAAAAATAAAAAAATCCTAGATAAACCCTGAAAGATATTTCTTCCACAAACAAATACCCCCAATGACTCAAAGCATAGAGCCCTGAAGTTGTGATGTTCCGCCTTACCCAAATTCCTCAACCAGGACACCAATTGTCCTAATTCAGGTAATTGCTAGCTACTTCATGGCTATTCTGTTCACATTGTGGTGGTAGTAGCAACAAGTTTTTCACATCTCTTCACACAGAGAAAACCAAAAAGGTTTCATCTTTTCGCCACCCTTATCCCAAAGCTTTTTCATTTTTGGTGGGTTTTTTCTCGTTCTTATTCGTAGCAGATTTTAAGGTTTGTTTGAAGGGGTTTTAGCAGCCATTAATATTTGTATTGTTCCATTTGGAGGACCAACAGGACATACAAAGGTTGTTCTTTTTTGTTCTTGTTAAAAAGATGCCAACTTTGATTTCTTCTAGGTTTCTTTTGCTTGTTGGAGAGTCACTCCACATGCGAAGGAGTTTGGCCACTTCTAGGTCTGTTTTATTGCACACTAGTAGTGTCAAGTGTATGAGCCAGGTGGAACCTCATCATGGTTCCATCACCTTCTCTAGCATAGGTTTGCAAACTGAAACTGAACCTAGAAACAGAAGCAAAACAAATAAGGTTAAGCCATTGGGTTCACCCTCTGAGAATCCTAAGAGCAAAGGGAAGCCCTTTGGCATTAATGAGAAGAAGAAGAAAACTTTTAGGGTTGTAGAGAAAGTGCAAATAGAGTCTGCCCCTTTTGCTGCAAAGTCATTTTCAGAACTTGGCCTCCCACATGTGTTGATTGAGAGGCTAGAGAAGGAGGGTTTCACCGTTCCAACCGAAGTTCAGTCTGCTGCAGTTCCCACCATTCTGAACAACCATGATGTCATAATTCAGTCTTATACAGGTTCGGGGAAGACGTTAGCTTATCTGCTTCCTATACTCTCGGATGTTGGGCCGCTGAGGGGAAAAATTGGTGAAGGCTACGGTGATGGCAGGGAGAGTGGGAAGAAGTTGGAAATTGAAGCAATGATTGTTGCTCCTTCTAGGGAGCTTGGAATGCAGATAGTGAGGGAGTTTGAGAAGGTGCTAGGAATGGATAACAAGAGAGCGGTTCAGCAGCTTGTAGGGGGTGCGAACCGAACCAGGCAGGAAGATGCTCTCAAGAAAAATAAACCTGCAATTGTTGTTGGTACACCTGGTAGGATAGCGGAGCTCAGTGCATCCGGGAAACTTCGCACTCACGGTTGTCGATTTTTGGTATTAGATGAAGTTGATGAGCTCTTGTCGTTCAATTTTCGGGAAGACATGCACAGGATATTGGAGCATGTTGGGAGGAGATCAGGTGCAGACCAAAACTCGGATTCTAGAAAGGCCGAGCGTCAGTTAATTATGGTTTCTGCAACTGTGCCGTTTTCTGTTGTAAGGGCAGCTAGGAGCTGGGGTTGTGACCCACTTCTTGTCCAAGCTAAGAAAGTTGCCCCACTTGAAACTGTCTCTCCCTCTGAGCCTATCAGTCTGTCTCGGTCTTCACCCAGTTCAAGCCCTAGCTCGGCTATGCCATCTCCAGCAGCGGTAGAGAGTCTACCTCCTGCATTGAAACACTATTACTTTGTAACAAGGGTGCAGCACAAAGTTGACGTGTTGAGAAGGTGTATTCATGCACTGGATGCCAAATTTGTGATAGCCTTCATGAACCATACTAAGCAGCTAAAGGATGTTGTCTTCAAGCTGGAGGCCCGTGGGATGAAAGCCATGGAGTTACATGGGGATCTTGGGAAGCTTGCTAGGTCAACAACTCTGAAGAAATTCAAGAATGGTGAGGTGAGAGTTCTGGTGACAAATGAATTATCAGCAAGGGGTTTGGATGTGGCTGAATGTGATCTTGTGGTTAATCTAGACTTGCCGACAGATTCAACTCACTATGCACACCGAGCTGGCCGAACTGGTCGGCTTGGTAGGAATGGTACAGTGGTAACCGTATGTGAAGAATCAGAAGTGTTTGTTGTGAAGAAATTGCAGAAGCAGCTGGGAATACCAATTGCATCCTGTGATTTTGCAGAGGGGAAGCTACTCGTCAGTGAAGAAGAGAGAACAGTAGGCACTTCTGAAAGATGAGGTGTTATATTTTTGCAACTTGTTTAGGCAATGATACAGTTGCCATGTTCCATGTTTTATTCTTCATATTGTTTCTTACCTATTGTACTTATTGACAATACTTGAGTGCACATTAGAAGTTTCCTTGTATTTTACATTATAAGTTTAGTATATTGATAAGGGTAGCTGATATCTGTTTCATACTGCTACTGCTTATAGATATTGAGTTTTTGCCTGAATGTTTATGAACAAGTGAACAACTTAGATACAAATTACTTTGGAAAACATGATTTCTATAAAAATCAGTATTCTTTTGTTCTTTTTTCCAGTTGGATGGAAAATATCAGTCACAGAAAATTGCTCCTCTGGTGAACAGAAAAAAAATGGTGAGAATTAACAAGGAAAAACCAAAGAAGAGAATTATGAGGGTGTATAAAACTGGAAGGGGAGAACTATGGGAAGTATGTGTGATGTAACGAGTTAGCACACAGTATGGAGTACTGAACTACTGATATATAAATAATATGAGAAAGAAAAGAAAGTAAAGGGATTAAAAAGGGCGAGTGAGCATTAAAAGGAAGACAGATAAGGACTAGACTGGTGGACATGTAAGAAAATGGTGCCATCCATGTTAGTTAAGATGCGCAAAAATAGGGTGTAACTGAAACAGTATTGGGTTAGCAGAAAATTTTATACCCAAAACAAAGGAGAGGGTGAAATACTGAAATTATGAACCTTTAGTCTGTAATTAAAGGAATAAGGTTATCATATACAAATCTTGTATAAGTTAGTATACCATTCAATTCAAATAACAGAACCTTTATTCAGAAAAGGAAGAAACATCCGTTATGCATGATGAATGATTCACACTGTCTTGAAGTCTTGGGGTTCAAGGTGTAGGTTGACCACAAATTCTGTTATTTGTAATAGTAATTGCTACTATGAATTGCTGTACCAGGAAAACTACTAATTAAAGGTCCTAATTCTGTTATTGCAGGTGTAATTAGTATTTTGGTAACCCATTATTTCTGTTATTGCTTGATAAGTTCTATGTTTTTGTGGTTATGAATAGATTTAAAATGTTGAACAAATATTTTGAGGTTCCAACTAGACTTGGGTTTGGGGGGGGCCTTGATTTATGCTATTTCCAATCTATAATCAAAACATTCCCTTGAGTCATGAATTGAAAATCTTATGGAACTCTTTGGATAGCACACTAATTGTGACCTTTTTTATTTGTTTAGACTCCTTATTGACTGTGATTAAAACTTTATTCTTGTGGAATTGGTTGTGAAAGTAGACAGGGAGAATGTTAATATAGTTGATTATTGAGCAAAAATTGGAAGTTAAAAGGGGAGAGAGGGAAGAAAGGGTACACAGGGTTTACAAGGGGGAAACTTGAATAATAAAGTATTGGAAATGGATGGTAGGCAGTGCATTTTACTGTTTTCATTTTGACAAACATAAAAAAATTGAGTCTTAAGTAGAACTAGAAGGAATGATAAGGGTTAATTTGGTTACCAGGTTCAGGTTTTAGAAAAACACCTTATAATGTCAGATTTGAATGAGATCTGATTTTTCCCCTATGGTATCCCTGAGTTATTTTGATAATTTGAATCAGAATCAAAAAATGAATCCTTATTAAGAGAACCCTACAACAAGCCTGTACCATTGTGGTCACAGCCTTGATCAGGGAAGAAGTCACTTCAATAGGGATAATTGGAGAAGTGCAGCCCCGCAACCTTTACAACTTGGATACACAGTTCTAACTTCTCCTATTCATTCACCATCCCATATTCGATTCAATAATCTCCTATAGTTAGTGCTAATTGTTAAATTGTAACAAACTAATTAGTTACGCCTATCAATACCCCCTTCCCTTTCTTAAAAGATCCACCTGATCAGCGCTTCCATGTCACCCTGTGTTAGTAAATGACTTCATGCATCACATGTTAAATTGCATTTGTATGAATAGGAATTAGTATTTAAAAAGTAAGTGTAAAACTCACTCACTCCTTTTTTATTATCAAGTTATTTGTATGGAATATTCACCCGTTCTATTGATAACTAATTTTTGTTGAAAAATTTGACTGTTCATCCTTAATGAAGTTTTTCCTGTCAACAATGTTTACTTTTTGCCAGGTAATGGTTCCCACTTAATCTATTAAGTATTAACAGTCTATATATGAAGTACAACACAATCAATTTTACTAAAGCAATCCCATCTATCTCTTTCACTCTCTCGTTCTCTACGTTCAACGTGCATATATAAGATCCAAGAAAATCTACTAAAACAAAAGGGGCATGAAAAATGTACATTTTAGATGGTTCCAATATTTCATTTACATTCAAGGTAACCGTTTGATATCACGGCTAGTGGAATTGGCACCTGAAGTTTAATTAATAAATCTTTCAAATTGTGAAAACAATAAAATAAAAGATGGATATAGAATTTTGTTCAAGTGCACAGTCACTCATTCCACGTTGGTATATATATCCCATCCGTAGCTGTTCTGCACTAAGTTGAGTCTTGTATTCCAAATACGAGTTAAGAGTGAGGGGAAGGCTTTACTTATTTCAGAATCAGTATAAACCACTGACTTTAACTCGGATTTATAGTGCCAAGTCACCTAAGAATTCATCAATTCGAACACAAATTATAAGTTTGTCATGCTTTACAGTAGACATTTGGTGAGGTTCAATATAAGAGTTTAAAATCCACGAAGGCTATAGGCTAATGTGGCAACCACACCATTTTAGCAAACTCACAATAATTGCTTTCAATAGAACCACTATGTACACATAATTTATTTTTACCTTTTTTAATATAAACAATTCTACGCAATAAATCTTTGCAATGGAACAACTCTCGTTTACATCTACACATTATAATAATAATTTCAGAATTTTTATTTAATATTTTTTATTGAGTAGCAACTTTGCTTTGCCTCAGCAGCAACATTTCCAGCACTACTATAGTGGGAGTTGCTATGCTTGCAGGTGCTAGCTCTGACAAATTGGGTTTTTCCCCAATGGGGGCTTTTTTTATTTATTTACCAAATGGGATAACTTTTAAAAAAATTCCCATTTTGGGATAAGTCGTACCACAAGACTCTTTTTTTTTTAAAAATAAAAATTGGTCGTTACACATTTGGTCGCTATTTTAGTCACTAACACTTTTGCGACAGAATATTGTGATCTTCTGTCACAAAAAATGTTAGCGATTGAACTAACGACCCAAATTAGCGACCAAATGTTTAGCGACCATTTTTTTTTTAAAGGAGTCGTGACATATGACACAACTTATCCCCAAATGGGAATTTTTTTTAAAAGTTGCCCCCATTTGGTAAATAAATAAAAAAAAGCCACCATTGGAAAAAAAAGCCTACAAATTGCTTCCTTGGTGCCCCGATGTGGATGTTCTAATCTAGGGGATGACTTACTCCCAACTAAGAATAACACCATATTTGATTTTAAACCACATATCAAATCTCATGTGAACACATTTTATGAGGACAATCCAATCACATTTAAGAGTAAAGACTTCTTAAGAGACTCTTTGTACTTTAGCCAAATTAATAATTATACCTTATCACACTAAGGTAACTTCAACCATAGTTGTTCCTTTAACACATATAGTAGTACTTTATTTAAAGAGAAATTTAAGCTCACCCGGGGATGCCTTGAGGAGATCCAAGATTATGTTTTGATATTTTATTTATGATATATTTATTATTAGAATATCCTATTTCATATTAATTAGTAATTGGTTGATCTTGTAATCAATATTGATTCATGTAAGAACAAATAGAACAAGAAGGAGGATTGAATTATGTTTTTAGAAATTCAAAATTTTTCTTAAGAATGTAAAACATGTTTACAGTCTGTATAAAAAGATCAGAAAATGAGAAAAACAATTTTCTTTAAAAAGATGTAAGATTTAAAAACAAATTCAAAACTCTTAATCAAATAAACAAGAAAACACACAAAGAATTTATACTGGTTCGTCGCAACCTCAAGACTACATCCAATTTTTTAAATAATATGAGAATTTTTTCATAAGCTTTATTTATTTTTCATAGGACTTTGACAGATCTTAGGAGAATTTTTTTTTGCATGAAAGAATCTCATACAAAAAGTATTAAATGAAGATCTTAAATGTACTACTTAAAAGTTATATCAAATCTTCTTATGAGTGCATCGTCTGAAAACTTCAAACACACAAAGACAGATCATAATCTGATAACATATTAGATACAACGTTTATCATTTGTATTTATTTGCATCTAATCAAAATAATTAGGAATCTTGATTCGTCTTTAAGACATAAATGTCTTTTGACTTAACAATTCCATTTTCCATATTATAAATAGCATGACGTGTGGTCTACATTGAAACAAAAAAAAAATATAACGATGTTTTACTATTAATGTTGTTATATGGTATCAGAGCAGTCGTGGTTCGCTGGAGACAAGCAAAAAGGTCCATTGAGGATACTAAATCTCCGATGGAGCACAAGTTTTTTTTTAATCCTCTCTCAAGAAAAACTTAAACTCTGATACCATATAAGAGTGTTTTAGTGTAATGTTGTGTTATGTGTATGGCCACACAACCTTTATTTATAATGAGTAAATAGGATCAATATTTATTACATAAGATTAATCTAATAATGACTAAATCACTAATTACTATTTAATCATAAATAAGAGAATATTATGTAATCTTAACAGTGGTAAAAGTAATATTGAATTGTTATAATATTTTTGTTTGTTATACAATAATTTTGTTAACGATAATTTTAATGTTATACTATACCAATTTATGGTGTATAAATAATGTATTTAGGTATTTATTTGACAAAAACTCTCAATTTCTCTTATCATAGATAAGTACTATGTGAACGTTGTATTTGTATAAACCTTGATAGTTGATATTGACTAATGCTCTCTTTGATTGCGGAGAGATAGGAAAGAGGGGAAAAAGATTATCTTTTTTTTTAGAATGGAGAAAGAAGAAAAATAAATTAAAAAATAACAAAATCTAGTATTATTTCTCACATATTTCTACTCATATCTCTATCTGTCATCATTTCTTTTTTAGTTTTCTTCAACCAAACACTTTTAATTTACACTTTATTTTTCATCTATTTTTATTCATTCTTTTTATTTTTATCTAATTTTTTCCTCTCTACAAAATATGTTATAAACAAGGTCATAAAGCATTAGTCGTCAAATAACTTTCTGCTTCATGCTAACTTTTAACTGCAAGCAGCCACATATTGAATAATACATTTAGTAATTGTCATTGGTCTCAAGGTCAATCACCTTCGCCTGTAAATACCGAGATTATCCCTCTCTTATATGTATATTTTTTTACCCTTTATTATGTGAAAATCTTTTCCTAACTTGAACATGGAAATCTTTACCGGTGTTACGACTCCTTTTGTCTTGCTCTCCTATACTTCATTTACAACAAAGTGTAGCAATTTATTTGAAGGATCACCCAATCTTTACAAGTTGATTTAGGCACTTCATATCAAATAATTAAGGGAATTGTTATTCACACGCCTTTTTACTCTTCACCCCTTTCTTTTTTGGACTTTTTGAAATATCCAAACTATCCCTGTTCGGCTGTTTCTTCTCATCTTCACTCTTCTTCCTTCCATGCAACCTCTCTGCTGCGCAGTGTGCACACCCCCCCCCCCCCCCCCCCCCCCTCTCTCTCATTTTTCTATTCTTTTCTTCTCTCTATAAGTCATTTCGGTCTTTTATTTGTTTTTTTTTTCATTTTTCAAAATCCTATAGAACCTAGTTATTGTAATGTAGTTAACTTTTATACATTATAGAAACTAATTTTCATAATGTATTTCTATTTTAGTATGTTATAAAACTAGTACTGGGTCACACTTTTCTAAAAATACGTTTTGAAAATTATTTTTTGAAATATATTTTCGTCACAAAAATTGCAAACAAGTGAGTGGTGCTAAGGGTAAAAAGGAGGGGGTGAGAATAGCATGGGCCAATAATTGAAATCTCAACTAAAGAACATCTTTAGTACTAAATTTTGAACAAAAATTTTAAGTAATCTTCACTAGATCTTCCAATAAAAGAGGTGAAGAGATCTCTAATATAGAGAATAAATTTTTGTAGAAGAACCCTCAAGATCTACACATTATTCAAAAAGAAATAAATTTGTTTTTTTCTCTCTCCCTAAGATTTCAAATTGAGATCTACCACTAAAAAAAAGAATGAAAGAGATACTGAGAGATTTTCAATTTTACATGACACTATGGAATCCATTATGAGATTCCAATCTGAATTAATTGATAGAGTTTTCGGGAATGAGTAAACGTTACATGATTGACATAACATTCCTTTATAACTATTAACAAGACAATCAAATAAAGGGAGAAAAAATGTTCTATCTTGAGTAGGCTGTTCAAGCCATATCTGAAATTCCGCACTTTATTTGCATGTCAACATAATTCTCAATCTTCTAGACAATGTTCACGATCAAGAATATTTCCGAAAATTCAAATTGTGATTGGAGTTGCTAGAAATCCATGATTTGCACGCCATCCATCGATCCTTAGCATAAGATGCTACTACTATATACGTTAAATATAGAATTCCTTTGGGGTTGGTACTTGAATTTATTACTTTGAAGAATTGTTCTTGCAAAAGAGGGGTATTGACCAATGATAACACTGAGATTATGACATGGGATCATGTTCATGCCTGCACGCACCCATGTGCTGTTACCATTTTTCCGTGGCCAACTTGCAATGTCCCTATGTGCCACTTCCTTTAATTTATATATAGCTAGATACCCTCTCATTTTCAACTCGAATCCATAAAATAAAACATTCTTTGTTTCTTAAACAATAAATTAGGTTTATCTTGTGAAATGAAAACAACATTAATAGTGCAGATTAGAGGTGCTTCTAGTCAAACTACAAATAAGTAGTTGGTGTTATTTAATATCGTTTTGTGTTTAAATAGACACTTTATATTTTCTTGGTCCACCAATAGACACCTGTGTTTCTTGAATAATATAGCATTAACCATAATTGTTTTTTTTTATAAAAAAAAAAAAAGAAGAAGAAAAGAAACAGAAGTCAAATGACACAATTGAATTTTAGCCTTTAATTTTTTTACTGGGCCGGAACCCAAACAGCTTGCACATGACTCACAATCTAAGGTGCCAGGGCCTCTATTATTATAACATGTTCAGGGTTTTTCTTCATTCGGAGCACATGAACTGCTTAAGCTAGATGAATAAACTCAAATTCAAATTCATATATTTCAATTAAAAATGAAATCACACACAAATGCATGGATGATGGATCAAGGTAAGAGTATCTCACAAGTTGAGTCGATTCAATTCTAATTCTAGACCCTAAGTATATTTTCCATGTCTATACTCTTATATTTTTCACTATGGGAATGACTAAAATATTAGTGTCTTTATTTATAAACAACTTGTCCCTATTAGACTATCATTGCTGATATTTTGGTTTATTATGGCTATCATTTCCAATTGAAGCAAAGCTTTTTGACCTAATTAAGATGTCACGAGAATGCTTCTTAAATACAGGCGACGCCAAAATATATATATATTTGTATTGGATGTCTATCGCAAATGGTGTGAAATTATTAAATTAAAGATATCCTATTAAATATTTTAAATTATGAAAATTTGTAATTATTGAATGAATTTCATGTTTTTGATACAATTAAATGTTTTTCAACAAAACAAATTCTATTTTAGTTTTCTTATCAAGTTTCATTGACATACATTAGAAAATTTAAAATAATAATAATAATAATAATAAATAAAAAATACATGTTTGTGAAATAAAAAACGAGACTTTTTATGGTACAGTGGGAACAAAGAAATAAAACAACGAGATAATTATTTTTACCAAAAATGGAGATTTTGTGTAAAAGACATTGGTGACAAGGAGCGTTTTAAAAAATATAAATTAGTTTTTTTTTTCATCTCACTAGATTGTATTGGTTGAAGATGGATATAGCAATGTTCTTTTGATGCGTCAAGATGCTTATGATTGTGATATTTTGTTAAAGATCATATTCAGTATCAACATGTCTCTCTATGCGCATCAAAAAGCACCCAACAACCCCGACAAACATCATCACACAATGGTAAGATTAATTATAGGGACTATAGATTCTCCAATTATTTGACCCTAAACGTGCAAACTACAGTCATAGGGGAGAGAGATCTAGATCATGCTACTAGATTTATGTAAGCCAAGTTAATGTGTTTTTTTTTCTGTAATAAAATAGAATGCCTTTTGCTATTTCTTTTAATGTTGAAAAATTATTTTTTACCATATAACAAAACTAAGTTAAATATAAAGATAACCATACAGTGATAAGTTCACAATAATCGAATTAATAGTGATGGGCACCGCCACGTTCCCCCTACGTACTAAGGTGCAAAAAGTCAATTAGTCACTACAAATAACCTTTCCATGAATATATATATATATATATATATATATATATATATATTTATATATATAATTGCGCATCATCACTGAAACCAAATTAGACAATTTCATAGAAAATGCATGTTCCATTTGTTTTTGCCAATGACAGCTCAAGATAGGTCCCACTCCTCTATTTTCAACCGTATTACACCAAAATCAAGTAAACATGTTGTATAAGGTAGTTAACATAAAAATTCATAAAAAAAAAATAAAAAATAAGGGTAGTTAACATAAAATTGTCAGATCATTTCGAGAAAGTGCTGGATTGTTATGTTTAATATATTTATTCGAATCACGTGAAATTCCATAACATTAAATTTAGCTAGCTACCTTCTAGGATCATTTTTGTTTTCATTTTTTTTTCTTGTAAGGAACTTTCTAAGATATTCTTCCACACAAACACAATCATGTCACAACTACTATTAATTAGTCCCTAGGTGTGACTTTCCTCTTATTTGCATAACTTTGAAAATTCTACATATTATAAGTGGTGGTTTACTTATGGAATCTAGTAAACGATAAAAGTTCCTACGAAGTCATTTTAAATTAGGGAAAAAAACAGTATTTAAAATTAAAAATGACACACATCTTATTAATTTATTTAAGTACAATATGAAAGGTATAGGTTAAAAGGGGAAAATATTTAATTATAAGGAAGAATTATAAATTTTATTTAAAAACATTAAATTAAAAATTAAAAGTTGAAAATATACAAATGATGTACTTCAGTCTTAAAGAAAGAATAAACAAAGAAATTTAATTAATTCCAAGAAAGTAAATTCTAATTTAATGTATAAGGTTGAATTTAATATATATATATATATATATATATTGGATGAAAACTATTTAAATATGTGCTAATCCGGTGCGTGAGGTAAATTAAAATACTTTATAAGATTAAACCATGTTATATTAGTATATAAATAAACTCACTACAAAACCTTAAAAAAACCTCACTACAAAAAAAAACAGTTGTTTATATAAAACATATTAAGCATTAAAATTGCTTCACTAATTAGTTTTTTGTTTAATTAACGGACGTTAAAATTTTAATAAAAATATTCTAAAGTATACACTAACACTAACAGTATGATGCATCATATTAACATTTGGCATGCATATAGTATATCTCAATTTTTTTATACCAACAGAAATTGTCTATTAATCACAAGCTACAAACTCGCAAATTAATAAAGTCTAAAGTAACAATTTAATTTTGGTTAAACGAAAATTATACCAAGGCTAATTTAACAGCAAACTTTTAGTATATAACATGTTCTATGCATATTTTTTAAAACTTCATACATTTCCCTATTGAAGAAATACTTTACATATTGGAAGAAATACCCGATTATTTTGTCTTGATCTATAAGTACTACTTTTCCAACATCATATATAACTGATGCATTTTATTTTTTTGAAACAAATAACTGATGCATTTATGCTCATGATAAATATACTAACTCACGTATGATTTTTATTAATCCCTCTCTTTGCACTCGGTTCACGTCATGTGTATCCCTAAATCTAGGTACTTTTAGATCTTTGTTCCTTTGACTTTGCATATGTTTTGCATAACGCGGTTCAAAATTTGAAGTAGAAGTCGCCTACAAATATGTCACGGAATGAAGGTTGGTCTGCTCTTCTTTTATGGAATAGAGTTCTTAAATAATATTATCTAGTTGCAGTATATACATGAACAAGAGTCGGTTAGTATAAATAAAGTGTTTACTTTGTTTTTACAAGCTGGCTAGCCAGTGTATGGCAAAAAGAATAAATTAATTAATTCATACAAGCCAACTAATGAATGAAGAAAGGTCATTCACTTTTGGTGATCTTATGGATACAAATATATGTTGATGTTAAGTAATGGTATTCAAAAAAATCCGATTATATAAAATCAATTTATAATCAACCATATTCAAATAACTTTAAATTTATTTTAATGAATTAGTATGACATCTAAATCCATTTTTTTTTAAATCAAATCCAATTATTTGGATATGGATGGGATATATTATTTGATTTTTAAATTTTATAATATTTCTCCAAAAATAATCTTGGTTGAGGACAACAAAAAGAAATATTTTTTTGTCCGACCTCGGTCGAGGGTATTTTTCGTCCAATGTCGACTAGGACTATTTGCCGATAGATGTTGGTGGAGTTTTTTAATCCAAAGTCAATTGATGATGTTTATAAGACGATATCGGTCAAGGCTATTTTTGGGACGACATCGGCTAAGTTTTTCTCTGCCAACGTTGCTCAAGTCTATTTTTTGGACGATGTCGTCCTAAATTTTTTCGGCTGAAGTTGGTTGATGATATTTTTCGGCATAAGCATAAGGCTTCATCCAGTACATGATTTATCTTTATGGTGTTGCATATGTTAATGAAGGTTGACAGATGTGTATATAGATTCTCATGACTATGTGCATGGAATTGATTATTTTGAATAAGATGGATGAGTGTTGATTTCATATCAAGGTTCACCACATTGGTGAATGTGGGTCTTGCAATTGTGTTTAAGTGAAAAGGTCCTGTATAGATAGCATGATCCTCTAGAGCAACCCTTGGAGTGATAGTCTCTTTAGTCATGTTTCCTTTTTACCTCCTTTTTATGCTCTTATTCTTCTTTAGTGTTTTCAATCTCTAGATAAAAAAAATTCAATTGTTGCTTGGATGTGTTGATTCTTAATGTGTAAGACCTATGCATGTAACAAGCTACACATCTAATGATGAAGGACCAAAAAGCTACAAGATGAGCTTAAACTAGAGCCAAAATCATAAAATAGGAATTTATGTAATTTGAGCCTAAATTGGACCTTTGTTGGGATTTTTATGTTTTCAGTGAGAATCTAAAGAGAGTACCTTAGTATATATGCATGAAAATGAAAAGTTCTTGACAAATAATAGTCATATAAAGAGAGGGGGGGCGTATCATATGAGAATGATCATCTTATGTGAGAATGAGAATGACTAATTTCAATCGTTAGGTTAAAAGGAAATGTCAAGATTGAAATATTTTAAATTAAAATGAAAGCTTTATTTAATTACAAAATCTCTAAAAGATTTACCAAACAAGAAATCAAATATCTTAAACATTTATTTCACAAGTCACCTCCCTATTGTCATAGTTTCCGCAACCGCTACCACCCACGGCAGAACCCTCTCACCACCAACAATTTTAGCCAATATCCCCACCCTACCAATTCGTTAAATCACCGCTAACAACATATGACACAAGCCTCGTTCCCCTTCCCTTACTTCCAATAAGCACATCTTAAGGGTCATCATCCATGGCTTCTACAATTGTAGCACAACAACCAACAGAGAAAAAGTCGACGACTCCAACAACGAATGAATCAACGACAAAACAACCTCGAGCGAAGCAGAAGATGCAAGCAGAGAAGCACTCGACTGAGATAGTTGTGACAAATGCAACTATGCAAATCATTCAATATTATCTTGCCCCACTTCCCAAACGTCGTCCAAAAATTAGGTCTTCATCTGTTCGAATTGTTTGCCTCTTCACCATCCAAACCCATCTCAATTCCCAACATCCATCTACCTGAATTTGTACCATCCATTTTCCCTCATCATATTGCAAGCATTGCACACCATCCATATGTCACACTTATCCCATCTGAGCCTTTGAGTGTTGTTCCAATATTCCTTGATTATTCAACCATTCTTGAAACTTTTCTCTCTAGTACAGTTGGCTCCCACCATCATCATCAATTGTTAGATATTATTACCTCTCAGAAGACACTCCAACATAAATCACAAACGTCCATTCTCTTTCGAGTCAATGTGCTTCTAGAATTTTCTAAGGACCTTGAGGGCAAGGTCCAATCTAACGGGGATGATAATGTTAGGATGAGCCTATGAAAGACCAAATATACTCTCAATTAAATGGCTAAAAGATTATATAGGATATAACTGATATTTGTATTATTATTTTTAGAGATATGACACATGTATAATATTTCTAACAATTTATACAACATTATTTTATGTGTCTATTTTTGTCTATCATATCATTTATTACATTTCAAATTTTATCTCTCTTCTCACTTCTCTCTCTTTATTGTAAGATTTATTGTACAAGTTGTTGTAAGTATAATTTCTCTTATTTTTATTATAAATAATTAAATGTTGCCACATAAATAGATAATATCAATTGATTAGCATCAATTAGGTCTATATAAATGTATTCCTCATTAAGGAAAGAAATCAATGAAAAATAAATAAATTTTATATTGTTTCCCTTTTATTTTTTTAATTATTTTCTCTATAGTCTTTAATGATATTTTTCTTAGGAGTAGAGTAGCATGGTTTATAGTTTATGCTTCCTAAAAGAACATTTAAAAAAAGAATGTTTGACTATTACTTCATTACTTTGCTGCTGCCACGTTCTTTAATCTGTACATCTACTCTCATTAAATTAATTTGAAGGATAGCATAAATGAATTTTTAGATATCATAATTTATTTGTATTTTTAGATGTAATGCTTTTGTGCTTAACTAGGCGTTCCTTTGCAGACATTTTAAATTACCTGAAAACCAGCATATAGAAAAACTCAATATCTTGTCTTCTACTGATAAATTAGTGCAAAATTGTAATGCAAGTTTGTTTTTAAAGTAAGAAAATAAATAATTTTTCTTCAATACAAAAATACATTTTGTTTAGATTAACGCGTATGTTAATTGTCAACCATATTCACTTTCAGCCAACTGGCCCCTTTTCGCAAGTCAAACCGCGCTCCTTTTCTTTACGGTTCAGCTTTATATATTCCCGCATATCTTGCTCCCTTAGCTTTGCTAATAATATATTCAATATTCTTTAGTTGCTTCAATTCACCTATCTCAATTAATTTGGATTAAAATTTTAAATTCATCCATCTCAATTAACTAAAATTAAAAATACTATTGATATTGTTGATTCATAGTTCTTCAATAGTTTATATTGATTTTGGTTATGTGCCAAGTGAATTGTTTATTTACTTATTTCACTAAAGATAAAGGTTTTTAGTTTTGAAGACCTTAAATTTGACTAAATTTATTTTTATATTTTAAATTTGATTACTTATTTTGAAAAGTTTAGATTTTTTTTCTTATTCTGTTAATTAACTCACCTTTTTATATATTTTCTCTTCTTTTATTACATGGCTATAACCTTCTTCTCATTACATAGTGAGATAAAAGAAAATAAAAAATTTTCGCACAACTTATAAGAGAACAATATAGTGTATTAAAATTGACATATGTTTTTATCATTGGCACGTCATTCTAGAACTGATTTTAGTTAAGGGCATTTGTGTGGGAAAAATAATTAATATAGGAGACATTTTAACCTTATAAGAAAGATCATCCCACATTTTTAATTTGTTTATCAGTAGAAATAAAAAATAAATACTACAGAGTTTGTCACAGATCTTATTCAACTAATTGAATTGGATTTTTTTGTTAAATCATATTTTTTAATTTAGATTTTACAACAACAACCGCAGGAAGTAGTAATTAGTTTTCGTAATCATGATGAATTAGTTATTAGGACGTTGTAAAAACAAATACATTGAGTAATAATTTTTGTAGAACCTCGTGCCAACTACCAACATTCTACCCAAACTTTTATGACTTGGATCGTTGTTGTTTAAGCTACAAGTTAATTTGTCGGTATTTCTCATTGAACTCTTCTCTCTAACATTCAGTTCATATTTATCTTTCTAGATTAAGATCACTAACTTTCAGATATTAGACAGGCCCATTTTTCTTTTACTTTTGAATCTTTTCTCACATTCATCCATCTTGCTTATATTTATTTTCATACCAAGAACATAAATTTTAAATATTTAACTGATTTTTCCTTTACTTATTTTTATTGAATTACTATATTATTAATGTGAAATATTTATTGATTTTATCTATGTCTAATATGTATTTAGACATATGTTTAGACACCTATAAAATCTTTTTTTAATCATATTTTTTTTATCTACAAAATTTAAATTTAAGAAATTATTATAAAAAAATTAAACTCAATATCATTCAAATCAATGTTAGTATATGTAAATCACATTTTTTTTTCTTTTTTCTATTTTGAAATCTTACATCTACTCTATTAATTGAGAGAAACATGTAAAGTGCGATGTCTCAGCCAAGTTTGGTACTCGTGCTTTAAGTGCTGTCATACCACATTCTTGTGAAGCCACATTTGGCACTTTGACGGGTTGTTCTCAACAGACAAAGGCCAGTACTAACTTCAGTGGCTTACAATGCAGTCTTGCAAGCTGAAAAATGGGCTATCTGGTCGAGTTGGAGGAAAATTGTATTTTCCAAATTCAAATTATGATGAATATCTATATTAAATTCTTTGAAGAAAAAAAATCATGCACTTTCTTTGGGATGGTCCCGTTGATGATGACATACAGAATTTGATACGTGTTAAGGGTGTATTTGAACGTGTTTTTATTTGTTGATTTTTAAAATTAATTTTGTGAATTAATTTTTTAAATTAATTTTTAAAACAAGATGAGAGAGAGAGCATGCAAGAAAAAAATTGGATATTAAACTTTTTTTTTTGTATTTTATAAAACGGAAAATAGGTATTCTTTAAGAAAAAAGACAAATAAGTCCCATGTTTCTTGATTGGTGTAGTAATCTTCATGCTTAACAATCAGGCAAATAATGGTGATTTGGAGAGTTGCATCATTAAGTTGATATTGTACATTTTTTGTTTGGCCTTGAATAAATGTTAGAGTGTACCCTTTTTAATAATTTAGGATTTTTTTAATAAAATATTGAGAGAAACATGTGACACATACTCTAATAATTTATTTTTTTCTTTTGCTACTATATTTTTTTGAGTAAAAAAGGTTATATACAATGAAAGTATATAATAGTTTTATATTATTATTCAATTACAACTCAACATGTATAATAAGTTTATTGACTTTTATAATAATCATCTTAAAAGTCATATCAACAATGGTTTATGATTGAACGACAATATAAAATAATTTTATATTGTTTGTGCATTAGCATTAATTTTTTTTATCTAAACTTCTTTTCATATACTCAAAACTTTATTTCTCTGTGTTACTTTTCGAATTATCTCATATTAACCAACAAGTATTTAGTACGAATGAAACTAAGTTCGAATCACTTAAATGAAGTCTCATGTTTGAACCTTGTGGATGAAAAAATTATGATAAAGAGAGACCCCAATAATGGTGGTTAGCTAGGTTTCTAAGCAGAAATTAAACATTAACAAAGTCGGTGGATCCTTCACACCAATAACATGATTAAAAAATTATCTCATAATAATTTGATTGAGTTTAATACACAAGTAGTTAGATTAAAAAAATTATTTTGAAACAAAAAAATGGTTATTAGAATTTTTTAGAGCAAATTACACTTAACTCCCCTTCATTTAGTACTTATTACACATGGACCACCTCTGTAAATTACCCCCATAGTAAACCCTATAACTTTTGCAACTTTGTTACAATGACACCCCCTTCTCCGTCACAGTTTGATTTTTGTTAACAAATTTTTTTCATGTGCTGCTTTAATGTAAATTAAGGACAATTTTACCCTTTTCTTCCTCTCACCATCTCTTAAAAGCCAGAGATTATCACACATGTAGTTGTCCCAAAACAAATAGTGGTGCCAACACCACACAATGATTCTCACAATAAAAGCGATCCTCAACTAAAATCATCTTCACAATATTGAAATCAAAAACCCTAATTGAAAAAATAGAAAACCATATAGTTTAAATAAGTGAGCACAAACTAGTTTTTGAACGAACCCTTCCACAACTAGTGTTTAGACGACAACCACTACTAACACCTCAGACAAGAACGACAACCACCACCAACACTGATGACCACCATGTGACTTCTGGACGACGACAATCACCACCCACACCTATTACCATCGCGTGCAACCCGCTTCCAAAGGATGCCTCTTCAGGAGCTTCCTTGACATATCAGAACAATGTACACCAACCTCACTAACGGTTCTGATTTTTTAAACCCTAGCATAGAGGATATGGAGATTTCAAATTACTTAGTCTACGTGGCTAAGTTAGTAGGAGTTATTTTGGTATTTAAAAATAAACTAATTGTCGTTACCAATTTTAGGTGAAGGGAGACAAAAGAAATACAATTTAAGTAGGAGATCTCCGTGTAATAAATGCTAAATGGAGGAGAGTGAGTATAATTTGCTTTTTTTTTACTCACTACAAGAAAAAGGATAATATATACAATTCAATTATATTGGTTATAATTATTTTAATTTGTATCATTATTTAATATTAATTAAAATATTATAAAAAGAATCCAAATAAAATAAATTATTAGATAATTTCATAATTGTCATAAATCATCAAACAAGTAATGATAAAAACAATACATGAGGCATAAAAAACCCTAAGATAATCTAACAGTCGTCATAGTGTTGATCCATAAAATTATTTGTTGATGCATCCTCCTCCTCGATGCACTGAAAAGATTGTGGCTAAAGTTGAGGCTGCATGTCGCACTCCTCCTCTGATTGTTGTTGCAGTGGTGTCAAATGTTGCAAGATCTCCATACACTCCTTTGCCCCATAATGTTATTTTCAATACAAGTTAATAAAATAACAAAGTAAAAAATATTTTAATATATTTAATTAAATTTTATAGTTACCCTAAAACCATTCAGGAGTGCCCTCCTATCTGTCAGCTCTATCTCTCCCACCTAGTTAAGGTCATTGATATTGCCTCTTGATAACCAAAGTGATGGCCTTTGATGTTGTCTTCGAAGAAAGGAACCTTTAAAATAAAAGTATATCAAACATGAATTTCTTACCCAATAAAAAATGTTATTAAAAATAAATTTATTTTGACTATTTCTTACTTGTTACTAGTTAGATAAATAACAGGTAGATCACCTCCCTCTAATGTCATGTCCGTGTATAAATTAAAGAGGAACTATGATCAGTAATTCCAAAATACAATTTTCATTGTTTGATATTTTATGAGACTTAAACTTATTACCTGTTATTAAATTTATAACTAATTATCATATTTTACTTATTAATTTATTACTCATTATCAAATTTATCAATAATTATAAAATTTTACTAATTAATTTATTGTTAATTATTAAATTTATCAATAAAATTAATAACTAATATATTTTTACTTATTAAACTTATTAATTTATTAATAATTAATAAAATTAACTTCAAAAAAATATTATAGAACTAGTCACACAAATTCAAATTAATAGAGGAACTAACTCCTAGGTGATGGAGCATTGCAGGTGGTGGGCCGTGACGAATCTAAAACCCTAACTAGGGGGGACAATTTATTTTAAAAAATAAAATTAATAATTATTATAAAAAAGAAGTAAAAAAAAAATTAAGGACATGAAATTTAAATATATAAAATTAGGAGAGTAAAATATATATATTCAAGATATTTATATAATATGTAGTTTTTTTAAAAGTGAGAAAGTGCAAGTGCATTCTCATTCATATGTTGATTTTTTTGAGAATCATAACTTGAAAAATTTAGTGTCTCACAATTAATACACATTTTTTAAAAACATGTTCATGGGAAATTATGATGTTCTGGGAATTGTTTTTAACTCACATTCCCACATAAATATTTCTATGGAAGGGTAACAATCTTATTTTTTCAAGTTTAATTTTTTTTTAATATAATAAAATATCATGTCATTCTTATTAAATTATTTAATATGATAAATAAATAAAATTATTGGTAAAAATATTAAGTAACTCTTCCATTTTTAGAAAAATTATATAAAGATTCTCACTAATCAATCAAACAAAATTTCTTCATTTTCAAAAAATATAATTCCCAAAAATCATGATTTTTTAACATGAAAATTTCCCCCCTACCAAACGTGTCCTTAGGCACATTTTTCCGATGACTTCATTGTCACGAAGTGAAAAATATCTTTATCGACAGACAAACCAAGGCATGCATTAGTAAGGAAAATAATATAAAAGATCTAATAGTTATATACCGACAACTTCACTATCTCTAAGGGACAAAGGAAAGCCTTACCTGCGGCCAAACCTTCGGAAAAGAAAATTAACATCAAAATTTCAATAGGAATTTAACGATTGTGTAACTAACAATAAGGGAAGAAAACCCTTGTTGATAATGTAGTCATCAATGACTTCGCATGTGAATTTTGATTTAAATATAGATGCTAAAATTACCAATGTCTTAGCTGTCGGTAATTTTAGCCTTAAAATTTGGTATACAAATGTGCAAAATTTTCAACAAACTTTTTGAAAATGAGTCAGTAGTAACATTCTGTGAATAAGAAACTAAGCTTCGTATAATTTTTAAGATAGCTTTTTTGCAATGATATTTATGATAGTTTTTATAAAAATAACATACTTTTTTGAATAAAAGTGTGAAAAAAAACATTTATACTGTATATATATTATTATTCTTTGATTATAGATGATTAATAAATGCAAAATTCGTAAACCATACCTAACGTAATCTCTATTCTATCTAACGAGTTCAAAATAATAATAAAATTTCAAGTGCAAATTAAAATTAGGGCTATACAATGAAGTAGCTAGATTCACTCACAATTCGTTCAATTAAATCCAATTTAAAGACAAATAGTTGGGTATTGAATTTTAAAATTTTCAATTCAACAGAACCTAACGCGAGATCGCTGCAGCCTTTATGTAAACCTAGATCTGAGTCTGTGAGTCATCATCTGACAATTTAAAATGGCTTTCAATTAGTTTCGAGCCTAAAACCCAAAGCCACAACAACACCCATTTTTTTCTTTGATTTCCTTAATTACCGCAATTACCGTTTTGATAATCTAAAAAAGTAAATTAAACTGACCCTATCAAATTATCCGGAGTCCGGACAAAACATAGAGCAAAGTAGCAAACCAACAAACTAACCAAAAACAAAAACCCCACTCAAAATAATAATATCGAGGGTGGTGGTGCGCAACTAAACCAGCGTCCAAAATAGGTTAACACTGCAATAACTGTGCAACAATTATGGAAGCGCACCAAGACAAAACCGGGAAAACAAATAAACAAAAACAACGTGGGGAGAAAAATTAAGAGCGACGCACAAGACAACAACAAACTAACACCAACTCAAACTTTTTTTTTGGTAATATTGTAGTCTTTTTTTTTTTTTGTAATGAACGCCAACATAAACTAAATTACCAAATATTCATCATCATATTATATTATATATATTCTGTAAAAAAACATATTATATATATACCAAATATTATATATATTTATAGTGTATAGAATTGGTTTAAAAAATAGTATATAGAATTTCTAATTACAAATTATCATTTAAGTTAGATTTATTGTTTTTTTATATTAATCCACATTAGTCAGAAAAAATATTAATCTACATTAAAGTTAAAATTACAATCATGATTTGTTATTGGCTCACGCTATAAAAGATTTTACATTAAAATTCTCTTTATATCAAAATTTGTTAATACAAGCAGTTTCATGTATGACTTCTTTAACTAATTAAGGTTTCAATTTGACCCTTAAAAGCTTGGTGTTACAACCTAAAATATTATTTTTATCACAAAATGAACCTAATTATTGGTGAGATAGAAATGATTAAGTTGAATATCGAATAAAAAGCCTTACATATTATATAAATATAACACAAAAAAAAAATCTTTGTAATTAATTGGTGGTAGATCACTCATATTAAACCATATTGTATCTAAGTTTGATATTTTTCATTGATGATACAATGAACCAAGCGAACATAATATTTGAGTTTGTTAAAAGAGTTGTTTACATTTGGTGTGTGAGATGTCAGATTAGGATTATGTTAGAATAAAAAAGAAAAGAAAGAATAGTATATATGTATATATAGGCAAAGCCCCTGAACCCCAAAGGCGAAAAGAAAGGCCCTACTAGGCTTTTTGTGTGCCTCTGAAACTCCATTCTCCTATATCACACAAATATATCTTTGTTGCCTGTGTTCCCCACCTCCATCCATCCTAGTAAAATGGACAAATATGCACCAAAACCAGCTCAATCTCATTCCCCCTCTCATTTCTAGCCCCCCTTTATTCTCCCCCTCTCATTCACCCCCTTCTCCTAAATCAAACCACATTATACCCATTACACATTCTTCTTCTTCTTCTTAATTAATTAATTATCATTAGCAATAAACACACAACATTTTTTTATGGGGAGGAGGATGATGCAATGGAACACCATCACCAAAGCTTCAATTCTCATCACCATCACCCTCCTCTTGATTCTCCCCGTGGCCGTTAACAGCATGAGGCTCGAACTGGTGCACAGGCACCACGAGCGCTTCTCCGGCGGCGGCGGCGACGACTTGGATCAGGTCGAAGCGGTGAAGGGTTTCGTAAACAGGGACGGCCTGCGGCGGCAGAGGATGAATCAGAGGTGGGGTGTTAGTAATTACGACAGCAGAAGAAAAGGCTTCGAAACAAGAACGACGTCGACGGAGGTGGAAATGCCGATGCACGCGGGGCGCGACTATGCCCTCGGCGAATACTTCACCGAGGTCAAGGTCGGGAGCCCCGGGCAGCGGTTCTGGCTCGCCGCGGACACCGGCAGCGAGTTCACGTGGTTCAACTGCATAATGCGGAATGCTACAACAACGGCAACAACGAAGAATACGAGGAAGAACAAAAGCAAAAAGAAACATCATCATCACAGCAAGAGCAACAGGACGAGGACGACGAGGAGAACAAAGAAGAAGAAGGCAAAGAGTAGTACTAATAGTAATAAGACTGATCCCTGCAAGGGGGTCTTCTGTCCGCATAGGTCTAAGTCCTTTGAAGCTGTCACGTGTGCGTCGCGGAAGTGCAAGATTGATCTCAGTGACCTTTTCTCGCTCAATGTTTGTCCCAAGCCTTCTGATCCTTGCTTGTATGATATCAGGTTGGTCAATTTCTTCTTCTTTTTTGTTTTTGTGTTTTTTTTTTATTATTTTCGGGTGCTGGTGGATTTTTATTTTTTGTTATATGCTTTGTTTGTTGATTTTGGATTTTTTGTGGAAATGAACTAATGGGGTTGTTGTGGAAAGATGGGAGGAATGGGGCAACGGTTTTCTTTCTGGAAAAGAAGACAGAGAAATGCCTTCTGTTTTCTTGATTATGGAAAGAGTAATATGCACAAATACTTTATTCTTTTAAACACTCATCTAACATCTCTTATTTTTTCTCTCTCTTTTTTTTCTTATTACATTATAAATGTTATTATACTTTTTTTTCTCTCTCTAGTGTCAAATAATAACATATTGAATGTTCATGTATCATGTTTCTTCTGAAAACAAGTGTTGCTATTGAAATGGGGGGGGGGGGGGGGGGGGGGATTGGTCAAGTGCTTCAGATCAATTGGGTGGTACCACTTTATTTCAAATAGATCAACATGATGAAAGGAAGATTATTAGATGCTAAATTTAAAAAGTTAGAATTTTTTGTGAAAGAGATGTTTATTTTCATGATCAAATAAGATTTTTTTTATATAAAAAAATTGGTTCCAAAAAAATGAATTGGATGAGGGAGGGAGATTGGATGAAGGAGGAAGGCGAGAGAGAGAGAGAGAGAGAGAGGGGGGGGGGGGGGAGAGAAATTAATGGCTGTCTTTTTGGGCCTCAAATTTATTTTGTGTTTTGTGGGCGACGGAGATGGCTAATTAAAGCGGTTGGGAGGAGTACGTCCTTTTTTAAAAGTCATATTAAGATGTCTAGTTTCATTTTAAAGCTAGCCAAAAATATTTGGAACGTGTCTCTTCTGAAACAAAGTTGAGTTTGCTATTTTTTATTTATTATTATTATTATTATTATTATTATTATTATTATTATTATTATTATTATTATTATTATTACTATTATTATTATTACTATTATTATTATTATTATTATTATTACTATTATTATTATTATTATCATTCTCAATTCTTAAACTTTTGTGTATCGGATTTGGAACATTGTTAAGTATGGCATGATTCTAGGCACAATTCCATCTTTATAATTTTTGAATTGAGCCGTGGTGGTTGTTGTTTGGTTTTAAAGGTTCAAATGATAATGCTATTAGTTGCACTATACCATTTATTTTATTTTTGGGTACTAATAGGAAAGTTTCCTCAATTTTTCACATAGCATTATGCTATTAACATCACATTTTAGAGCCTTTAACCTTTAAGGAGCAGTTAAAAGAACAGAACATTTTTCTAGTCCTGGAAAGCATTTAAAAGTTCTGAAAAAAAGGGGTGAGTGTACATTTATAACAATCCTCCTGTTTATGGCCATTATATTCAAAGATCTAAATGTGCTAGACTTGTTTTCTTTCTTTAGTATAGAAAGAAAGAAAGAAAAAAAAAAAAGCCTTGTGGGGGACTAATAACAAAAAGGTACCCCTCATACACAGACACAAGCACAAAAAGTGGCATGCTCCTGCTGGTGAACCAGCAGCCATTCTTTCCGGCATCCAACCATGGTTATAAATGAGAATTTAATGTTAGTGGGTGAGCGTCACATGACCCACATTTCTGCATCCAACAAGAGTCTATGCCTGCAAACAAAACCCTGTATACATGCATGTTTGGATTAAAATTGGGAGAGATCAAAAGTACTTTTACTCGAGAAATAACAATTTTTTCCTTCTCAATTCACAAAAGTATTTTTTGTAACTAAACCAAAACATAGGCTATAGTTTTTTCACTTTAATTTTTCCAATCAGAGTGAACAACCCCTCTTCAATTTTGACTTTTCTAATCTTATCCTTGATAGCTATGTTGATGGATCATCTGCAAAGGGATTCTTTGGCACTGACACTATCACAGTAGACCTCAAAAATGGAAAGCAAGGAAAAGTGAACAATCTCACAATTGGGTGCACAAAATCCATGCAAAATGGGGTAAACTTCAATGAAGACACTGGTGGTATACTGGGGCTAGGCTTTGCCAAGGACTCATTCATTGATAAAGCAGCTTATGAATATGGTGCCAAGTTCTCCTATTGTTTAGTTGACCATTTGAGCCACAGAAACGTTTCAAGTTATCTAACCATTGGTGGCCACCACAATGCCAAATTGTTGGGTGAAATCAAAAGAACAGAACTCATTTTGTTCCCTCCATTCTATGGTGTGAATGTGGCAGGCATCTCAATTGGGGGCCAAATGCTGAAAATCCCACCTCAGGTTTGGGATTTCAATTCTCAAGGAGGCACCTTAATTGACTCAGGCACAACCTTGACTGCACTACTTGTTCCAGCCTATGAGCCAGTTTTTGAGGCCTTGATCAAGTCTTTAACCAAAGTCAAGAAAGTCACTGGTGAAGACTTTGGAGCACTGGATTTTTGCTTTGATGCTGAGGGGTTTGATGATAGTGTAGTGCCAAGATTAGTGTTCCATTTTGCAGGGGGAGCAAGGTTTGAGCCACCAGTGAAGAGCTACATCATTGATGTGGCACCCCTAGTGAAGTGTATTGGAATTGTTCCAATAGATGGGATTGGTGGTGCATCTGTCATAGGCAATATTATGCAACAAAATCATCTGTGGGAGTTTGACTTGTCAACAAACACTGTGGGGTTTGCCCCTTCTATCTGCACTTAATTATTATTAGCTATTCTTGTAATCTTGTGAAAATGTGATGATTTCCTTTTCTTTTCTTTTCTTTTTTACTCTCCCTCCCTCATTTTCTTGCGGGCACAAGCAAGTCACGTTGGTGCTTGTATTGTTCGAATTGGATTTTTATTATTCTTTTTATTTTCTATTTTTTCACCTTTGTAAAATATTACGTGTAAACATGTATCATACATCTAAATTCAAGTTCTTATGATGTTAATGATACGAGGCTGGACCACAGATTTCCTTTTAGATATACAATTTCTTGCATTCACACTATCTTCCCTGTCTCTCCCTCTATCTTATTTTACTTCTCTGCAAAATAAAACATAAAAAAAAAACAAAGCTTTTAATCTATTATTACAATTAAGGCAAACTTATTAAGAGCTTAAGTAATAGAAATTATATATATTTTATCATAAGTCGTTGATTCGTGAAAACGTCTTTTATTAATTAAGGTAAAAAATTCGATCCTGAAATTGCATAAGAAGTCATGATTAGAAATATTTTACTCAGAATAGACTAACTTGGTGAAAAGAGATTAATTAGGTACTAAATGGAAGTATTAAATATTTCTAGGTTAACAAAAAAAAAAAAAAGGAAATTATATGCTATGCTTCCACACCTCCTCCCATTTTCATGACCTATGTCTACATAATTACTTTTTTTTAGAGAAAAAAAAAAAAGCAATTGGAATATCACCACTCCAATAATTACGTTGACTATAAGTTTAAGATGATAGTAGTATTAATTTCACTTGCTTACTTAATTACTTATCGTCATTTATATATTATTTTTATACGATAACACTTTTTAAGAAATTATGCATAGTGGTCAGTTTGTTGTTTTGGCAAAGATTAATGATTGGTTAAATCGGTGATACTTGACACGGTAATTAATATATTTTTTATGTAAAACTTAAATATAAAATAATTTTAAATATAAAAATTACCCTTGTCAACAAAGAAGAGAGTAAATATAATGATAGTTAATTTATAAAAAGAAGCAGTTGGCGGAATAACAGCAACAAGAAAGACAGAAAAAAAGAGAGAGAGAGAGAGAGAGAGAGATTGCGACTAGCAACAGTGAATTAGTTTTGTGAAACAAACTATGCCTGCCTGGTGCTGAACAAGCATTGTCCTAGCTTTGAATAATAGAGAGATGTCACAATCAAATGCTAATTTATGGTTTGTGATAAGCGAATAAAGATTGCTAGCATATGTCTACATCATATATTATGTCGTGACAAAGTATATGTTCTTTTGTTGTTGTTGTTTTTGTGTAATTTTGATATAGTACTGTCCAAGTGTAAAACTTTTTGAAATCGTCAATTAATTAAAAAAAAATCTAAATGTAGTATTTAAAATGATTATTACAAAAACATTATTTTTATAATTTATGATTGAAATAATGGTGTCCGTATATTTAATAAAATATTAACTCTCTAGGGTCTGTTTAGTATTGGTGAGAAATTTGGATTAAAAAAATGAGGTCGTCGTGAGTTCATATTTAATTGTGATCATTGTAAAAAAGAAAGAAAAAAAAATCTTTCTTTTTCCTGAAGGGATGCCAAGTATACCTGAATAAAAGCATGTGTTTTCTTTCTCTACAACAAGATGGAGTCCTTATCTCAAATACTATTCTAATCAGCATTAATTAATTCTGAAATCCTGGCCGACATCATATTTTTAATTTTTCAGAGCATTGATATTTGAGATATTGTATATTTCGATTAGTGATTCCACCAACAGAAATAACAGAAACCTTCTTTATCTACAATGTTCTATCGATAGGGATACTTGTCACAAAATTGAAAAATGACAAATCAAATCTATATAGGAAAAGCCAACTTATATATTCAGTGTTGAAGATAAGTTTAGCGTCTAAGTCATTAATTTGATATAATATATGTGACAATATATATAGAATCTTGCTAGAGTCACAAACTATATGAGTTGATTAAAACCCTTATCAACAAACACGGGTGGCTTGTTTTGAGTGACCAAATATATTAACTCTATGCTCTCATTTGCTTTCCGTTTTAATAAAGTTACATTGAAAATTCAGTATATAGACAATAATAGATTGAGACTTGTGCAGTAGTTTAAGACATAAGAATGTTCACTAAGTGGCAGCAATGGAAAGCATGTGTAACCAATTTTTCCACTTCAATCATTGACGTGTACGGTGTACGCCTATCATAAGAAGAGAAGGGGATAATTGATGATGATAATTAATTTGTCATGCAAAATTAAGAAAATAAAAGAAAATCACATGAATAATGTGAAGACGTAATTATTCTTTAACACGTACCATTCCTTTTTCTTACTTAAATTATTTACACTATAGAATGCGTGATGTATCTTTGGGGTACTCAAATAAATCGTTAATAGGACAAATTATCCGTAGTAGTAGTTAACAGTTTGGAGTTTGTGCTATGTATGACAAAGACTGCATATGAAATTTTAATCTTTCTTCTACTTTTAGCCTTTGCTTTGCTTTCTTTTATTGATTTTATATTTTAATTTAAGAAGAAATTAAACCTAATCATCACGTGCAATGTTTGGATTCTGTGGAATAATGCCATCTGGACACCTAATAAGATAAAGAGGGCCTTCTTCAACTAATTCATGTTGATGGGAATTGGGAAAGATTGATTTTTCTTCTTCTTTTCTTTTAAAACCTGTCCCTTACATGGATGAAGATCGGATGAAGGAGATTTTAAACGCTCTCCGAAAAAAAAGATTTTAAATGCTACTCCCAGTCATTTTTATAAATAAAGAAATAGTAAAATACTCGTGCAATTATTTTTCACGCATGTCTTAAAATGATTTTTATATATACTAATAAGTTGATATATATTAAATTTATCAATGCAATGCAAAATCATAAATTAATATATATTAATTTCCAATCAGAATCTTAATCACAATTATTGTTTGTTGTCCACTTGTCCCTATATAACAATGTGTTTTTTGGGAAATATTTATTTATTATATAATTATTCTAATTATTACTTGTTCAAATATAAAAAAAAGTGTTTAATGATATGTATTTTCTCCTATTCATTTAACAATTTTAATTTTAATATTATTATAATATATATTTTATTATTAAGATCACCCGCGTGAATAATTGATAGAAGTAGAGAGAAAATCTTAAAATAAAT
>PYAF01002896.1:841283-933473 GCA_007407185.1 Glycine tomentella
TATTCTCAAATAAAAATAAAAGATTCAAACAATCTCATGTCCTAAATTTAATTAAAGTTTCATAAAACTTTAGCTTCAAACAAAAAATTAAATAAGAACTATTCATAATAAAATTATTAAAAAATATTATACATGAATTTTCTTTCTTTGACACTTGTTAACAAAATTTTAATTCATATATCAAGTAATCTTAATATACATTTAACTTAATTTGTTGTGGAGAAATAATTATTTTGTAAATTTTAAAAAAATTGTGCATGAATAATATATTTAAATTTTGTAATCATTATTAATTATTATTTCTATTTTTATTAAGTGAAGAATATAAAACTCTTTACGGATTTAATTAGAGTATACTGTTAATATAAAGAATTTTTTCAATAATACATAAAAATAATCATATTTCCATATAAAACTGAATCTCTAACAATGTAAATATGAAAAATATTGTTAAGGTGCAACGCATAAAGAATTTAAACAAATATTTTTTATTCCTAAAAGTATTATAGAATAAATAATTATTTTAGTTTAAAAAGTTATTAATTAATAACCTTCCACCTAATCAAATATCTTAATTGATTAATTAATTGATTTTAATGAAATTCTATTTCAAACTACAATTTTTATTAGTAATATTAAATAATTATTAATATTTTATTCTTTTTTTGGTTAAGTAAACTTTAAGTTCAAAATTATTAAAGTAATCATTAGTGTGAATAATATTTTATCCTAGATAATATTAATGTATGAATTCTTTTTACTTACTAACTTATTAACCAAAGAATAACGTTTTTTCATAATTGATCATGCATATAAATAGATTTGAGACTGATAGGCTCCGGGAATGATCTAACACTATATCATCATACATAATCGGCCACGGTTTTGATAAACAAAAATGGTTAAAATTGACCAAGGGGATCTAGTTCCATTTGTGAGTACTATTTAATGGTTAATCAATATTTACACCATAGTATCAATTAACCTCATAGTCCTGTTTTTGATTTCTACAAAAATGCTTAAAAATTGTCTAATTTCTTTTCTTCTTCCTCTCTTTTTTTTTTTTTTTTTTTTGGTGAAGATCGTTCAATTTCTTCTTATCCTCTTCGAAAGTTGGTAAACGTCCTTCTTATTTTTGGTCCTCAAGGGTCCTTTAACAACGAGTGAGGGACTTCAAAGGCCCCAATAATGCTTTTAGATATAGTTCACGGGCAACTATAAAGGGAAGAAGTTTTTTTCCTATTCGATACATACTCCAATTGTTTCTCTCGGACTTGTAGTGTGTATTGGAAGATAAGAAAGTGCTAGATGTCGGCATCAAATGATTAAAAAAACAAATTAATGGTCAACATATCAATGTAATGCACATATACTAAAAAACCACGAATCTCTGGTTTCCGTGGCTAATTTTAAAATGCCACATGATGCATTGTTGGACGATTCTTTTTACATTGGTTTCACAATTCGTTATGTAAGAAGTCGGGACTTGGAATACAAGAACCAATAATCAACCAAATCTTCTTTGAGGAAACTGCAATATATATACCTATTTGTGAAGGTGTGAAAATAGGGTTGAGTGGTGGATACAACATAAAAATGATAAATTACGGTTTACTGTTTATATAATTTAAGGTTTAATAGAATTGTAAAACTCTAAAAACTTCTACATCTTGAAAAATTAGGAGTGATATATCATAAGTTGGGTACTGGGTCTATTTAGATACAAGTTAGAAGTATTTTTGAGAGTTTTTTAATTGAAAATAAAATATTTTTTTAATAGAAAATCTCTAAAAACACTTCTAATCTTATATCCAAACAGACTCTTCACTCGACCATGGTTTTAAAAGTTTTGCGAAAACGATTTTGACCTTAATATCAAAGTTTTAGATTTAATACTATTGTTATTGTAGTTGTAGTGGATACATTTGTGTGTCATTTTTCACAATATCAAAAGATTACCATGAAATTATAACCGAAACAGCACTTTAAAATCTTAGAACTAACGGACCAATTGGGTTAAAACTAAGATTATTAATTAGTAAAGTTGATGCATATAAATTTAACAAACTCGGTTAACATTTTCAATCAATTTGAATTCAAAATTTTTGAAAGACAACTTAATTAAATTCATTTTCACCCTACGAAAAATATCCTTGTCTAAACCACAAAATTGTTTTTTTTAAAAAAATTTAGGGATTTTTTTAAAAATTACCAAACGAGGCCATTTTTTGAATTAATTCTCAGTTAGACTTACTCTTAAATGAGAATTAATTCAAAAGTGTCATCATTTTTAAAAAAATTATCCCCGAATGATTAAAAAAAAAAAAAAGAAAACCCAGCAAAACCTATTACTTACACACAGTACAATGTAGTGAATAAAATTTTAGAAAGTAGCTTTTTGATTACCGAAAGCATCCCCAATAATCAAAAGTTTTCAAGGCAGGTTGGGGAGTTCATGGTTCCCCCAAAATTCAAACTTTTAATCTGTATGATGTTACATGACATCTTTCAAACTTGGTCAGCAAGCATATTAACACGATACTACGTATATTATATATATGCCCCATGTGCGAATTGGAGAGGACTGAACCTGCTGCTATAAGGTTTCAACCACTGTTGGCAATCATCCACCTACATACATGCATCTTCTATACGCTAGATTTATGGAAACAAATCTTGAACTTAAATGAAAGATCTGGAAATAAAAATTGTGTGTTGAATTGGATGCTAATCTATTAGTAATAATCTTTTACTTTAGACAAAGAAAAATGTTATATATAACTTTAGAAAACAATTTATAATGCAAAATACTACTACAATACTTATATGGTATATATAATAAATAATAATGTAGTAAAAAATAAATGGGGATTGGATCTAACCAAAGAGACTAGTCTTTCATAACTTCATGAATCAAGCAAGATTTGAATTCGTAAAAGTGTTTACATTTAGTATTGTCTGATTTCGAACAAAATTATTTTACGAAAAAAGAGACTCTTAAAAAAATAGTAATTCAAAAAAGATAACTAACATCTAACCTGTCCATTGAAGTATCACCAATTATCATTAATGAATATAGATGCAACTTTACTAGACACTTAAAATTATAAATATTATACAATTAAATAAAGAACATATATAGTAAACGAAAATATATAGAAGATGATCACTATTTTGCACTTGGCAGACCAAAAGCAAATTAAACATCAATCAATCATTGGTGTGTTTTACATCAATTAAGGCGCATTACCCGGCCTTGGCCATATATTTTCTAGCCACTTTTCCTACTCTTGTATGTTTCTGTCTTTTTTTTTTTTTTCCCACTCATTTTTTAATGCACTTAATTGGCGTAAGGCTATGATATTCAGAATATATTATATATATAATATAAAGGTAAGGAAATTTTTCAAGAACAAATATATGACTGAGATTATTTTCTCTCGACAGAATAAGAATGAAGGTGTAAGCATTTTCTCAAGTCCATGTGCACACAATGCACACTTATGGTCATAATCTAAGCTGAATTTATAATGTAATTTGTCACATGCAGCACCTCAAAGCAGCCACTTGCTAGCTAGCAGTTGTTATCTTGTGAACTTCTCCAATGGCTATTAAAATGCACGTCAGTTTATAGCCTAAAGCATTTACATAGGTAGAACACAATTAGGACCATAACATGGTAGAGAAAAATGGATAATCAGTGTGGATAAAGACGACGGACATGGATAAAAATTAAAAAGAAGACATGTTGAAGAAAAGAAAGAGCTTGCTTAATTAATTAACTTATATATATATATCAGATGTAAAGCGGAATCGCGATTTTAATATACAATGTTTTCTCACTCTAGTGCAGTAAAATCACAATTTTGTCGTGCAATCTTAGTAATTTTGAAATTTTGAGAAATGATAGAGACCAATAACAAAATTTATTTTATTGGGACCATTACCAATGGTCCAGGCCATTGGAATGAAGCATATTGGGTGCTGCTATTCTCAACCTTTTTTTCCTCTTCTCACCCTCCTTTTCAAAAATAAGCAATAGACCTCACTATCCCTCTCCCAGACCCAGTTCCCTACACCCACTTCCTTTCCCTCCTCACTTTCCCCTTATTTCGCATTTTGCAACACCATTTTTCCTCTTTTCCTATTTTATTCTTATGTGATTATGCCTTCACACCTTTTTTATTTTTATTTTTCAATTTAATGAGATCATGATTTTGTTGTATATTTATACACAACAGAATTGCAAGTCTCTTGTATCTAAACATAGATACACAACAAAATCACAATTTTATTATTATGAGTTTAGATATACAACAAAATCGCGGTTCCATTATAAATCTAGATTTAGATACACAAAGAAATCTCTATTTGATTGTAGATATGAATTTAAATACATAATAGAATTACGATTACATTATATATATTTTTCTTAGAACTATTTAATTACCATATAAGTTACATTTTTAATATTAATCAAATTAGTTATGATATAAATTGTCTTAACGATAACGCATATTACCCTTTTTTAAAAAATCAATAGAATAAATTGTAATATAAATCATGTTTTTAATTAAATATTGAGTTAATGACAACACAGGTTGTCCTTTTTAATTGCAATCCAATTAATTATAATACAAATTATTATAATTATTAATTAAATTAATAATTATTTTGATTACTTTTATTAATGATATTTTTATCATAATTTAATTCAATTTCAGTGACAATTTATATGATATTGACTACTATTAAAAATAGTAAATTGTATCTTAATTAATTTAATTTAAATATTAGAAAATAATTGATATCACCATTAATTTGATTATTTTATATATTCGGTGTGTTTTTGTTGATCAAAATTAACAATTGAATTTCGTTGTGTATTTTGATCAATGAAAATAAGTTTATGTTTTGTTAGGAGGTGCAAATCCAATACACAAGGAAATGTAATTATGTTGATTAAAAAAAAAAAAACAAACAAAATTGTGTTCTTGTTGTATATTTTTTCATCTTTCTCTTGTAACAGAAATGAGATTTTTTTTTGTGATTACAGTCCAATGAAATTGTGTTTTGGTAAAAAAAGAATAAGGTATTTTTGGAATAAGAAAAAGGTGGAAATACCGAAAATGTAGGTAAGAAAAGCAGCTCCCAACATATTGATATAGTCAGTAAGGTTCGTAAACAATAACATTACATGCATGGCCCATGGACCCATGGAGATATTTGTTTGACTGATGCCTCGCCCATGAAGATTCCTACCAATATTGTTTGCTACAAGTCATGAGAAACCAAGGGGAAAAAAAACTCGTGATCGACAAAACAAATACGCATTAATTTTTTCTAAAAATATAATTTGTTGGACTTCAAATATAAATCACTCGTCATTCAAATTTTATGGTGCCAAATTGCAGTTATTTTTCACATTTTATTTAGATTTGGCATGAAAGCTTAGAAGACTACTCACAAAATTAAAAACATTAAAACAATAGGTTAAATTTAATATACATGTATCTATATTAAATTAGGTCCTTAAACTATCAAGCTTTATATATGAAGAGTTTTTTTTAGGCCCAATATGAGGAGTTAAATTGTATAAATTTTGACATCGATTATAACATTTGTTTTATATTAGAATGTTTAAAGGAAAATGAGAAAAATTATAAGTAAAATTATAATTCTAATCCCTTTAATTTCTGATCTACAATTTTCATCTTCTTATTTATTTTTAATTCATAATTTCAGTTCCACATTTTAGTTACTTTTAATCTAATTGTCCATTTTGGATATGTTTTATTTATTTTATTTTGTTCAATTGAACCCAGATCTAATAAATTCATTTGAGATACCATAAAAAAAAGTAATATAATTATTTAAAATGAAAAATAAAAGAAATAAATATATGAAAAATTGAGGAATTAACCAAAATTGTAGATTTTCTAAAATATATGAACTAAAATCACAAGAAAAAAATAGTGAAAATAAAATCACAAATTAAAATCTAAAGAGGACCAAAATGTATTTGAAAGGAAACCAAATTTTCAAGTCTTTATTTTTATTTAATTATATAGGAAAAAGATTTATTATTTACTACTTTGTCCAACCAAAAAAATTGGCACAAAATAAATGTCAAATAATATTAGTTTTTCAATGTAATATTAATTTTTTTCATTAATACCTTTTTTTACAAAGACTAATATCCCTAATAAGTGTTACTTTAATTTTTAATGTAATATTAATGATAAATTAGGTTTTTTAAAATTATTAGATTGTGTAAAACAACCTAAGACGAAACTTATTTTAGGATAAAGAATATTTTTTATAGTGTACATTTATTAGCTTAATTGATAAACCATTTCTCGAGATAATTTATTAATTATTGTCATTAATGATTGAATAATAAATAGTCCTAGATGAGATTTACCAAAAATAGCCCCAGTCAATGTCATTCATAAATTGTCTCAATCAAGGTCAATTTGAAAATGTATAGATTAAGGTCAACCAAAAATAGTCTTGATCCAGGCTGGCCGAAAATGCCCTTAAATGAAAATATCTTAGTCGAGATCGATCACAAATAATTTTAGTTGAAGTCAACTAAAAATAATTATAACTGAAATCGATTGAAAACTAATTTATAGTTTAAAACTAGATATAAAGTCATATTTTGAACTATAACTTAATTTCAAAATCAATTTTAAACGAACTTTGAATCCAATCCATTTATATTGGACAAGGATTGGATTTTCCCTGTCCACCCCTAACTTAGTTATGTTTAGACTTTTGATGCTCATTGAGAATATATATATATATATATATATAACAAATCACATATAGTTTAAACTAAAACAAACAATACAAGATACCAAACATAAATGTGGTTTTTGGCATGTAAAATCAAAATCAAAGTCTGTCTTATATAAGAGATCTTCAACTTATTCAAAGGGGTTGTCTCATGTGCAACATAAGCATAGTAGACACATCTACTAACATGGATGAACATAAAAACTAACTTATGAATACAATTTTTACTTTTTAATCATTATACAAGTCATAATATAGGTGCATTATAATTGACTTTAACATGCTAACTCAATATCTCTCTTTTGAGTATTCTTGCATATTTTTTTTTTCTCTTCTTACATATTGATACTGGCAAGTTATTTATTATCATGAATACTAACAATTTTTTTTTATAAATTCACTTTCACCTTGATGTTTAGATGAGGCTTACACGAACTTTATTGTATGACTTTCAAAATATTATAGCTTCCAGAGTGATAGGGCTTTTTATTTCTCTTGGTCCACAACAAGTTGAAATTTGTTAATTATTTCATCAAAGGTTTCCTTTTGCTTGTGGATGCCATAATAAGTTTTAGAAACAAAGATGTCAAATTCATATTTATTGACATTGTTCATATTTGGTAGATAAACTTCATCATGTTATCTTTCTTTATTAATTTAGTCACAAGCATTAATGTAATATTCATTTGAAATGTAACTTGTATCTATAATATTGAAAACTATTAAAACCTTTTATCAATGTCTAGAGAATCATTCATACATTTTATTCACGTTAGTCTCACTTTTATACTTTTCATGTTTATTACATATGAAGCTATCATCAATGTCCTTAAAGCATGTTATATTTTATTCATTATCCACGATATGCTTTAGAAGTCTAATTCTTTTGAACATATACTTCTTCAATGAATGAACTTTGAATCATTCATTTCAAATTTTGATATAGCAAGAGAAAAAGAGTCTTTATTTTGATTCTATTGGCATATGTCTTCATTCTAGTGAAAATTTATGTATTTTTTGAGAAACAAAACCAATTATATTCATCTTAATGTAAAGATTTTATTTTATAAATAGATGTATTTAGAACATTCATGATGCATGAATATCTTACTAGTTTATATTAGAATAAAAGTTTAATTTTTTCCCTTAAAGCAACAAAATAGAAGACACATAATGCAATAATTTATCAATATGCTTATCCACCCCGGACTAAATGAAATAGCAAGAAACACACTAAAAGGAAGGGAGATTAAATAGTGTGCATATCATAAACTTTTTCAATATAAAGGCAAATATAGATAGCAATATATTAAAAACAGGTTGTTCACTTAAGATAAAACTGACATATAATGAAGATCAATATAGTCGTCCAATGACAAATAAAAAAAAGTTATTAAAACAGTTTTTCACTTGATGTTAAAAAGGTGATAGAAAGTGTTATAAGAATGTTCAATAAACCGTTATGGAGAGAATTAAAAACACTTGGTTTATACTAATTCACTCAACTTGAGTTACGTCAAGTTCTCCTTTACTCACCAATAAAGTATTTAACTAATCAAAACTTAATTACAAAACAAGTATTCTAACGTGTTACTCTTAGCTTTACAAGTATTCTTAACGCCACTTATGATACCTTCTTAGACTCCCCCTGAATTTAAGAACCCAAGTATTGTTTAACACTAAGTCACTCCTGACTTTCACAAATAAAAGTTTGAATGAATACAAGTATATTTAACACTCAATGAGTGAATAAATAGTTAAGTTCAAATACAAGATAACTTTACTTCACAAAGAATAAGCTAATAAATCTTGTATATCAGTCGTCTAGTAATTTTAGCAGAGTTTTGCTTCAAATATTGTCTTTCTCTTTTGTAATATTTTTGGTTAGTCACTTCCTCGATGGAGATGACCTTTTATAGACTTCAGTGAAAGATCTGTTACGAGATCAAGGTCAATCCCTTGAAAGGATCATTGTCTCACACTGAAGGATAAGACAACATGTCATGCTCTGAATGGAGAGGAATGATCCATAATACGGACAACGCCATGTGTTTTTTGTCTGTAATGAAAGTGACCTTGAAAGGGAAATTATGTGAAAACATTATATTCTCTTCTACACTGTCATTTTCTTAAATTCAAGCGTTAACAATTCAAAAATTAGAGAGACAAATAGAATTTGAATAAAATAGCACACGTGCATTTCCCTTTTTCGTCATTCTCATTCTTTTTGGATTTACTTGAGACTGGATGTGCAAGTTAATTCAAAGGCAATGTGTTATACGAATTTCCACAATAGTGAATGCTCTCTAGATTTAGCGCGTTGGATGCTTAGATAAAAGAAAGCATACTCTCTTCAATTGTGGATGATATTGAATAATGTAAATACCTTTAACATAATTATCATGTTTACTAATCCAAAACTTAACATCAATAATTTATACTTATTATTATACATCAAAATCCAAAATAGGTGAAACGAGTGATCGTCCAGACCTAACACCAAACATATTACATAGTTTTTTGCATTAACTATGATGTTTTTTTAGACCACGAATATCTTTAGCTGAAGACAATCATGCTCGAGTCGGATATGATCATTATACATGATAATGTTCTCCCTCTAAATATTTAATACAACTACATATCAAAGACTAGAATCCAAGAATTCTAATTAAGATGAAACAACTCACTTGATTGTATCTAGTTGACTATATATGATGCTTTTTTAGAATACCCCATTACCATCTCCTTAAGAGTATTTAAGAACATAAAATAACTTAATTTTCTTAAATACTCCTTCAAAATTTATAATAAGTAATGAAATTATATAAAGCACATGTAATTAATTAATGTTATCCTATCACTTTTTTGCATTTAGTGTCGAAAAAGCTATACACGTGCACTCCATATTAAAGTCTAAAACGTAGCAACTCATACTCTCTTACTTCATAAACCATAATAAAAACAGAAAATCAATCTGAATCTGTTTAAATAAGTTAAAAAATATATACACAGACACAAGAAGATGGGAATGATGGCCACGGCACGCGAATTCTACACGGAGTGATAGATGGGAATGGCTAAGAATCCTTGGCCATTAAGGCAAACACTGACTTTGACAAAGCCAGAGAAACTATGACAATAAATAATAAATTAAAAATTAAAATTCAGTTTCTTCTACGTTCTCTCCTTTTATTTTTTCTGTCTTTATTTATTTTCCATCTTCTAGTGGATTCCTAGTCCCTCTTTGTCTTCTTTGAAATATACAAGATATATTATACTATTTCCCTAAGCAAACACCAACACGGCTTCCGAACAATAAAGTAAAGCAAATTAAGGATTGGATTTGTCATTTCTATTAATTTTTTTCGATGAAAGCGTAAGTTCCCACGTTTCTTGCTCAATTGCCTCCATGATTGATACCAAATATATGTTGATGTTTTACATTTAAAATGCGAGAATCAGGTTATGTCAACAATATTTTAAAAAAAAACGACAATATATAATTTTTTAAAGGATATTTCAATATGTAATTAGTAGTTTAGAATGAGTGGAGTAAATGAATTTTAATTTTTATATTATTTATGTATAGTTAAGATTAAACTAAGATTTTTTTACAATTGTGTGATCTTTGAATTATTTTAAAATTTAATTATTTGCATTTAACTCTCTTATCTGTACTACGGTTATTCTCTCTGCATACACACATTATATTATATTATCAACAAAAAGAAAATATAGCAAATTAATGATTCCGTAGAAAAAGAAATATAATTGATGAATTATATCATTTCGCATACAAGAATATTTCTTTTGTCACTATGTATATTTTTATTAAGAAAGTTGAAGTTGGCATGCGATCAATACATTCTTTTCCCGTAATATGGCAATATATATACAGTTGAAAGTGACATGACAACATTTTTGTATATTGTATATTTAATAAAAAAATGAAAAAATCATTTTTAGCATAATTTAAAAAACGTTAATTTTATATATAACCAAAAAATTATGAGGAATAAGTTAATATTCTCTGTATATGTGATTTTTCTCTTAAATATGTTTAGCATCATATTGAATTTTGTTCTTGATTTTTAATTTTTTTTGTTGTTTTCGGTTTCATGATACATTAAAATTTTTATTTTGAATTTATGTTATCAGGTTAGTGATGACATGATATCATCATAATAATTGTTAATGTTAAAAAATTAATTTGTAAAATGATAAATTATCGTTTAATTGATGACAGAATTTCAAAACAAAAATTTTAATATACAGAAGACTCAACAAAAATTTAGAGATTCAAAATTATTAAAAATCCAAAATAATATTCGTTTATTTATTAAATACCTTAAAAATATTTTAAAGAATTTATCAACTCGGGAAGGAGTACAATTAATACTTTTGTTTGGCCTTTTTCTCTTTTTAGCTTGTAAAAATGAGACTGATCAATTTGCCAGCAACGTGGGGGGAAAGATCAGCAAGGAACAAGGTGCTTGTCTTTACTAAACACTGAAGAAATGCATATGAAAATTAATTGGGGAAAGTTGAATATACAGGTTGCTTAATAGTGTAGTCCTTCGACTCTTCCAACTATTTTATTCTTTCATCACTTAACGACACTAAATATACTTAATTTAGGGAAATTGTGTGTGAAACTTCTTTGAAATTTTTATTTTGTTGGTAGAACTTCCTTGCTTTAACTAAATCAAGTTATTTTTTCCTCCTTTGTAAAAAAAAAATATTTTTTTTTCCTCTTGCAATTTTTATCTTTAACTATAAGATGATGTTATGCATTTGAAAAATACAAAGTAGCTCCAGGATCTCCCATTATGGTATGGAATATACCTCCAACTCTAATTATTGAACGTACGTCTTGCTATATCGCAATTAAAGCCAAATTAGTACTGCATGTTGTCTAGTGTTTAATTTTAGAATGTTTATTTTGTTATTTGCCATTTTGTCTTTCATGTGAAAACACTTTTGGCTTATTATATTCTTCATGTTCTCAAGCATTCCACCAAAAAAAAACTAAAATGTCTTTTAAATTTTCTCTTTGCTTTATGCTTTAGAGAATTATGGTAAAATAATTACTTTTAATATTTATATTAAATTATAAATTTTAACAACTTTTTTACTCAAAATTATATATATAAAAAATAACATTTCCAAATTTTTAAGCTTCTTAACCATACATGATTATGGAGTTTTTTACAATATGATAATTAGTCCTATTTGGAGGTAGTTATACATCATCTTTGAAATAGTCATATGCCTGATTAGTTTAGTATTTGTATCCTACTTGGGAACAAAAGGTTTGATATGTGATGTTTGACTTAATGAAACAAAACTGCAAGTGGATCACCAAAAGCTAATGATTTGTTGAAAGCTAATGATTTGTTGAAAGCAAAATAATTATAGTCAACTTAGTTTAAAAAAATATTAGATTAAAATATTTATATATACACAAGAATAAATCTTATTGTGTATTCTTAACAGGTTTTTATCACCAAAATAATCTTACAAAAACTAAATGTTATTACATTAATAATAAAAATGATTTTTATTAATTACTAAATCATACATTTTGGAAACAGAGAAATTATATCACTATTTTACATTTTCATAAAAAAAAATACTGTGAATTTTTAGATTTTTAAGAAATTAATTTAACAATAAACTTTATAAATAAATAAAAAGAATACAATGACTCACTAATCTTTTAAAAGATTAAAATGGTAATAAAAATCTTAAATTAAACTTATTAAGGAGTAAATCCAAGAAATCAAAATCATTTTTTTTATACGAAAGGAAAAGAACAAAGGCTAAGGCACAAAAACAGAAAACACTTACGCCTAGCATCCTCCTCCAGAACAAAAGCTAAAGATGGAGGAATGGAATCTAAAAAACTTAAAACGAAATCCCAGACATCGAAATGGGAGCTTCTCTCTCTATCTTTCTTCAATTTGAGATGCATAAATCAAAATCATTTTTAAATCAAAGTTTATTTTCAAATAAGTATATAAGTATACGTACATAGCGTGTGTCCAAATGAACCTAAAATCTAATGAAGAAAAGTCTCAATAGATAGTAATGTGCCCATTCTTGCCTAACTTCATATATATAATTGATCTAAGGTGTAATCTCCTTCATAAATGAATGGAAGAGATCGTATATTCACCATTAATTTACATATATCGTATCGAGATCGTATATTTACCATTAATTTAATCTCTTTCATAAATCGAATTGAAGGACATTAATGTCAACATAAAATAAGATGAATGAGAAGCAAAATATGAAGAAGCTATTTCAACAACGACCAGAGACCAGATACGAGAGGAAAGGGCAGAAAGTAGGCCATTAAACCATTTCTTAACCACGCTTCAATAAGGAAGTCTTCTTTAACTATTTAACTCAAAATCACCACGAAATATTTGACCCATATTAACCATTCTCGAATAAATTTGCTAAGAAAGAGTAGTTGTTTTTGTTATTTTTTACTTTTCTCAGCATTTTTATTTTAAAACCACTCAGAAAGATATAATAGTCCCTATTTAATTAATTGCTAAAAAGTATTTACGTTAGTGGTTTTTGCTTTAATAAAAAAAAATGTGCACTAAAAATGCCGGGCCATGTCTAAGTACTTAAGGGCTGAGGTCAATTTTTTTAAAAAAATAAATAAATATTAATTATCAATTTTATATTAATTTTCTAAATTTTTAAGCTTCAAAATTATTTATTAATATTTTATAATCGAATTGTTCTATTACGTGTATATGCATGTGTGTTTGTAGCGCCCCATAGTCCTACACATTTGAATTACACTTTTTCTTTTTAATCATGATATTGGTACAAACAAGTTTTCGCTGGAAATAGTGGCTAATTTTCGTCAAAAATCATAATTGCACACAAGATGAAAATTTTCAGACAATTTATTCCAGATATAAGGATCAATTATTATTAAAACATAACAACTATTTTTTTTATTATAATGTATATGTATATTTGCATTCTCAATAAACTTAAGACAAATGTCTTGATGACCTTACTATCTACACGGTCATGTAAAAATGGTCAATTCTATTATAGTAATTCATTTCAATTTTATGTTTAACACTGGCAGTATTTTATACTTTTTTTCAAATGTTGGCTTAAATATCCGTATTTCACTAAATTAATACAGTTAACAATGTCATTATTTTGTAAAAAAAGTTATTCTTATAAAATAATTAAAAATTAAATATGTTTTAATACCTTGAGTTTTTTTTATCAGTAAAAATTAAAGAATCAAAAGCAGATAAAAAAAGAATTTACAATAACTCCTTTTGGTCTCCTAAGCTTAAAATTGAACTTTTCAGGCTCTCATTTTGAAAAATATACCTATTTTTGTCTCTCTTGTTAATGACTAGGTTAATTGTTTTGGTGGCTAATGGATTGACAATTCATAGCTATATAGTCTAACAAGTCATTTTTGCTCCATGTGACATAATGTTGCTACATTATATTGGGGGCTAAAAAATGGAAATTTTACATATTTAGAAGGATTAAAATTGAATTTTACATATTTAGAAGGACCAAAATATTGTATAATATTTGTATACATTAATCTTAGGTAGAATAAGGAGAAAGACATTTGATTATATTAATATTTACAACATTAATATAAAATTAAAATTAGATCTTCAAATTTGGTACACTTAGCATGCTTAACAACCTTTGGTCGAACAAAGAAAAAAAGACCAATATACTTGAAGACAGATTCTATGGTGAATAAGCTGAATAAGTGATTCACAAGTGAACCACTGATTGTTACCATTGGATATATTACAAAATATTGAATGTATTATAAAAATTATAATCAGTCTATATTAGTTAATTAAATATAATTAGTATAATGATCCAACATGCATCATGTTTAGATAGCGTCATTTTTTACTTAATCACCACCACACACACCAACAATCGAAGCTCTGACATATCATCACTACCATGTTATCAATCCAATGATAGGCATTAGCCATGTGCCATGTGGCGAAGATTTTCATGCAGTGGCCGGTATGCGCATATGGGGACTCGTGAAATTGTAAAAAATGGAGTGTTAAGCCGAATTTTGTCAAAACCATAATATCTAGTGAGTTTAAAATATCTTTAGTGTAAGATCGTGAAGAATGTCATAATTATTTTCATAGATATTCCATCATCTACATCGTCAGGACACTTAATCGACTTAGTATACAATATTCAATGTATTAGATTAAAGAAGGAAAATTCGTTAATACCGCGAACTTATTATATTTTAACTTTGCAATTTTCTTGACATACATGCACCAATGATGATCAAATAAAATTCAAAGTAGATGATTCTCTTAACAGTCACTGAAAGTAGGTTTGCGAGATACATCCTTACATAGTTTAGGGGCTAATCGGGCATGCAATGAATTGAGTACGAGATCTTGTCCCTCATAATGAGCTTCACGTCAATGATGTGTCAATGAGGTTTAGTGGTAGAGGTGGAATGTTATGTACAAGAATGTGGTGGTGTTGATGTGTCAAGGATCTGGCCAACAATGCTTGGTGACAATGAAGTAGAACACGATGTTCTCTAAGCACGATGCATGCTAGATCATTGGACTGTTAAATTTAATTAATCAATAAGGATTGATAATAAATTTTATAATACGTTGAATATTTTATAATATATCCAATGGTAATAATTGGTGGTTCACAGGTAAATTGCTCATTCAACGTCTTCACCGTAGAATCTGCCTATACTTGAATATAAAGGCCAAAGGGGAATAATTTACTAACTAGAGTATGCAAATATAAGAGAGAACTTTGCAAGTGAACCTCTTGTGTGTTGATTTTTGCCTCGTTCGATCCACAAAAGCATTATATATAGTCTACCTTCCTTATTTTTCTCAAAGAAAATGAGATAAGATCGACATATGAAACTTTCCTCTAAGATCAAGAATATCTATAAGAGAGGTAATGATATGTTTGTTTTGAGAATAAAAAAGTGCTTGAGATTCTTTTTATCAATCAAGAAGGATGAAAGATAGTTAATTAAGAAAGAGGATGCATTAACTGAGGTATGAAGCATAACCTTATAATGAATATTTTCCTAGATCTAGTAGCCGATCAAGCCACCTCTAAATGAAAGGAAATCTTAGTGCCATGCCAGGTGATTGAAAGCGAAAGGTTGTGATTAGAGATAGGGTCATGTGCATAAATGCTCTTAGAGGTGAGTTCTCTATCTAGAAGTTAGGAGAATATCCATACAATACTAAAATTGTGATTGCAATAATTAATATGATAAAATGTTTTTGTTCTTTCTAGATATGCAAAAAATCGATTTTAGTCTCTCCAAGTATATACAAGTTTAGTTATAAAATATGAAAATTCAGTTTTAGTTTCTCTTAGCTGCCACCATTAAGCCAAATGAAACCAAAGTAACATGTGGCGGACAATGGTGTGTTAATAGATAAATCATGTCAACATTTAACATAACATCATTAGCTTGAGATGAAAAGAAATATATTTCTCAAAATGAGAGACAAAAAGTATTTTCTTATTGTAAGAAAAACAAATGAAAACACTATGAAAATGAATAAGCGATGTATTCTAAAGTGTTACTCAATATATTATATTGCAATTGTTGCATATCTTGTTTATTTATTTAACAAATAATCCCTAGAATCTACCATTCTTCAAAGTCCAGAAGAATTTGTTAAGTAAACTTGTTCGAATCAAGGATATAGAAGATATCTAACCCCTAAAAAATATCATAATTTTGATGATAACAAAAATATTAAATTTTGATAGATTAACGAGTGTTGATGAGTTATGCAGAAAATTTTGCGTCCAAAGCTTAAGGTATAACGTTTCTATCTTATATGAAAAAATATGTTTTAACTGAGCTTGTGCCCAACGCGCATATATGGACCTTCATCCAAAGCTTTTATAAAGATATAACATCCAAAACGCTACATAATTGAAATTGAGTCCGAAAAGGTTGTTATGCGTCCAATGTGCTGTTTTCTTTAAATGCTTAATGAAAAACTTACACTCTATTTTTGATATTTACTTAAGTTTTTCATCCAAGGCAATCTCACAATAAGCTCTTTATTCCATGCTAGGGTTTAACTTCTCTTACATTTCTAGTTGCATTTGATATTCCCTCTATTTTTCAATATGCTCTAACGTTTAAATTTAAAACATTTAATGAAAAGAAAGGGTCTTTAAAATATAAGTACAACCAATCAAAAGCAAAGCTACTTTTCAAGGTTCGGTACTAAGAAAAGATTGAAGTGAGAAATGCAACAAAAAGGAGTACACGTCTTTAGGGAGTGAGAATAGTAAAACTAATAAATGTTGGTCCTAGTTAATAAGAAATTAACTCATATCACATAAGGATTTGAGTTCGTTGTCGATGCGAAAATTTTGTTGGTGGGTATTTGTAAACATTCTTTGAGTCTTGAGATTTTTCCTCACTTTAATAAATCCCTAAGATTTAACTCATCTAACAAAAAATTACCATAAAAAAAATAGTGAAGATACTTTTTGGAAGAAAAAAAATGACATTTACTCTCTGTCTTTGCTATACAGAAGCAAAATCACAACTCACAATGAAAACATTTCACTATAGTATGCTCTTCTTTTTTTAAATGATTTTTATTTTTAATATAAATAATACGCTAAATATTGCCATAGAACATTTTGTTTTTAACTAACTATATCATTAGAAGTACAAAAGAACAAAAAGTGGAGACATTTTAAAAGGATTACCGTATCATATATTTTAAATTTTATAAGAGGTTTCTTTAACAAGCATATTAGAAGTATTTATTAAAACACATTCAATTAAAATATAGTCTTTATCGTTAATAGTTTTATAAAACCCCCCTTTACCGCCCTTTTAATTTAACTCGTATACCACTTTATACTAAGTATATACTGTATTAGAGAACATAAGCTATGTAATAATGACAATATAGAAAATTTTAATTTTTTTAATTATCATAATTAGGATCTTTGATTTCTCAATAGGATCTTGAAGTATTTCTACAAGCTTCGACCTTTTTGAATAATTATGAGACTAATTATTGGTCAGAAAGTTAATCACATTTAAAAAAAATTTGTCCCTCTCCAAAAATGTATTATATGAGAATAATATCAATACAAAATTCAGCTTTAGTTTCCAACTAAATTACATCCACTAGGTTAGATAGTTTTAAATTGTTACTCAATACAAAATAATCATGTATAATAAAATTATTAACTTTAATGATAATTATCTTAAAAATCATATCAATAATTATTTATGATTGATGAGTAGTATAATAATTTTACTTCAACAAGAAATAATTACTAATTTTGGTCCTTTATATAAAAATAAATGATAATAATATTATAGTTGACTCCCTAATTTTATTTCCACGCTATTGCACGATGACGTACCAAGCTTAATGTTTGACTCTTAACTTTCTTGGGCTTTTGTCCATTACTTTCATATATAAAAAATGCTATTTTTTCCTTTTTATTTATAAGATTTAAGTTTGAAATGATATTTTTTTATAAGACACAATTTATAATATTTCTTACATTAATTATTTTTATATTAGAAATACTCATAATTAGAAAAAGAGAGAAAATATATTGATAAATAATTAGAAGATATAAAAGTATTAATGACAAGGATAATTTTATAAAACATTATAAATTTAAGATATTTATTGTTTTCAACTAACTTAAGTACATTTCTTAATCTTAATGAATTAACTAATTTGGTCTTATAAGTACGAGAATAGTAATACTTTTCATTCTAATTATAAGAAAATTACCACTTTTTACATGTATTAATGATTAGCTTACTTTTATATTTTTAATTTATTATGAAGCCTATCAATGAAATATCATTAATTTATGATAACAATAAATATATTTTTTAATGAACTATTAACAATATAAATCATTCTCACATTTTAAAAAATAGAAATTATTCTCATTGGTTGAGAAAATATTTTTCAAATTATGAGTAGTGTTATTATATCTAACCACCACTTAAATCAATTAATTTAAGATGTTTTTGGAATAAAATTTAAATTTATGTTAATACTACTATTAATTAAAAACAACTAATTTAACCAGTTTCTTTAGTTTTAATGTTTTAATCTTATATTTGTTTTTTTATATACAGGAAGACCAGAGATAATATTAACTTTTATAGATTATTTTTTTATATTCAAATAAAAAAAATTACTATACAATACATGCATTTTGAAGTAACTGAATACATCGAATAGAATACATGATATATGTTTTGACCACTATTTTTTTAGTTATCACTACTAATGAGACCAATAAATATATATATTTAAATTTGTATTTTTCATTTATTTTTAATTTATATTTATAGGTCTCTTTAATGACTTCTATAAAAATGTTGGTTAAAACACATTTGATTATATTCAATTAAATGCATTCAATTATTTTTTAAAAAAAATCATTCAATTCCTTCAAAATGCATATATTACATAATTTTTTATTTAAATGTAATATAAGTTTTAGTTTTATTTCTTAAAACTAATATCCTTTAGTCAACCATTAGCATTTATCATATAGAAATACATAGTTATTCATTTAATATATTAAATAATTATACTTATTAAGTAAGTTATAAAGTTCAATTAACTTTTACGGCAGTACAACTTCCATTATCTACTTTTTAATTTTTAACACTCAATCAATAACATTCAACAGACAATTTGAGATTTAAATAAAATAATAAATTTCCAGTCAAAGTGTCCAAAAACACATAAAAAAATATTAGTAACATTTTCAAATATACAATTTAACTAATACTTTTTTTCTACCATTTTGAATTCACGCGAGTAGTCTCAGACAGACACAGTTAATTAAGTTAAGAAAACTCAAAAATAGAGAAAAGGAAAAAAAGTGCCTATGAAAGCTGTAAACATATTATTAACACGCATTTCTATATAAATTTTTTCGTTTAGAGTAGAGCCGATAGATATTTAATATGAATAAAATTGTAACAAAAAATATTATTACTATTACATTCATAAAAAATCAAAGATGATACGTGGAGCTGTGTGGACCGTCCCTTTTCCCTATTTTATGAGATGCAATTTTCTTCATCTGCTCCTCTCTCTCTATCTCTCGCTGTCTTTCTTAACTTTCTCTCTCTTCTGTGTTCTGTTCTGAGAATCCTCTCTCTTCCATTCATTCATCATTCAGCGTCCCTTTTAAATAGGCTCTCTATTCAAAACCATATCTTCCAATCCAACCAAAAAAAAAGATAATCTTTTTTAACGATATATCCACACCGTGCTTCTCGCCCTTCTCTCTCTCTTTCTCACACCCAAGAAAGAAAAAAAAAAAAAAATTTCTCTTTTTTTTTTTTTTTTTTGGTGATTTTTATTTTGTTTTGCACACCCTTCCTGAAATCTAGAGACAAGCCGCAAAATTAATCCATACCCAGAATTTCTCTCTCTGAATATCTTGTGGGGTTTATCTGTTTTTTGTTGTTTATGTTTGTACCCTTCGATTCTTCACCTTCATAGTTGAAGAGATACACAAAGTTTAATTTTTATATATAATAGTATATAAAGCTGTGTTTGTTGGGTGTTTTGGAGGATCTGCTTTGTTTTGCTGTGTTCAGTGGATTGTGTTAAAGGGGTTTTGAGGATTTCTGTTGAAGTTGAAAAAGCTGAGAGTTTTTTTGTTGAAGTTCTGCTCCCATGGCTGCTCAATTGCAAAAATGTAATCACTCTTCTTTTTTACTTGGTTCTTTTGATTTGTGGGTGTTATTCTTGGTTTAGATTTGTTTTTTTTTTGTTTTTCTTTTTGGTTACCCTTTGTAAAGTAGGATGAAAAGATCGGAAAAAAAGGAGAGATTTTTACTTGGTTGATTTTTTCTGCTTTTTAACAGCTGCAGATGAAATGAGAAAGAAGCTTCATGGTGATTCGTCAACGGTTGAACTCAATAATTCCAATTCGGTAATAAATGAAAATTCCCATTTCATCCCCCTCTCTCTATCTTTTATGTTGTTGCATGTGATATATGTAAAGTATTATGTTACCTTTGGATTTGATAGCTTTGGATTGAGATATTTTTTTCTTCAATTTAATTATCCTTTTTTATTCCTGTGTTTGATTTGAAATGAACTGTTTCATTGGTTGTGTATGAATTTCATGTTTTCTCAGTGTGCATCTGGATGTTGTTTGTTTGTTCAGGTTCCTTCCAAGGGTGCAAGTTCCCCTTCTGATGCAAGATCATGTGTATCATCCATAGGGGATGCTTCTGGTAGTGTTAAGGAAGTTGATGTGGATCACGAGTACTTGTCCACAGATCAGGGCGTTCCTTATCCTGCCGGCGGCTATTATGGTTACTACTATCCAGGTTAGTTGCTGCTGCTGGTCATAGACCTTCCCTCGAATGGTTCTCTATTCGTTTCAATTGGTTGTAGTATTTATGGTTTCACTTCTTACGGTAGAATGATCACAGGTTATGGTGGTTTCTATGGAGAGTCAGACAACGCAGGGTACTATGTTGGTGCCGATGCCGTGGATCTTCAGTACCCTGTAAGTCTCTTCAGCTGAATTGTGGTTTGCTCATTCTGTTGATGTTATTGTTGAGTCTTTTTCTATGTGGACTTCGGTTGACTTGGTACAAATCTTGCCAATTTAGGCCATGCATATGTAAATACTTGAATTTGATAATATGATAATTATGCCTTCAAATGATACTTATTTCCATTTATCACCATTTCTACTTTCTCAAGTTTGAGAAATAAGAAGGCTCTCCAAGAATCATATTCTTGTAAGAAAGGGTGGAATGGAAAATAGTAACAATGTATCTCTATTTGCAACTTGTTTCTATTTTTTATTTTTCTGGGGTTGCATTTGGTATTCAAACTTGAACCAGTGAACATGTTGCGGTTTGATTTGTTTTCTACTTGAATGTAATCACCACTTAAACATGCCATCTTTTTCTAAACCACTTATTTTAATTGAGGGCATATGTAGCTAGTATCTGTGGTTTCCTAAATCAAATGAATTTTACTAAGCATTCTTAGCTTTAAGTCAAGCAAGTAGATAATTGACCTTTTTAACATTCTTTGATATATAATACATGTCTCAATACGTATTTTTGTTCTTTCTGTTGCTTCATTTAGGTCATGCAAGCAGATAATGGTTCTTATGTCTATCTCGTACCAGGATTTCAGACTGGCTACCCTTCATACTATCCTCTAAGTCCAGCTGGTGTTGAAGGGCAGTATGTTGGCCATAACGTCTATCCCTCTGGCTCCATCTATCAACAACCGATTGGATCGCCTGGTTATTATCCAGCTTCTCTATCATATGGAGAGTTACAGCCAACAACATACTCGTGGGGTTCACCTCTAATCACACAAGATGGGTTACACGGACATGGTTATAATGAACTGGCTGGTAAACCAAATGGTAGATCCAATTTGTCTTCCCAGCATCATACTGGTGGTGTTGTGTCAAAGTCTGCCCCCCCACCTAACTCGGCAGAAGGGAAGGGTTCGACACCGTTATTAGAGGTCTCATCAACTCATGTTAAGCGTAACCAGCCAAAACAAACAAACAAGGTAGCCTTACTTATCCACATTCTTCTTCCCTGGGTTTTGTCTATCATCAGTTCATCACCTTTAGATTATATTATTCTGACGAGCTTGTAATGTTTTTTCAGGCATCAGTTTCAGTCCTCCATTCACCTGTTGCGAAGTTTCCCGCATACAATCAAGGAAAGAGTGGATTCCTCTATCCAAACAACTTGCTTAATGTGAAAGCAAACACAAAGGGCTGGGTTAGTACTGAAAAGTTGAAACAGAGAAACAAGGTCAACGATTCACTCAATGAGCAGAATCAAGGTCCTAGAACAGCTAATGCAAAAGGTGCGTTAATGTCTGGAGGTAATTCTGTGAGAGGCTCAGCTCCAGGTGGGAGTGGAAATGTTACCAACAAAATCAGGACAGATCAGTACAACCTTCCTGATTTTCCAACCAAATATGATCATGCACTTTTCTTTGTCATTAAATCATACAGTGAAGATGATATCCACAAGAGCATCAAGTACAACGTGTGGGCGAGTACTCCTAATGGGAATAAGAGGCTGGATGGTGCATTTCAGGATGCACAGAAGAGAATGGAAGAGAAAGGATGCAAGTGCCCTGTGTTCCTTTTCTTTTCGGTATGCAATTTGGTTCTGTTGCGAAAACTTCAGATACCCTCCACCCATATTTTATCTGCTTATGTATTTTCAGATTGACAAGTGATAACTGTGTTTCTTAACTTCATTTCTGGTAATTGCTTGTGTTCAGGTCAATGCTAGCGGTCAATTTTGCGGAGTAGCTGAGATGACCGGAAGAGTTGATTTCAACAAAAGTATGGATTTCTGGCAACAAGATAAATGGAATGGATATTTCTCTGTCAAATGGCACATTATAAAGGATGTTCCAAATCCTCAACTACGCCACATAATACTCGAGAATAATGATCACAAGCCTATCACAAATAGTAGAGACACACAAGAGGTATGCATTCCATAGTAAAAGCAACAATCTACTGAGGAAGTCTTGGTTCTTTCTTCTGTATGCTTACTCATCATGTCTTTGTTGATTCTACTTTCAGGTGAGTTTTCCCCAAGGTGTGGAAATGCTTAACATTTTCAAGAATTATGTGGCAAGAACTTCTATATTGGATGACTTTGAATTTTACGAAAGCCGCCAGAAGGTCATGCAGGAGAAGAAAACAAGGCAATATATGCCCCATACCAGTGTGCAGGTTTGCTTTACACTGCAACCTTATTCCAAGATTACTAAATATAGTTCTAATCGATTCCCACTTTTCCTTTTTGATTTGATTGACCATGGGAACACTTGATGTGCGCATGTGATTGTGGGACCCCATTGGCATAATTGTTCTTGGAGCAGGAATTCTTTTGCTATATCTGATCAACGCCTAGTTGATAAAAAAATTCTAAAGCTTTAGAGAATAATTTTGTGTTGGGAAATTTCATAAACCAAGAGCTCTTTATAGACTTGTGGAGCATTGCAATTTATTCTCAGTTCTTTATTTAATTTTACTGTGCAACCATATTCCTTTGAGATGCTTTGCTCTCCTTGCTCATTGTTTTACTTAATTTTATTAATAAATAATATATGCACTACACTATCATCCAATCACAAACTGTTATAAACTGTCATGTATCATAAATAAGTTTGTTTGACTTTTTTAGGAACTATCTTAGAAGTTATACCAATGATGAGTTTTGATTGATTAACATTTAACAGTATAAACTTTTACACCGACAGTGCAGTGTCTATTAAACTCTTACTATATTTAGCAGAATATAGATAAGTTTGTTGGCTTTTATAATAATTATCCGGAAAGTTATCCTAACTATGTTTTTTTATTAGTTGATAGTATAAGTTGTTTAACTTTGATGATACACGTTTATTAAACTCTTGTTTTATTTTGCAGCAAATAGAGGAATTAACCACTACACTTGGGTCAGTAGACCTATCATCTGTGAAGAACATGGAGGATCCTAAGGTGGTTGAGAAAGTGAATGACTGAATAACATGTAGGGTTGATGCTATTCCTGGGGACCCGCCATGTCAGCATGCCGATCACGATGGTGTGGCGATGTTCCATGTGGACCACAAACTAAGAAAAAAAAAGCTAATGAATTCTAATTTGAAGTTCTAAACCAAAAATTCTTGCTGATGATGATGCTTTAGAAAGGGAGAAAAAAAAAAAGAAAAAGAAAATAATAATAATTTTTATCCGGGCAAATGGTGACTGCATTCCTAATTGTACAAAACTACAAAGGAAGAAAAGTCTTTGGAAGTGGAATGGACCCGGTGAGATAGCTGTTACAGGGTGCTATGAAAAGCACGTGTCATTTACTTTTTTTTTTTCTTTCTCTTTTTTTAATCTTTGTTTGCACATAATAAGCTCAGTTTGGTTCTTTCTTTGTTGGTATTTTCACATTTATTCTTTCTTGTAGTTGTAGTTACCGATATTAACAACATAACAAATGGCACGATTTGGACAGCTCACCAATAATATGTTGAGAATGATGGGTTCCATGTGGAAACTTATTGGAGTTGGGAACTCTCTGACCTTGCATTATTTCAATTTGAATATATTCCGAGCATTATTGTGTAATGAAATTGTCATCAGTCTTTGGACTATTAAGAATTAAAAAAACAAAAACTTATACATGAAAGCTTAAACTCTAAACATCAATTGGTTCGTTCGTTGAGGGGTGTTTATGAGATGTTATAAATCTTATATGTTTTGAATTTTTATGGATAAATTTTTTTCTTAACATATGAATTTAATTCTATTTGATGGTATAAAGATTATTTTTAATCATTGATTTATATATATATATATATAATAAAATTATTCACTTTTATTATAATTACTTTAAAAATTATATTTAAGATGGATTTTTTAATTGATGGACAAATGTATCTCATGGGTTATGAGTCATTTCGCTTTAAAATGGTGTTTTCTTTGCAAACAAATAGAACTTGTCTGAATAAAAAAACAAATAGCACTTGTAACGTATGGAAAAATTGAGTGTGGATTTAATAAAAAGTTCAATCCCCACATTGATTGGGTGCATTGTACTGTGCCATGTAACATTAATATTTGAAAAATATATCATCAGAGTTTGCACATAATTAAAAAACACGATTTATCATAAAAAAAAATCATTCTCTCATTTTTTTATGACATTACAAGTTAATGGATTATTAACATTGTTATTACAACACCGTTTAATGTATTATTAGCAAAGATTAAAATAAAATTTCAAACTTTAAAAAATTAAAATCAAAATATTTTTTTAAATGACTAAAATAAATAAATAAAAAATCTTGTATTTCATATAAATCAAAAGGTTATTTAAGCCATGATTAAAATTCTAACAAAGGTTCAAAATTACAAAAGCTGCTCTTGAAGTTTCCTAGTCCTCTATCTATCAATGTAAAACAATTTTTATTTATTCACTAAATAAGAAAAATGACTTAATGGCTTTGGGATTTTTGAGTAAGAAGCTGGTAAAGGTTCTTATCCCACCTTTAATATTTTTGTATTATTTATTATTTTTTAGTATTTTGTCCTCTACTTTTAAAATTTTGCATATTTTAACCCCTACTTTCAAAATTTTACACATTTAATCCATAATTGCACATGAACACGCCAATGCCATGTCAACAATGCATGCCATCGCCATGTATACTGCCACATCAATATTAGAGTACAACATCGACGATCAGTGTCACCATGTCATTAGTCAACTAACAATAGACTATTGGCCAACAACTAGCACAAGATTAGGAAAACAAAGGAGATTTGTTTGAAAAAGAGATCAACACCGACAATCTCATGCCTAAAGTGAGAAAGAAGAGTCAAAATGCATTGATTCAAGTGCAATAACAATGTGTCAACTATGGACTTGCAACCTACTTTTTTTATTAATTATTTAAGTTATGGGATCTATTTTAATTGTAATAAATGGATTGTTTTGGTACTAATTTAAATCCTAATTTTATTAATTAAATTAGTATTTTTTAAAAATATAGTTTAAGATGTAATTTTTCCTTAAGCTTGCTTGATCGTTTACTTTTGTTTCTTTAAACTTAGGTTTAGCAAATAGCTTAATTAAGAGGGAGGAGGCACTAGCTGTTGTCTATAAATAGGTGTTAAGACAAAGTCCCATCAAAAGCTAAGGTTTTAATGATGACAAACCATTATAAAGTAAAATGACTAGTGGCTGAGTTTAACTATGAATGGTTTCCTTGATTGTTCTTTATTAAGACATGATATATTCATAAGCATAATACAAGTGTGAAACATAGGCCTACGTTGGAAGCTTTTCATGACAGATTCTGCAATCAAAAGCAGGACTACCAGAAGAAGAGCTATTTAGAAGTTGAAAAGACAGTCGTATTTTCTAGGGAAAAGTGTAGATATTGAAATTTATGTGTGATCAGAAGCATGATGTTGGGGATAACTTAAGTCAAGGGTAGATATAAGAAGCTACACATGACTTAAGGATCATTAGAAGTTTCATTGTCAGGAAGTTCATGATGACAAATGTGTCTCACTAATACAAAAGCACACATCAATCAAGACATGCATCAGTGCTTGAGCACCATTGATTCTGAAGCTATAAGCTCCTTGTGATTCTTGATATTGTCTAAGTTTAGGAAACCAAGGAAGACAATTGTCCTAGTCGGAGAACCAACAAGCAAGTATAAAAGATATTGTAGCACATTGCATTGCAGTAACAACGCATCTCAAGAAGATATGTTGCAAATACAAACTTCATAAAAATTCTCATGATTCAAAATTGAAAATGAAAAGGAAGCCACTAAGACAACAACTAGCACCCAACAAATCTATCTCAATGAATCCTTCAATGGATATTTTCAAGAGTGCAAGTTGGATGATAATGGAGCAAGATAAAAGATGAAGAAGACAACTCGAATAAGTTGTATGACAAAGGTTGAAGATGTTTCGAACGGCCAGTTGCAGGAACTTGGACAATCCATGCAACATTTGAAATTTGAATTCAACCTCCAACATCCACAACAATGGCGAACTCCAAGATCACTCTATAAATTGAGTAAATTCAGTGGAGCAACTGGCAAGGATCCAAAAGAGAGGGTAAAGACCAGGTTGACAAACCCCCAAGGAGCTTCCTTAGCCATACACTCTAGATGGAGCTAGTACTTCCAAATTCGTAAGAAGGTAACACCTTCATCAATGGAGTCTCAGTAGAAGGTATCTCATAAGGTGTAGTGTCTATCCCATAAGATCTAAGGGATACAATTCAGAAGAGTAGTTAGGAGACTATTGCTCCTAAAGTTCAGTGTTAACACGATGATGTGTGAGTCTAGTAGCAATTACTACTAAGGATTTGAAGCCTAGAGACTTTTTGAAAGAATACTTGGGTGGTGCCTGCAAAGTTTTAGAGAATATTGAGGTGAAGCGCAAAAAGGCTTTTCAAAAGTAATATTTAGGTGAAACCTATAGAGGCTTAGATAATACTAGTTGAAAGGAGTCTTTGGAGGCTTCAGGAAAGAGAGAATATTATGACAAGTGTAGGTACTGTATGTAAGCCCATGCTGGGGTGAACTAGTATAATTTTTGATGTGTTGATTTCCTTCTTTATTGTGCCTTGTTTATCTTAGTAGTTATATGCTTAAAGTTTGTTTTTGAAAAGTATAACTTTGACTTTTAAAGTTTTAATCAAAAGTTTTTCAGAAAATAATTTTATCATTCAAAAGCAACACCACATACTCTTAAGTAATAAAAGTCAAAACCAGAATCTATTATTTAACATAATATGATATTTTAAGAATAGGTTCTAAAGTAGTGGGAGACAAGTTTATTTGAAATATTTTATCTTGATATATTCTTTTATCCAAGTACTTGTAAAGGAAATGTATTACTTTTGTAAGTCTTTTGATTTCCAAGCAATAAGTTTGAGAAGAAAAACCATAAGCAAAGTGTGTTTGTGTGTCAATCCCCCTTCTCATTCTTATCAAAGGTTTTCATACCTTCGTGATAAATACCCATTGGACTTACCTTCCATAGAGTGTGGTGTCTTCCACCATTTTTCATCTTTTCTTTTTGTTACTTACTTTTTTTTCCATGTCTTATGTTTTGCACCATTGCTACAAGTTTATAATCTTATTCTATTTTTATATTCTTCTCATTTCATCTCTATTTCTTTAAACACGATAATCGACTCAAGGATGATTCATAAAAATAATATAAATTCAATTAGGATCATATCAGGGTACTCGAGTAATCGACTAATTGTGACCAATAATAAATTACTAGGGACAAATATTTTTTTAAAAAATTGGTTAGTTGCCAAGAGTCATTGATTACCTAAGGCTTGCCAACAACAAAAATTGATTATTCTATGAGCATCTACATTTTCAAAGGCCATTTGATTCTAAAAGGGACCTTTGCATACTTTCACATATGATTTTCTTATTGGCTATATTATTTTTACTCTGCTAAAATTTCCACTTAAAACTTTCAATGAATTTTGAATAATTCTTAGAAAGACACGAAGAAGAGTATGTATACGTTTGTGACTGTCTTTGTTGGTTTTTTTTGTGACTTGAGTTAGGAATCTAAAGCTAACAAGTAACAAGATATAACAAGATAAGGAATCCTTTTGAGAGTTTGGTTCTTGGGTGAAGGATCCTATATTAGTTCTCGTGATCTTTTCTTTTCTGATAAAGCTTTTTCCCTCTAGGTGTTGTTCACAAATCCCTTTGTTGGCTTCTGCTTGTGTGTAATTTGCCTAATATAGCTGTTAAACATTTAAGCAAAAGGCAGGAGTTATAAAGTTGAAATCTCTTATGTTTTAATTATGACAAATTACACACGCATTGCTTATGGTTAGGTCTTCATTCCACATTTGTTGACATGTGTCTCTACAGGTCAAAGTCTTAGTCAATGGAGAATAATTGAAAATATGAAGACCTAATTAAGGCCGTAAAACTATCACAAGTTTCTGGGCAATCATAATCTTACATTGTTGCTAATATTTTGCATTGTTTAGAGGAAAATGTGTTGGTATTAGTCCTTATAAGCAACAACGGTAAAATGTGTAGGGATTAATACCAACACATAGGAAATGGGTAGGGAATAGTACCATAACCTGATATTTGCATTTTAACATTCTTGTATTGTGTAATAAGGGGGTTTAGAGGGAATTGAAGTTCTAAAGACTACTTTGATGGTTATGGTGTATGTTGAAAATATCAAATGGTTAATGAATGAAAAAATGGTTTGTGTCCAAGAGATTCAAATGTTGAGCTTGCCCATACTAAAGGAGAATGTCTTATTAACCAATCATAAGCCTCTACGGAAACTTGCTTCAACTCTGCCATCTTCTTTTCCCATTTTGCGTATCATAGCTTTGTATGTAGCAAGCATTATATCTCTAAGCAAAATCCCTCCACCATCATTTAACATCAATGCATACAAAAAGCATAATCCCTGCAGAACACATCCATTACACATTTCTTAAGAGTGATTAATTTGCATTTAACATATCTTCGATGCATTATCAACAAAAGGAAAACAATGAACATCTATTTTATACAAAACGCATCGAAGTCAATATTGTTGAAACATTATGCATATATGCTTTTCAGAAAGTAGAACATTATTGATGGTCACCAACAGCATCACACATCAATATCCATAATTTCCTAAACCTTAGCTTGCATTATTCCCCCAATAATCCATTATATAACTTTAATAGCACACATTATCATATTATTGATATATGTACAGAAAACCTATCAAACTCAACGATCCACACAACTTAACTGACACTAACCATCATTATCAAAACAATGTCTTGAAAACCCTAATCACAAAAAGTGATTTTAAAATCAAACCAAATACGCAAATAATAGAATTCTCAGCATTGAATCACAAAATTGGCATATTTTTTTAATATATCATTTGGTTTTCACTTGGTGATGATAAAGAAATGATATGATGAGCCCATGCAGCCTCATCCATTGACCCTTTTCCAAGAATTAACTTATTTTTTTATTCTTCCTTGGCCGTGTGGAACATGGATTAGCATTATGTCATTCCTAAACTCTTGGGGTCGTTGCTCCGGATTTTGTTCCCCCGGTTTGAAACCAGTTGGTTGCGTAGTTTTATACAAAAAAAGATATACATAAAAAATTTAACTTGCAATGTTTTGTATACTTATTCTTATACGTGATTAATCATAGCCCGATTTTCTAAAGCATATGTAAAGCAATTTTTAATTGGTTCTAAACATGAAAAATGATAACATAAACGTGTGGACCTTCTATTGTGTATAGATAATAACGAAACATAAATTATTAACCCAAAAATGTGAATACACTTATATCTAATACCATGGAACGAATTCAGGTATCACCTTCCAATGGCCATTCATGATTCTATGAAATGAAATAAGTGAAAAATAACGTCGTTATTCAAATTTTTCCCAACATAAAAACCCCTCGGGAAATGAAAGCTAAATAAAACCACAATTCCCGCATGTCTAACATGATGTAAATCCAACCAAGTAAATTGAGGCAAAATTAGATAGGTAAGGGGAGAAATGAGTGAAAAGCAAAATTGTATTTACATGACGAAAACTGATCACCAATTTGCACCTAACTGTTCTATACTGTCATCGTCAGACTAAGGGAGAAGTTTACAACCCTAAGTCAAATCACAGACGGTGAATTTGTTGTTCATTGATCACTGCCAGGTGGTGGAGGTGGTCGCCGTACTACTCCCCTACCTCGACCAACTCGACCACGGGGAGCACCGCCTCTTCCACGACCTCTAAGGGTAGAAGAAACCAACCCAGCCTGTCTCATTTGAGCCCTTTCCCGTGCTCGCTCTGATAAATTTATGGTCGTTGAAGTACTACCAACAGGTGATGCCTGCTTTGTCTCTTCTGTTTCAGCGGGGGCACTGGGGGTCCCTTCCCTTGGAACAGGTAAGTTCACTTTAGAGGAGCTACTCTCTGCAACACTGCTAGTCAAAGTAGCACTCTCACTCGCAACAGGTGTAGGCTCAGCCACCTGATCGCTCTCAGCTGATATTGGTTCGTTGACATCAATCAACTTGTCGGAACCATCAGCAGCCTCCTCTACCAAGTCACCCTCATCATTTTTATCATCACTTGAAAGCTCAGGAGAATTAATCTCACCGGCCTCTAGAGCATCATCATCAACCCTAGCCGGGGAACGTTCAGGGGTTGCAGCAGACTCAGATTGACCTTCTCGAGATTCTTGGTTTTCCGCGATGTTAGACAAATCACTAGCACCCTCTAGATCTCCAGTATCTGGCATCAATTCTCCCTCTTCTCTCTCACCACTGGGCGCCAATGTTGACTGCTGGTTGTCTGGGTCTGTCTGATCCCTCTGCATCTCATCAGACAGCACTTTTGTATCAACAGGTTGATCTTGATTCTCTTCTAAAGTTCCAGTTTTGTCAGCTTGCAATTCCTCCTGACCAGTACCATCCAAGTGCTGTGGATCTTTGGATTCCTCATCATTCCCAACAGAAATTTCACCATGGTCATTTTGAGCTTCACCAACCTCCTCATTTTGGCATTGGGGCATGTCACTGCTATCAAATAATTCTTCAGTGACTGGGTGACTGCCAGTAAATTCCAGAGTTGCAGCAGGTTGTTCTTCTGTATTCTCTTCTGGGGACTCAGATCCTTTCGACTTCTTCAAGACATCAGAGCTCTTCTCACCAGGTGCAACTGATTCTTCACGTAATTCAGAAGTGGAGGTAGGAGCAACACGCTTTCGAGCCAATTGTTGAGATGATTGAACAATACTACTAGTTTCTGTGTCAGTAGACTGCCCAGGCTTTCCCCCTGGTCCTTCGGCATCAGACATTTCTGCATCACCACCTTGAAGCTCCTCAGGTCTTTTCTCACTTTTCTCTAGAAGTTTAGGCCTGACCAATCTTCTACCTGTTCGACGAGTTTCAACACTAGCTTTGGGTAATGCAAGTCTTTTCTCACTTTCTCCAGTGGCTTTAGGTGGTAAACCGCTAGCTCCAGGGGCCGCTGAAGATGTAATGCCTTGGTATTGAGGATGTACAAGAGAACCTGTCATGTTGTAGTCAATCCATTAATATAGCCACAGGTACAAGGTTAGCTTATGTAGAGAACCGCTACTAGTAATTCTAGAAAACTGCATTCTCTGTTTAAAATCATTATTCTACTCTTCTTTAATAGCCCTTTTTCAACAAACTTGATCTGCACAACATTATAAATGAAATAACCTGTAGCAGCTGTTGAACCATCCGTAATTGTTGCTGCATCTCCAAGATTACCACGACCTCCAAGCTCACGAAATACTGACTGAGCTTCCTTTTCAAAACTTTCCACAGCAGATATGTAGGGAGCAGCGAAGTCATCAACATTGGATCCAGGAAGAAGTTGAACCACATCTGAACCCTAGAAAAATCATACAAAAACAAAAGGAGGATAAAGAGTTCCGCTCTAAAATAATTGACTCAAATATATAAGCAAGTGATGAGGCCTCAGAACATAATCATAAAAAATAACCCCTGAATGCTAAACCATGTCTATATGTTCAACATTAGTTTGATTGCACAATAAACCAATTTTGAATCATTACCTCAGGAAGATTGCCAATAACAATCTTAAGCTTTTCAACTTCATCAGATAACCTTTTCTGAGACACCTTATACCTCTCAATTTCAATAATCAATTTTATTTTCTCCTGAAAGTAAATAAATCAATAAAAGGAGTGAAGTAAATACATATAATATATCTTATGGTCGAAGAACTGGACAAGAAATATGTATTTGAATGTCAAAAGTTGAAGAATAAGCTTAATAACTTCTAAAGGCACACACACACACACACACACACATACGAGTACAGCAAATACAGATAGCTTAGGTGAATTTGATGGCCTAATTCTTTCACTCTGAACTTGAAACATTTCACCTCTAAAAAGTAATCCTCATAAATCATTGTAACAAGCAAAGGAACGAAAACTGCATTCTTCCGATGCTAATATAAAGAACAATTACATTTGCATACTGTATGTAAGCAATTGAGACCGGAAGTAACACAGAAGGTACTTGGACATGAATCACAGTTTACACAAGTAATGAAGGCAAAAAACTTACACACAAAAAAAAAAAAAAACAACAAACATGAGCACTCAATTGAGTCAAATTTTCATGAAAAACATTCTGAAAATTATATGCACATGAGCAATTTCACAAAACATTATCCTTTCCGCATTGAATTAAAGGAAAGTTCAAGCCTTAAAGAGTTAAGACAACCTAGCTACATTTTGGTTCAAAAGCAGGAGTTCAACAATTGATTGTGGGGGCAAGACATGAATTTATTCTTCACACAAAATATTTACCCACCTTTTTTCTAATAGCTTAGTCACCACCACCAATCATATCCCACAAAGGGGTAGGGGAAGCTACAAGGGTCCAAAAAATAATAGGCTTTATTAAAACAAATTTAAATAATTCCATTATGAGAAGGTATTTTAACTATTACTCCCTCTGGTCTCAAATATAAGAAAGAAAAATGTCACACTAACTAGAAAGTTAATTAACCACATTTAATTGCATCAATTCCAATAAAAATATAATAATTTTTATCCCCACTTACACTTCATTGGAACTTGGTGCGAAGAATAAGAGACATTGAAACTAGCACCTCAATTAAATGAAGAATATTTTAGAGATAGTAGCATTAAATAAGGTAAAGTTAGTTAAAATTTTCTTATATTTGAGACCAAGAAAAAGTTGTTTTTTTTCCTTATATTTAAGACCAGAGGGAGTATACCATAATCATTGAATACCCTTTAGCATATGCAAACCGTACGAGAAATTAAAAACAAATAAGTTGCTAAAAGGTACAAGACATAAAAAGCAAGCGGGTGGTGGGTGAGGGGTGGAACCTGTTCAACATTGTTGTAAGAGTCTTTTATGGCCTTTTCAGTCTTCAGTCGTCTACTTCTCTCTAAACGACTCTCTTCCTTCTCCTTCTTTAATTCATCTCTCTGTCTCTCCAGATGTTTCTCCAGAATCTAGGAAACAGAAAATGACAAGCAAAATTAAGACAAAGAGGGTTGCATTTCCCCAAAAAGGAAAGGGAGAAAAATCAAAAGCACTGTTCCAAATTAACCTGTATTCTTGTATCCTTTTCCTCCTTCATCGCTTGTTCACCAGTTGTATCACTTGTTGACCTTTTCACTGATATACACCATGAAAATTTAACAATAAATTCCAGCCACAATAGCAGATTAGAGAAAAAATATAAACAGACAGCAAGGAAGGGAGATTAGGAAAAAAAAGATTATTACCTTGTTTAATTTCATCTAATTGCCTAGAAAGTTGTTGGTTCTCTTTCCCTAGGTCTTCCTTTTCCCTTGACAAAACATCAATCCTCTTCTGGAAAAGGATGGTAGGAAAAAAAAAAAATCAATGTGAATATATATTTAGATAGATAGATAGATATAGATAAAGGAATATACAACTATCCACAGAACTTTCAAAGATAAGAATTTCCATGCACCTTAAACTGAGCCAGCAGTTTCCTATGCTTCTCCGACTCAAGTTTGAGGTTAGCCTGTTTTAATCATAGCACAACAAAATGTTAATAAAGATAATATTTCTTCAAACATCAAAGATAGAGAGAATATCTCAGACACCTCATTATGCAGAATGTCATTAATTCTCTTCTCTCTCTCTGCAAGCTCCAATCGGCAGTTTGAAAGATCTTTCTCTAGGCATGAAACAGATTCCTGCTTTTCTGATAGACTTTTACCAAGTTCCTCAATCCGAGCATCCCTCTCTCTTAGTTTATCCTGATGAGATATAGTATAAAGATAATAAATTGTAGAAAAGATAATGACAACTCACGTCAAATTGAGTACAATAAATAGAAATCTAACAATGCTATCTCTTTCTCCGTGTGTGTATCTATCTATCTAAGAAAACTTAAAAGTTTCTTGCAAATTTCAAAACTGCTCGATCTGATTTTTAGCTCCATTGGTTTTCCAAATATAGTTATAATTTTTGGGAATGGAATTATATGTTCTCCTACATGTGCTGTTCAGCAATTAAGAAAATAGCAACACAAAACTATAATTAGAAAAGGAAAAGAGGATCAGCAAAACAAAGATAGCTTGATTCGTTCTCTTGCTTTAACCTTAATTGAGTGACAAAAATTAGACAATGGAAGGAGAAACGAAAGTCCAGAAAGAACAATTTGAATCTCAATTCTACCATAGATCTTCAAAATGAATAGCATGATTTTATTTAGGATAGAGTTCATAGTAGTTTTTGAGACCAAGTTTGATAACCAAGTAATCTTAAATTACTAAACAAACCAGCATTTGATAACCGATTTTATGTATGCGTAAAGGAAAACCAAACATATATTAAATGATAAACTGTGCTAGACAACTTCAAGGTTGAGAGATGCCTGAATATTCATTAAAATGAACAACTCATGTTAATATAACAACCTGGATTTCTCTAGCAAGTTTCTTCACTCGATCATAATCCTCAACATCAACATTTTTACTCCTTTCAAGCAACTGCAAAAAAAAAAAAAAAAAAAAAAAAAAAAAAAAAAAAAAAAAAAAAAAAAAAAAAAAAAAAAAAAAAAAAAAAAAAAAAAAAAAAAAAAAAAAAAAAAAAAAAAAAACAGAAAAATAATGTAGATCAAAGACACAGTAATACATTATAATAAATAAAAAATTGTCAAGGTTTGAAAAGAAAATACCTCAGAAACCTTCTTATTGAGATTATCTTTTTCCATTTTTAATGTTTCAATTTCATTCTTATGGCGTTGAAGCTCAATTTCTCTTTCCCTTAGGAGATTCTCTAAGCTCTCTGTCTCACCTCTAACCTTTTGTGCTAGTTCACGCAATTTCTAAGAAGCCAAGAAAGTTGTGTATCAGTAAAAGGAAAACACTAAACAATGCAACAGATTTTACCAAAATATATTTCAACTAACATAAACTACATCATGCTATTATGATAAGTCAACACAGATAAGTTTATGAAGCAAGAAATATGAGAGGAATACAAAAAACCTTTTTCCTAGCCTATTAGTACGCAACATTTTATTGAACTCTATGTGTTGAAATAACAACAAAATGGGAATAGGTAATCGGCAAAGCCATATACCTGACATTCTTCAAAATTGTGTTTATTTTCTTCCCTGAGCTGCATGTTACTCTCACGAAGTAAGTTCATTTCTCTGACCTGCAAATGATTTTAAAAAATCAGCTCATCATTAGGAAACACTTCAGTGAAAAATATCAATTTATTATGTCCTCAAGAAAACAAGCCATAGATAATGAAGAAAAGTGGATTATGATGATAGGATTCTCCACCTGAAGCTGCAATGCTTTGAACTCTTCTTCGGTAAACAAAAATGATCTTGATTTTGCACGCTCAGTTTCTAGTGATGCATGTGCAGACTCTGCTGCCTTCAAAGCACTCTCAAGCTACAGAAACCCAGGGATACGATAAGATTATACCATTACATACACAGAATAAATTCATACAAGGTGACAAGAAACTGAATTCAAAAGTCAAGTTTATTATAAGGAGCCTTGACCAAAAAAAAAAGGGACCCTTCACATGAACAGGATCATTCCCAAGTATAAATAATAAAATGAAGTCTTTTATAGATGCCGGCATAAACACGAAAAAGCAAAAGACTATTGTTACAACTGATTTTGTATGACTAAACAGTATATTAGCTCTTTTAGGCGGTGAACATCAGAAGGGGAGAGGCAGCTGTTAAAATAACGTCAGAAACCAAAACATACAGCAACATACACATCCAGGGCCTAAGGCACCAGTAACAGTAGAGATAATGAATCTCTTTGAAACCGGAGTTGGGAATTTTTTTACGAGAGAAGTTATACAGAAATAGGCAAGAAAATACAATAACAAAATCCCCACCCCCATCCACAAATCCTTAAAAATCCAAATACAATTATCACCACTTCAAATTTGCAGAGAAATAGCAACTGGAAAAGAGACTGGTTTGAGTTACAGATAAATCTATCCGTAAAGATTGAAAGAGAAAGTATTACTCGTGTCAGCCAACTGGTGCAATTTGGAATAATATATTAGGTAATAAACAGTAATATAAGAAAAATTTTATATAAATATTAATTATGAATACTTGATAAATAATTTTTTCTTTATCTTGGAAGAAACATAAGAAAGAAGTACAAAATTTTACCTGTGACTGTAATCGCAGCTTCTCTTGTTTTAACAATGAAACTTCTGTTTCTGCCTGTTAAAGTACAGAAACATTATTAGATAACCATGAGATGAACATACAAATAGAAGGGAATTTATTAAGACACAGATATGTACAATTTCTTTGGAACGTCTGAGATAATTAATCACGTTTTGAAGACCAGCATCACCAAAGGCATCTGCACTACTACTTCCAGATGAAATACCGGCAACGTTACGCTCCTTCTCGGCCCATTGAATATGAAAAGCCTCAAGTTGACTATGTAGTATTTTATTCTGAGAAATGTAAAAACAAATTATGAAATAGAATGATAGAAACAAGTACGGTACAATAATAGGCGTAGGAAATCACTGCAAGCAAACATGATGTCATATGCAGTTCTGACTTTTATGCAATAAAAATCCTCAGCATACAAATCATCAATACATCTCCCACCATGGAAAATTTTACAAAAAATATACACCTAACTCACCAAAACAAATGCAATTGAACAGATGAGAAAAAAGTAAAATTAAGATGGGAAATCAACATGTGGATTAGAAATCCTCCGAAAAGAGAAGAGGAAATTAACACAAGAAAATGAAAATACATAAAGGGAGCAACATTGTCCAATCCCAGACAAACTCAAACAATACCTATATCAGTTGTACATTAATAGTAACATTAAATTTGAAATGGTGTCTGGATTGAAAATTAACTTTGCAAAGAGTAGATTTATGGCGTTTGGGGTGGATGCACAGTGGTCTACCTCTGCGGCTACATATCTTAATTGTAGACAGCTGGCTGTACTTTTCTTATACCTGGGTGTTCCTATAGGGGCGAACCCAAGAAGAGAAGAGATGTGGGATCCTTTAGTGAAGAAGTGTGAGAGAAAGCTAGCATTGTGGAAACAGAAATACCTTTCATTTGGGGGGCGAGTCACCTTGATTAAATCTGTACTTAATTCCATTCCTATTTTCTTTCTTTCTTTTTTCAGGGCTCCTAAGAAGGTGTTAAAGAGATTGGTCAGAATTCAAAGAACTTTCCTGTGGGGGGGATGTGCAGATCAGAGAAAAATTGCTTGGGTAAGATGGGATGTGATCTGTAAACCCAAAGAATGTGGGGGGCTTGGTATTAAAGATTTAGATATCTTTAACCAGGCCTTACATGGGAAATGGCTTTGGAACTTACATCATCAGCAGGACGAGTTGTGGGTAAAGGTGTTGAACTCAAAATATGGGAATTGGAGAAACATGGCAGGCCCTACGAGAGGTGCAGGTGAATCTATATGGTGGAAGGATCTCTGTCTCACATGCTTCCCTACTAAGGGTGGCTGTGGTGTCATAAGAGGCATAAAATGGAAGGTGGGATGTGGATCAACAATACTATTTTGGGAAGACGATTGGAGAAATGAGGGGGTGGCTATGAAGGATAAACATCCCCGCATGTTTCAGATCTCTAACCAACAACAACAATACATCCAGCAGATGGGAATGCTAACAGATTCGGGATGGGAATGGTAGTTCCAGTGGAGGAGATTTTTCATGGATAGAGAAGTAGCGTCTGCTATAAAATTCTTAGATGATGTACGCGACCTGGGCATAAATCCATTGCAGACTGATGCCTGGATGTGGGAGGCTGATCCCAGTGGATTATACACAGCTGGGAGCGCCTACTCATTCTTTCACTCGGAAAGACATAGGTGGAACCAACCTGAAATATACAAGGACCTCTGGTTTGTGAAAGCTCCCCCTAAAGCGTTATGCTTTGCTTGGAGACTAATAGGGGATCGGTTGCCTACAAAATGGAATTTAAGAAGGAGGAATGTGGATTTGAATGATATATTCTGTCCTCTATGTAGGAGCGTTGAAGAGGACGCGGCACACCTCTTTTACAACTGTGAAAAAATTAGGCCGCTGTGGTGGGAGTCTATGTCCTGGATATCTATTTCCGGTGCCTGGTCAATAACACCTAGCGACCACTTTAGCCAACATTCCTATTACTACCGCAGTGGGATCTGCTCGAAGAGGTGGCAAACATGGTGGATAGCTCTGACCTGGACCACATGGCGGCATAGGAATAACATAATCTTCCACAATGACAGTTTTAATAGACACAAACTGCTGGATGAAGCAATTTTCACATGCTGGACATGGGTTAAAACCTTAGAAAAAGGATTCACAACTCCCTTTCATGTGTGGTCTTGTAACCTGGGTGATATGTTTGTATCCAGGAGAGGACATTCTGTTTAGTTCTCTCCTGTTTTGGGGGGCATTTTTGATCTAGCCAGACTCCTGGCAGTTTAATTCATGTTTTCCCATGAATTAGGCCGCCATAGGGCCTGTTTTGCTCAGATCCTCATTATATTACTTCTTGTAATGTTTTGATATTATATATATAATTAATATTTTTGCTGATCAAAAAAAAAAAAAATAGTAACATTAACAATATTAATAGCTCATTACCCAGATGAATCAAATTAGAGACCAAAAAATTTTGAGCGTAAGGAAAAAATCATGTAGCCTTCATTCAATATTATATTAACATCATAAAGCTATGCAAATAAACCTGATATGTAAGCATCTATAATACATAATCAACTGTTACCTGCAAAAGGTTTCCTTTAGTACTGAAGCACACAAAAAATAGTCAAGAAAGATATTCTCAATCACCTGTTCATTGACTTCATTGTATTTCTTCTCAGCATCATTCCTAGACTTCTCTAGTTGTACCTTCTCATCTTCCCACTTAGCCTTTAGTTCATTCTGTCAAACACGCGAATTGTAATTTAAAACTTTGTCAGATTTATATTCATGATATGGAAAGCAACCCATAAAAAAATATGCAGAGACAAACCAATTGGTACAAATCCAAAAATGACATGAAGAACAAGGGAAAACAGGTAAAGTAGCAAGTATTCAAGGTTGAAGGGGAAAATGATAAGTGCGGAAGCAAACCAGTATATCAATAAACATTTCTTTCGTAGTTATTTTCCATAGCTCACATCAGCATATCCTCAAGCAATAATAAATTATATATCAAGAGGAATTAGCAATAACAGTAAGAGCTTGGCCCAATGGGACAGAGTAAACATGTTGGGGCTAGGTTGCTTCTTATTACTCTCAAAAGACTCGAGCTTTATTCTTCTTTGTACCTTATATTGTTCTGTTTGTTCTACATTATTTACTCTTCAATGTGGGATCTACATCACACCTCTGTCATGTCTTTCAGGGACAGGTTGCCTTCTAAAGTGAACCTGTGTAGCAGGAACGTGGAACTCAGCGACAATTTATGCCCTTTCTGCAGGAATACCGAGGAAGATGTGTCTCACTTATTTTTTAGTTGTAATAATATTATACCACTGTGGTGGGAATGTTTGTCATGGATCAATGTTGAAAGTGTATCTTCCATAACCCCAAAAGAACATTTCCTTCAACACTCTTTTTATGGACACAATGGAATCAGACTGATGAGATGGCAGGCTTGGTGGGTAGCTATGACATGGACGATTTGGTGTCACAGGAACAAAATCATTTTTCAGGAGGCCAGTTTTAATAGGCACAATCTGATGGAGGATGCGATATTCTTATGCTGGTCATGGCTTAGAAATCTAGAGGATGGCTTTACTTTACCTTTTCATGTTTGGTCTACTAATATGGGGGAGGCTTTTGTAACCAGGGGAGGGTAGGAATACGACATATTTTTTGTATGTTCACCTAGTATAAGTCAGAACTCAGGTGGCTTTTATCATGTTTCCATGTTTTAAGCTTCCTTCGTTCTGTTTTGTTATTCTAGGGTATTGTTTTGCAGTACTTCTTGTAATGCAGACAATTCTTTTTACATATATATACTAATTATTTTTGCTGGCCAAAAAAAAAAAAATGTCTTGTACTGGACATCTCAAGCATGAAGTTTGCAGGACTAGACATTGACAGGTGATCCAATAATGGGTGGTCCAATAGGCTCAAAGCAATCGTTAGGATAGGCTATAATACTATCTTAGAATTTAGATTTAGACCTAAAATAAACCCAAAGAAAGATCAAGAGGTGAGGGATGACCCCACATAAATACTTTATTTTAGTCATACCAGTAGTCAATGTGGGATCTTTGATTGAGGCAACTATAATATATAGCTAGAAACTTTAAAATAAAAATAACAATCAATTACCATCATACATTCTGGATGCACAAAACGATTATAATGATTTTCAATGAATCACATATATTGACCACTACATTGCAATCACACGTTAATAGTTGTATGTACATTATCAGCAAAATTCCTACGATTAATGGTACTTAACTAGAATATATGAAAATATCTTATCATATCCTTTAGCCACCATATTTAATTATCTTATCGTGAATTGTTTTCCTTATTAGCTAATATTTAAATTAATATCAATTCAGCGTTTATATATCTTTTTATCACTTTTTTCTTCCTCAATATGGAATCCCTCCCTTGATATCTAAAACTATACAACTTCATAGTATCATAACGATACAATCTTCCCTGACTTGTGATTTACAATTTCATTGTATCCTAAAAATATGGAATCGTTTTGTTTTCAATAACTTTCTCCTCAATTCCAAGAAGTCCTTTATTGTGTGGTATTCTTATCCTGCTACTTTAGATATCATCTATCATGATTTGTTTTCCCAATTGGATAATATTTGAGTTCATATCTATTAGAATTTGAACTTAGGACTAATGCAACCCCCCAAAGCCAGGTTGCAAGGTGAGGACTGCCCAATCTTTATAAGCTCTATTTAAGCCATATCTCTAGTCGATGTGGGACAAAACCATCAACTTAAGGCTGCAATTAATGCAGTCCAAGGAGGCCACAAATAAGGCAGGCTAGGGATGGCTGCAATTAAAGGAAGCTTCCCAACAATATCAATTCAGTATTTATTTATTTTAATCATTTTTTCTTCCTCAATATCTAAAACTATATAACTCAACATGGTATCATAGCAATACCATCCACCATGACCTGTGGTTTACGACAACATTGTCTATGTTTATCAAAATATGGAATTGTTCTGTTTTCAATAATTTTCCCTTAATTCCAAGAAGTCCTCTATTGTGTTGTATTCTTATTTTGACAAATTTAGATATCTCCATTATCTGTTTTTCTAATTGGCTAATATTTGAGTTAGCATCTTTTAGCATTTATGCGTAGGGCTTAATGCAGCCCTATAAAACCAGCTTGTAAGGTGACGACTAACCAAGTTATTCGATATGATGAGATTAAACCATCACCTTTCAGACTGCAATTAATGCAGTCCCAAAAGAGGAAACAACTAAGGTGACTACATTTGAGGTGGCTTACCAACACTTCCCCTAACGCCTAGGGATATCGACCTAGAGCATGGCAAATACAAGTGACCCAACAATAGATATGGATAGGTTCTAATACCATCTTAGGATCTAGGCTTAGGGTCTAATTCAACCCCACAAAACCGACTTGTAAAGTGATGATCGCCTAAGCTTTATACGCTCTAAACCATATCTCTAGCCGGTGTGTGACTGAATCACAGCCCTTGAGCTTGCAATAAACGAAACCCCCAAAGAGATCGTAGCTAAGGTGGGTCAAGGGTGACCGAAATTAAGGTGGCTTACCAACATTATCAACTCAGCATTTATTTATTTAATTTAATTCTTCCTAAATATCTAAAACTATATAACTTCAACATGGTATCGTAGCAATACCACCATCCTCCATGATTTGTGGTTTACTGCCATTAATTAACTTTCCAACAATATCAATTCATCGTTCATTTATTTTAATAATTTTTCTTCCTCAATATCTAAAACTATATATAAATTCAACATGGTACCATAGCAATACGATACTTGATGACCTATGGTTTACAATTTCATTGTCATTTTCTTAAATTTTTGGAATTATTCTATTTTCAGTAACTTTTTACTTAATTCCAAGAAGTCATCTATTGTTTCGTATTCTTATTCCAACAAGCTTAGATCTCTCCTATCATGACCGGTTTTTCTAATTGGCTAATATTTGAGTTAATTAATATCTCTAAGAATTTGGGCTTAGGGCATAATAAAATTGGCTTGCAGGGTGAGGATTGTCCAAGTTTTAGAAACTCTAAGGCGATGTCAAACTGAACCTGAGGCTGAAATTAAAGCAGTCCCCAAACAGGCTACAACTAAGGCGAGGTAGGAATGACTGCAATAAAAACGGCTTTCCAACACTCCCGTTCACACTTGGGCTACCAGCCTGAATCATAGAAAATGCAATTGGTCCAACAATAGATCTAAGATAGGCTCTAATACCATCCAACAAAGCCAAATTATAAGGTGAGGACTAATTGAGCTTTAGAAGCTCTACTTAAGCCATATCTTTAGTCGATGGGGGACTGCACCACCACTCTTAAGGCTGCAATTAAGGCAGACCCCAAAGAGGCTGCTATGGTGGCCTAGAGGGGACCGCTATTAAGGCGGCTTTCCAACAATATCAACTCTGCGTTTACTTATATTCATCATTTGTTTCTCCCTCAATATCTAAAACTATGTAACTTCAACATGGTATCAAAGCAATACCATCATCCCTCCACAACTTACAGTTTACAATTTCATTGTCATGTTTCTGAAAATATGAAATTGTTCAGTTATCAATAACTTTCCCCTTAAATCCAAAAAGTCCTCTTTCGTTTGTGTTGTATCCTTATTCCAACAAGTTTAGATCTCCCTTTTTTTTGCCACCACAGTTGATGCTCTGTTGTGGCATTCATCTCCTTTGCTGAACTTGCCTGTTCTATGTCCAGATTTGGGCTCAAATCCCCCATTTCAGACCTTTTGTTGGGTGTGTCTCCTTCAGCAATTTCATCTTTTTGTTTTACTACACATCCACTGCCTCACATGGATTTTTGGATGCACCACAAAGTTTTTGCTTTACTGTTGTTCAGCGCTCACTGATTTTGTTGACCCAGTTTGGTCTTCGAATCTCTTAGAAAATTCACTTGTGGTGGCTGTTGCCTCATTTTTCGTTTGTATGCCTCTCTTGTTTTGATTGCTTGGGAGTTGCGGATTGCTTCCTATGTCCTTGCTTGTGGCTGCACTTGGTTTATTGAGCCCCTTCTCTCGTTTGGCTTTTTTGTTTCTCACACGTATCTTCCTTCGAGTCAATCTTGTACAAGGTATAGTCGCGCACTAAATGTGGATACCTCTCCCAACAGGAATTTGAACCTTGGTTCGCCACGGTGAGATGGACTTGACCCTTCCACTATACCCAACCCGCGTTGGTTAGTTGTGTCCCTCTAGTTGCTTGGTGGTTGTGCTCAATTTCTAGATTGCTCTAGCCCTAGCCTCTAGGTTTAGGGCTTGTTTGTTTTCCATATAAGAAAAAATATTATTTGTAATAAGCTTAAAGCTTATTAAACTTTAACGTGAGGGAGAGTGTTAGAATATATGAAAGTACGTTATCATATCTTAGATAATCCTTTAGGATTCATTTTACTATTTCCTCTTTCTCTCATCATGATTTGTTTCACTAATTAGCTAGATTATTTGCATAGAGAAGGGTTAATACAATGGATTACACACACATACATATAACAAATGAAACAATAAATTATAATGCATCTCAGTCAATATCAATTCAGCTTTTGATTATCTTTTATCTCTTTTTCTCCAATAACTAAAACCAAATGCTTCATTTTAGAATTAATAAACACACATCTTTTTCTCCATTCATAACTTACAAAATAAACAACTACTCCTTTATTCTGGGGTACATGAGTGTCTAACTTCAAATAGAATTAATAAACAGTTCATGGGAAGAAAAAAACCACTAGGATTTAAGCTATTGAATCCTTTTAAAACTACTTGACACTCAAAAAGCAAAGCAGCAGAAGATATTGTATGTCAATCTGATGATAATCAACCAAAACAGTAAAAATCAAAGCAACAAACGTATCATAAGGGCTACAATAAACACCTCAGAAACTAAAAAAATACAAACAAAGAAAAATTAAATGTACTGGTGCTAAAGTATTGAAAAAGAAACGGATAATAAATCTACATTATGAATGGAATAGGAAAAATTTTACATTTTCAATTTTCTGAGTATTGGCTAGTTTCCGTAACTCAGATGCCTCCTCCTGCAGCAAGGCTAGTGCTTCAGATGTTTTTGTCAACTCCTGAATAGTTTCGGACTGGAGAACAACCTGAACAACAAGAAACATCTAAGATTAAAAACAATGAAAAGAAATTGAAATAAGCAAAGATAATGCAATATATTGTATCCAACAGCTTCCAAAATTGGTTAGAAAAAACATATTCACATCAAAGTGAGTAGATGAATCCAATGCTGGAAGAGAAGGAAAGGACATCGATGTTCGCATGGATTAGAATAGAAAAAAAGTTATTGTCACAAGTTCAGTGTTCTAAAATATGTTTTCTTGTTTCTCTTCAACTTTTATTACTATTTCCTTCATGCATATTCTCTGTGATTGATCTCATTAATAATAAAAAGAATTAAGCTCAAACTACAAATCTCACACAGTCCTTTAGTCATTGAGGCATTTTGGTTTTTCTGTTGGATCCGTTGGCCATTGTGGCAACTTGTTGGACTCACTTTTACTGGACTAGATATCAGTGTTTTTGTACAGTATGCATCAAACTGGTTTGTGTCATTAATAATTCAGACAACAATGAATGGATTTCAGCATGAATTGCACTTTCATACGCACATTAAGCAGGCATACTATTATTTGACATAAGAAATTTTATTTGAGAAACAAAGTGATATAGGAATACAAAAGGTCACAGGGTAAAATATATGCTCAACAAGAACAAAGTGATATAGGAATACATTAAGTACTCTGTTCCAAATCATGATGCAAAGTGGCCGATCCCAAAAAATGGGATTGCAGGATGGCTGCTATTTTAACTATATATATTATATATTTTTATTATTATATTCATTTTATTAAATTATTACATTTTATCTATATATCTTTTGTTTATATATATTATTATATTTTATATATTTGTCTGTTATCTTCACAAAAAAAAAAAAAATATATATATATATATATATATATATTTTTTTCTGTTATATAATAAATAATTATGTACCCCCATTTCACCGCTCCACCGCCATCGCAGCTTCTGCGGCCATTATTAACTACTATGGACTAAACAAAAGAAAAAAAAATAGAAGACGAATAAAAGCAACTCCTAAAAAACTGAGTGATAATTCATACAGTGATAGAGTAAAAGCTAAGTCAGCTCTCTGACTCAGCATTACAGTTAGAATAGCTAACAGCTGTCATTTCTGTTGTGACAGCTGGAGTTAGTTAGTTAGAGCTTGGCTTTTAGTGGAAGCTAACTTCAGTATATATATCTGAGTTCTAAGCTCTCTCTGAATAAGAATTAGATTCAACATTGAAATGGAATTTCTCTTTTCTCTCTCTTCTCTGGTTTCTTTACACAGTCAATGAATAAAACCAACATCAAATTAAATATTTTGCAGCTAGTTGAATCTAAATATTATAATATCAGTCAAATCAAAATGGTAAATCAGATTGGTCAAAATAAGACAGCAGAGCAAAATCATCATGCAACAGTTTAATCAAATAAGCATATTTTAAGAACCATGTCCATGTACCTGTCTTTCATAATTGGTTTGAGCTGCCCGCCATTTCTGATGTTCCATGTCCAGGTTTTCTTTTAAACCCAAGATCTGAATTTCCATTGCAGAAATTTGAGAACTACACACACAAAAAAAATATAAGAGATGTGAAACCAACTAGCAGTAAATTTAACAGTGCAGCACCATGATACAACTTACGATTTGGTTAAAATTTCTTCTTTAAGATTTGTGATTTCAGCCATAGCAGATGTAAGAGCCTCTTCCTTTCCCACAGTTTCAGAAGCAACTTCTTCATATTTCAAAGAAGATTTATTTTCAATCTCTAACATCTTCTCTCTTAGTGACTTAAGTTCAGATTCCAGATCTTTCTTTCCATTGTCAGCCTATTTTTTTAACAAGACAGACAAAATACATTATGTACAATAGAAAAATTGACTGGAAAACATATTTGAAGATTCAATATGCTAGAATACCTCTGTTTTAAACTTCTCGTGCATCTTTTCAATCTCTTTCAGTGCATCTTCATTCACCTCAGCAATGCTCTTATACTTCATTGTAAAATTTAAACACAGGAAGTTAGTTTATTTACAAATTAAATATAATTTGTTTGAATATAATAATAACCTGCAGCATGTGAGCCTTGTTGGCATGCGCTTCCTCTTTCCACTTTTCAATCTCCTCCTTTGCCTTTTGCAATTCAGCAACAACCTAAATTAAGTTGCGGGAGAAAATGTCAAGCACAATCACAAGTATAGTTTTTGCAGAGTAAATTACACAGAGAACAGAGTAGAAGGGGTGCTCCTGAAAATCTTTTCTTGCACAACTCATTTGAGCTATTAGAGATAGCTTACCATTGTAGCTGATTTAGTTATAGTTAATAACATTGTTTAGGTTCCTTCTCTTATAATTATTGATCACCACTGTAGAGTCTTCAACAACTCTCTAAGAAAATCCTTTTTAAAAAAAACTGTTCTCTCTCTCTGGCTTACTTTCTCTCAGTTTCTCACTGTCCAAACAGTGCAGTAATTCTTAACACGTAGCAGTGGTACATTTTTATTTAATGCCACTGCATTCTGTCCAAAAACAAATCTTACAAGAGATAATTTATATTGGGAGAAACTCATGTCTCACATTGGCTAGAAATAAAGCCAAGATAGAGTATATAAGGAGGTGCAACCCTCACCCCAAGAGCTAGTTTTTGGAGTTGAGTTAGGCTTAAACCCACATCCTAAGATGGTATCAAACCCTATCATAGATCCATTCAAAGGGTCACCCACCATGTTATCCACACGTCAAGCCGAAAGTGTTGGGCGTGAGGGGGTGTATTGGGAAAAACCCAAGTCCCACATTGGTTAGAGATAAGGCCAAGAAAGAGTATATAACTGAGGTGCAACCCTCACCAAGTCCCACATTGGTTAGAGATAAGGCCAAGAAAGAGTATATAACTGAGGTGCAACCCTCACCTTAAGAGCTAGCTTTTGGAGTCAAGTTAGGCCCAAACCCACATTTTAAGAATTTAGATCTAAACCCTTTTAGTGGGTTCACTTTAAGTCTTTTGTGGGCCACTCCTAATTATTGGACTACATCTTATCAACTCCTCTAACACTGATATTGCTAAAGTTTCACATGTCCAAATCATTCAAGGTGCAATTATACCATCCTAATAGGTACAATTCCCACTTTCAAGTCTCTATTACAATCATTCCAGACCTTGCAAAGGTACCGTCCATAGTTTTACAATGACTCGTGAGAACCCTAATTCAATTTGTGACATTGAATCTGGAATTTTTTTCCATCATAGACAAATCCAGCCAGCAGGAATCAGGATCTTATTGTGAAGTAACAAACTAAATTTTATTTTTATAATACACATTAGTGGAAATGAAATATTACTCCATCATATAGTACACCAAATGCATGAAAGGAGCACAATAAGATTGGGAATAATTCTAACTGATCATTGAATAGTCCATCTTACACCCCCCCCCCCCCACAAAAAAAACACACACATCTTTTCTGGGGGCAATACAAGAGTCCCCACACAAGGTCTTGTCATTTGCCCATACTGTTTACTTAACTGAGTACTGTGCACACTTCAATAATCTCAACAGATTGGTATATTTCATATTTTTCATACCACTGCATAAGAAAATGTGTAAGACTAAAGTTTTTTTTTTTTTTTAAATCAGCAAAGATAATATATATAAATATAAGAAAACATAGTACAAGAAGTACCAATACAAATACAAACTAAGCGACAAAGGGCAGACCTATGGCAACCTAATACATGGATAAAACATGAATAGGATGCCAAAAGTCTGGCTGTATAGTAGGAACCCCCCCAAATAGGAAAAAAGACCAACTATATGCTAGGCCCTCCCCTGATTAAAGTGAAATTGGTATATAAAAATGTATGCCCACCTCATCACTTGAAAAAGTGGAAGGTCCACTCACTCCACCTATTTCGACAAGCTACATTCAATAATACAGCAGGTTAGAATTAAGAGCACAAATATTATGATTGCATGGAAGCAAAACTACTAAAATTGGACTTCAATATAATGAATGCAAAACACTTCTAACTTTCCAGCAGTTATATAACACGTCATGAATCTACAACAAGCCACTTGACCATAAAGAGTGGCATGTAGATACTATTAGTACATCATAGAGAAGCAGATGGATTAGAGTTTTAATATTGATAAAAACATCCTCTGCATTTGCATGGGTAAGGCTGCATACATTACTCTCCCCAGACCTCAGGGGAGAGTCTCATGCGCTAGGTTGCCCTTTTTCCTGTTATGTGTAGCTTGCCAAGCTGTCAGCCTAGCTAGCAATCAGTTTCAATCATTAGATTTCAGTTAGGAATCCAATGAATGTTAAAGAAGCTGTTAGAAGTTCAGTCAATTCATTCAGATACTCAGATACACAGAATAGAAAATATATATCACATTGTAAACTTTTCATTAACTTTCTCCTGCATCTCTCAGATTCTTGGTCACTCTTTATTTCTATCACATCTAATAAATTTCTTCTTTCAATGAAAAATAGGAGCCTTAGAATGCCCACAAACATTTTTCTTGGAAACTGGAAATGATATTCAAATGAAAGTTCTACAAACTAAAACAAAGAGTGTTAACCCTAATAATTCTCAAACAACCACCATCAGCAACACACTTCACAAATTAACAAAACCAATCCCAGAAGCAAACCTTGTCATCTGTTGAACCCATCTTTCTTTGAAGACCAGAGAGTTTTGCCTGTGTATAGAGCTTGAAGTTAATCTTTACCATTTTTGAAGACTTTAAGAAGAATAAGGTATACAAAAGAGAGCAAAGAAAAACATATACCTCAGCAACAGCAGCCCTTGATTCAGCAGATGCAACTGCACGCAATGCATTAGCTAACTCTTTGCTCATATCCTCAACCTGTCTCAGAGAATTTTTTAGGGCCTGGTCCCGATCTGATGTGAATCTCCGCACATTTTCCCGCTCTTCATTTAACTCTTGCTTGGCCTCAGCCCATTCCCTCTGAAAAGTGAGAAATTATGATAGACATAACAAAAAATCATGAAAAAAACACCAAATATGCACTATACAAAATTGTGATTAACCAATTAATATTAAGTATTTATAAGAAAACAATAGAACAACCTCCAATTTCTTTATATATTCTTCTTGCTTAACCCTCTCTGCAGCTCTTGCTTCCTACATTTTTCAAATAAAAAAGAATCATATAGATAGAAATTTTATAGAAACATGAAAGTGTAAGTGTAACACAAGTTGATGATAATAACCTACCTCTCGAACTTCCTCAGTACTCTGTATGGTACTCAAACTACCCTGCAATAGCAAGTGTAACTGTGTAAGAATATGCAAATTTAAGAAAATTGAAAAATAACAACATTTGAAAAATAACAACAATGCTGACCTGCAAACGCTGCACCCTTTCAGACAAACTGCGAACTTCATTGGATGCTCTTTTTTCAGCATTTGAAATGACTTCCTTTTCTTGCTTTAAAACTGACAGCTGAAATAATGGTACGGGTCCATAAAAAAAATATACATGTCAGCTCAAAAGTTCATAAAATTTCAAATAGCCCAATATTTATAATGAACAAAGTATTAACCTCCATAGTAAGCTTCCGCGAAAGCTCCTCAGCAGCAATCAATGACTCACAGCTTTCACGCAATTTTCGTTGGTAGTCAACAACCAGCTGAGAAAACTCAACATTTCTTTCTAAAATGCCTTTTGCTTCAGTTTTCTAAAATGTCATCAGAAATTCATAATTTAGTACAACACAGATATACAAGGAAAAAGCACTTAATATTATGGGCAAGTAATTGCCTGATGTTCAAATTCTTTCATGATGTCGTTAAGTTTCTCTCTAGCAAAATTTGCTTCAAGTGCACTCTTGTCACGTTCTGATCGTAATACAATAATCTCACTCCTGAAGACACAAAATTTCAGATTTAGAACCCATACATTACATGCTATACAGAAAGCATGTTTAGGTATCTGTAAAAGGAGCATGCAAAAATTTAGTAATCCAAATATTATTTCTCTAATGAGCATTAAGATTGTTATAATTGCTTTAAAAAATGAAAATAATATGAATCAAAGAATAAAAAAGCGAATATAGTTCGGTGAACAAGCAAAAACTTCATTATTACAAGGGATTAAGAATAAATAACCTGAAATTATAAAAATCAATGTTACATCAACTACAACTCAAACCAAACAACTTTTGAGAGTTCCGAGAACTGAATTTAAATTACTTCTCCATGGTTAGCAGATTAAAAATTATAAAAGCAGTTTATGTTATTTTACATAACCAGTAATCAAGAAGGGAAGCCAAGGTGCAAGGTTGGAGTTGTCATCATGTCAGGTAATGCAGCCGTCATACAGCCACATTAGGATGGACCCTTCCCTAGACCCTGTACACAGCAGGAACTTTATAGAACCATGCTGCAGTTTAGTAGTCTACGTAGCATATGATTAGGTTGATTATTATAATCTTCTCTTTTCAGCCAACTAGACACAATAAGTTAATACATAACAGCAGCTAAAAAAAAGCAGTGGTAGTATTTATAAGAAATCCAGAATTACTACAAGCAACCATGTTTCTAAAAAATACTATGAACATCTATGCCATATTTTTCTGAAAATATAGCAAATTTGAAACCTTACCTAGACTTTGCTAAATCATCCTCAAGGCATCTCACACGCTCAGCAGCTTTTTCAAGGGACTTCTTAGCAGCCTCCTATAGTAATGAAAACACCACACAATCTAAGAGTTAGATAAAGAACCTTTCATGAGAATTCACCGAATAACTAAAGCTTATATGAGAGTTGGTTCTTTACATGATGTCAAAGCAGAAAGAAAATTAATGGGCTACAACACAATAATGTCAAGCAGTAAAACACGATTAGGCAATAAATTTAGATGCAAGTAATGACCAAATCAACTTTACATAATTAACACAACCTTATATTCTTCACAATATAAAAGTGTAATTTCAGCACAAAGAATAAGAGACCTATGCATTCTGCACACTTCAAGCCCAAAGAGCACAATAAAACCATTCATAATTTTCTTGAAGAAGGTGATCCTTGACAAGAAGTATGAGATTAGAAGTAATTTTCTCAAAAGTGTCCCAACATTATCTTTACCTGTGAACTTTCAATTGAAGTCTTAAGGTTGTTTCTTCCAACTTCCGCAACAGCTGAAAATTCCAGAATTAATAAATATAAGATGCCAACAGAGTATAAGGGGCAGACACCTGTCTGACAATAATCAAACAAATAACCAAAGCTAATCTACATTAGCTTACAGATCTAAAGATCCATTAAGAAATCATTATTCAATGCATATCAGCATTTTTCACAATACAACAAAAAATACTTATGGAAACAAGCACTGTTGTTAAATCGGCGAGTTGACTCAGTAAACTCGTCTGAGTCAACGTTTCTGCACCCCAAACCGAGTTGACTCAGTAGTAAACTCGGAAATGGGTGTAAACTCGGTAAACTCACGAGTCAACTTGGTAAACTCGGTTGAATCGCCAAGTTAACTCAATGGGTATTAAAAAAAAATTAGGTTTCAAAACCCATTTCTTCTGCGGTCCGATAGCGTTCTCCTTCCGTTCTCCTTCCGCGGCGGCACAGCCACCTCCAGTCCGGTCTTCTCCCTCTCGTCGTCGTCGCGCACTCGCGCTCCATCTCCTGTCTTCTCTCTCTCGTGCCCGCGCCCAAAGGTAAGTGCTCCATCTCCGGTCTTCTCCCTCGGTCCCTTCCTTTCCTCTGTGTGATTGCTAGTTGTGTTTGTGATTGCTAGTTGCTAATGTGTTGTGAGTTTTCTCCCTCGGTTCCTCCCTGCTCCCTGTGTTGATTTTTCTCCCGCGGTTCCTCCCTGTGTGTTTGTTTTTGGTAGTGTGTTTGTGTCAAATTGTTGAGTGTTTGTGGGTTGCTGTTTTCAGAATTTTGTTTATTGAACTATTGAAGAATTAAGAATGGATTCACCTGCTGCAAGTGTCAATGATAGCACTCCTGGATCGGAGAGTGGGAGTGCTAGTAATAACCCTGTTTATATGAAGTAGACTCTTATATACGATTTATGTTTCTACGGTTTTACGATTTAGCTCATCCCACCAAGTCTACCTAGACTCTATGATTTAAAAACATTGGAAACAAGCACAACCGATCAACAACAATATCCTTATCCCACTAGGAAAGGCAGATACATGGATTACACAATGCCATTACAATCAGTTAAAAATAAAATTCTAACTCCGCCTGTGGTCTCATAGCTTGTGCTAGGTCCTCAATAACCAACCCAAAACTAGCTGAAAGCCAAACATGGATCACATGAGGACAATCAATTGAGCAAGCAAAAAACTAAATCAATGTAATTGCATTACACACATTTCTCTGCCAACAAACAAGCATAACCAACATGCAAAGATACAAAGAATTTTCAAGTAATTGACCAGTAAGTTAAGGCAGAACCAGTAAGCACTTTATTATAGCCACACACACAAAAAGAAAAAAGACACAGAAGGAACCATACATCACACATTCATTAATGTTCCTTCTTCTTTGGCAAGAGTTTATATCCAAGTGACCAGGATTATCTCTAAAATTTGAACCCAGAAGGCATTTTAAAGTTTTAATGTTTTTATGCTGAAGGTAGAATGTATGCATGCCAGTATATGCTTTCATTGGATAATTAAAATAAAAAATTCTCACAGAAAGTCCATACCATATCAATGATAAAGTAAATTTATTAATTCAATTTCGATATGATCATAAGCTATTTTTTTCTTGTTTTATACTTGCATTCTTTTATACCTACAAAATATAAAATTTAAATGCTTACATATACCTTACAAGGAAAAGGAATTCATTAAATTGTTGAGACCAGATAAGGTAGAGCAGCATTTTACTCCCTTCTCAATGTCTTACACAAAATGTCCAAGGGACCTCAAGTGGGATAAACAGGTCTTTTGTTGCTATTTCTCAATTTCTACTTTTTGCTCAGACTTTCTATGCTACCCAAATCTAACTTCTTCCAGAGACTAACTATTCGAGTATTGTATAGAGAGCTGCAGTATTCAACTGCACTCTCATAAAAGTGAAGATAGTTAGGATTAGAGTTAGTTCTCTAACTCCCTTAGTTAGTAAGTTAGTTATTGACAGCTGTCATAACTAACTACCCTAGTCTATATATACTATGTAACTCAAAGGTCAGTGCCAATAACAATTACAATTTCTTGATTCCCAAGTTTTCTCTCTTTTAGATTTCATCTTTTATCTTCTTTCTGTTCTGTTAAGAACTCTATTATGGTATCCAGAGCTTGGTGAGATCTTCAATGGCATCACAACAGAATGCATTTCTTTTTTCTTTCTCATTTCCTAACTCAATTACACACAAGCTCAATGATTCAACCTTCCTTCTCTGGCAACAACAGGTTGAGCCACTTATCAAGTCTGACCGCCTTCAGCAATTCGTCACAAATCCACAAATTCCAACACACTTTCTTCCTGAAGATGATCGTGAAGCTGGTATTGAAAACCCAGCGTATGAAGTTTGGGAGCAACAAGACCAAGTGCTTCTAACGTGGCTTCAATCGGCACTCTCTACGTCAATTTTATCTTGTGTGCTTAGGATGCACACACTCCTATGAGGTTTGGGAGTGAATTCATGAGTATTTTCACAAGCAAACGCAAGCCACAGCGTTTGGATATCCAATTATGCTTCGGGAGCATGTCGACTCAATTCTTGAAGGCCTTTCGTCCGACTATCATCCGATCATTGCGATTATCGAAAGCAAGTTCGAACCTCAGCCTACTGAGCATGTTGAAGCGCTTTTCTTGGGTCTATTACTAACAATAGCTAACACAAACCCTTGTCAATCCTTCTCTTCCTTCAACTTTTCTTAAAACACATCAAACACAAAACCCTTGGTACATTCATAGCACCAAAACATTTACGACTCATGCTAATCATGGCAAAGCCTCTTGATGTTTATCTATATCCAATAACTCTTTGATATACCCATTTGCTTCCTTTGACTCAACATGAAACCCCAATCATTACCAATTAAAATCCATAACTTTCTGTTGTCCCACATCATAATGCCTTCAAAGAAGAAATATGTTAAACCTCAAACTAGGACAGTCCAAGGATCCATCTACAAGACCTCTAGACATTGAAATACTGATGAGTATTAAAGGAAGTTAGTGTTAACAAGAGTTGTAGAAATATTTTTGTAACAAAACTTTACCAACGAACAAGGGATGTTACATCAAAAGAGCAAACAATATTAAAATAAAATAACAAAAGGGAATATTGAAGTAGTTAGAGAGAACAAATGGAATATATCAAAACAAGACCACCCTTTTAAATGCCATAGCCAAAACAATATGCAGTTGGGCTTTAGTTTGATTTTCTTTAAGATATCATGGGGTTCAAACATTGAAGCCTATGAAAAGCCCCAACTGCTGAAAATTTGTAAATAGACAAGCCAGTATAATTCGATCTTTTCCCGAGGCTTTTCTGCCTAGTTTTGAATTCTCTATGAAATTTGAACGTACAGAGCTAATTACATTGGATGTGCCCCATCTCAACCTCATTGAAATATGATGCAAAATGTCATTTCTTTTGTGCTGTTTTTTTGGGGGGGTGGGGGATTCAAAGCATCATGTTCATCTCAAACAATATAACTGTTAACAGACTCTGAAAGCTCCAATTTTCATTAAAAATTGATTGCGCAAGAGGGGGGGAAGATTAAAAGGAAATGCCAACAAAATAATATTTATGAAACCTGCAAGAGCTTCTGAGGAATGGGTATGAGATAAATGAAGATTATGCTCCTCCTCATACAACCTCTTATACATCGCAACCTACAAAAAGTAGACATCAAAAGTACAAGTTTAGAGGCCAGAATAGTATCATCACAAGATAAATGTTAGTAACCATGTAAACACACTGTTTGACAGACTTTTTTGAACACAAGAAATTCACCCAACAATAAAAAGTTGGTTGGTACCATTTTTCATAATAACAAAAATCAAAGTAAAAAATATGACAATTATCAAAGAGGTGGAACATTTTAAGTCAGAGCATTCTGATCAACAGTTAAAAGCTGAGTCATTACAGTTACCATTCTATGGGTCTGGTGTTTTAATCCCACAGGGACCTGTATGGTAATTTCCTCCTATCTCAAACAAAACCCATGTCCCCTCCCCCAAGTCACAGATCTTGAACTACAAATAAAAACATTATGTTATATAGACTTACAGATGCATGAAGCGCTTCAATCATGTGGCCTTGTTCTTCTGCTCTCTGCAGAACAGCTGCAACTTTTGAAGCAGATTCTTCAGTATGTTTTTTGAGTTCCATTTCAAGCTTCTCCTACAATTAACAGGACAAGAACAACCAAATACTTGAGGTTGAGGGTCTTTGCAGGTTATGTATAAGGATAGCAAAAGATTTTTTTTCCCAACAAACCTTGAATTCCACCTGCTGATTTTCAATATGGCCAGAAATGCTACGTACAAGGCTTCTAAGTTGAACATTCTGCTCAACTAGTCCGTTGATGTCCTTGAAGGTCAACTACATCCCAAATTTCAATTGAACACATGTAACAATGAAACAGACGAGTTCAAGAAGAGACAAAATAAATCCAAAAACAGCTTACGAGGTGCTCTGATATGACATGTTCAGCTTCAGTCTCTTTACTTTTCCTTGAAGCAATATTTGAAGCATCATCAACAATATCATACCCCATTGAGCCACAACGAAGTTGTATGTCTCGGCATTCCTTCAGAAGTACTGTCACCTGTAAAGAATCAATTGTCAATTAATAAGGAACCATAATCAAGGCAATGAAGATGCAATCATGATCTTGAGGAGTATAACACAGTAAGACAAATTAAGTCCAACCAGTGAGAATTTTTGGTGATAAAATTACTTCTTAACAAGCTAAAAAGTGTTGGGTTCTAAACAAGCACCAAAAATAAACATTTACTTGAGGCTTGTTAGAGTTAAAATTTATAAACAGTGTAGTGTGCTTCTGCTAACACAATACGTTAAGCTATTTGAAGCTATCTCCTATGATTCCATTACAATCTTACATAAAAAAAAAGTGTGTTTCTGTTTACCTGTTTTCGAAGGTCATCAGTTTCTTCCAGGACAAGATTATAATCCCGTTCACGCCTTTTCAAATCAGCCTGCAAAAGATACAACTAAGCAAATCCACATGTAAACAAAAATAAAGGTAGTGAAACTGTATTTTAAGGTTTAAACCTTCAGTTCCTGGATGGTTTTCTCTAAGTTGGAATTTTCATTCAGGGAGTTTCGCAATTTTTGATTCATCAAGGAGTATGCATCAGCCATCTTTTCATGTTCCACTGCAAGCACAACATTATATCTATTTCAGTGAAAAACTACAGCATCAATGATAAACAAACAATGCAAAATGACCATGCTAGCATAGCTTTTCCTCTACAGGGAAATCAAGCACAAGTGATTCCTGCTTGAAAAATCATCATATCGAAACATGAAAATTCACACAGCCAGTTTAAAATTTAAAATGCATTATCAAATCCTTGTGTATTTTCCCAAAGCAGTGCAAAATCAACATCAACAGCACCTTTAACCCAAGCTAATTAGGGCCGATGGTAGATGAATCCAATAATAAATACGAGGAAGTTGAAAAAAAAAAGTAGAAGGGAAAGGGGAAATAAGATAAAAGAAAATAAGGGGAAAAGAAGGAGGGAGAGATGAATAGGAAAAGGACTAAAAAGGGGACAATCTGGAACATAGAGATAACAACGAGTCTAACCCTACACCAAGCTTATAGCTTTTCTCCATTTCGTTCTAAGACACACCGTCCGTCAATCTATATCTCATTCCATTAAGTCTTGTTTAACTACCTTTCCCCAAGTAAGTTTCGGTCTACCTTTACCTCTCATTGTGTCGAGCTCTTGATAACAAACTTTTGTTCTTACAGGAGCATCCAAGGGTCATCTCATTACGTGTCCAAACCACCTCAATCTATATTCCTTCATCTTTCCACTCACCAGTACTACTGCTACCTTTCGTCAAATATTTTCATTTCTTATCTTATCCATTTTCGTATAACCGCAAATTCCCCTTAACATCCTCATATTTGTTACTCCTATTTTATGGTCATGTTGCCTATGTGTTGATCAACATCCAGCTCCATATAACATTGCAAGTCTTACAGTTGTTTTATAGAATTTATCTTTTAGCTTAAGGGGAATTTTGCGGCCATACAAAAACCCAAATGCACTCCGCCATTTCATCCACCCAACTCTAATTCTATGATTTACATCCTCATCAATCTCTCCACTTTTTTACAAAATTAATCTCAGGTATCTAAAAGCATCTTTCTTGGGTACCTCTTGACCAAGTAGATGCACAGGGTCTTGATCACCATCTCTCACCAACGAAAACTCACTTCATATACTCACCAAAGCTGTGCAAAAAGAAATCTTTAAATAACAAGACTACCACTACCTAAATAACAACAAACAGGAGCAAGGACAAAAATAGCAAACACCCACTATTGATTCATTCATCACATTAGATATATAATCAAAGAAATGAAGCAGTACAATTGAGATGCAGATCTCCATTTTTATTTCTAGTTAAACTTTAAGTAGAGCAATGTAGAATTGAGATTTAATGACTTTGTGTTCTCTAAGTTTACAGCATATTTAATAAACACCCACTCAATCCAACAAAAGACATACCTCTTTCATCTATAATTGCTTCCGCTTTCTGCTCTAACTCGTATAGAACCTGAAAAGGTTAATAAAATAACATTGCATCATCTTTAACATAATAGACACAGAAAACATGAGTGTGTATTATTAAATCATACTGTTATGTATTGGGAACACCCAAGTCCCACGTCGGCTAGAGATAAGGCCAATATAGAGTATATAAGTGGGGGACAACCATCACCCTTTGAGCTAGCTTTTGGGGTTGAGTTAGGTTCAAACCCACATTGTAAGATGATATCAGAATCTATCCTAGATCCATTCATCCACCATGTTATGCATACATCAAGCCCAAAAGAGTTGGACGTGAGAGAGTGTATTGAGAAACACCCAAGTCCCACATTAGCTAGAGATAAGGCCAATATAGAGTATATAAATGGGGGACAACCCTTTGAGTTAACTTTTAGGGTTGAGTTAGGTCCAAAATCGCATTCTAAGATTATGGAAATGGAAATTGAAAATATCCTAGTTAGTTACAAACGATAGTATAAACAAATGCCCTGGAAAAAAAAAACTTCGTATTAAAATGATTACAATTTTCCATTCATAAAACATGACCTTTGAACTCAAGCATACCAAAACACAGTTGTAGAGTAGAGTTGTAGTAAATCAATTCATCTCAAAATCAAAGCAGATATATGCCAAAAGGCAAAAAACGAACAACAAAATTATACTCTGGTGGGTGTGTCACAAACATTCTTCAAACCATTTTTAGCCAACCAAAGCAAAAGAAACAATAGTAAGAGTTGGCACCATTACTTGGTCCTCCCAAAATAAAAGTATCATTACTCATTAGTTAGGTCTCCATGGATAAATACATCAAAAAGGCCATTTCATGCAAATTCTTCTCATCAAATTGGATCTTTTTTTGGGAGACAAAATAGATCTTGTTACATGCTTGCATACAAATGATATGATGGATAATAATTCATATCATTACAGCTACCCATTCCTTGCCATTGCTTTTTGTTGTCCATTTTACAAATTAGTACCAGATGTCTAGACAAGACAAAACATTAAAGAAATGATTTGCCATATTGATCTTTTGAGGTTATACATAAAAAAGATGCACCAGGTCAATCATACCCGTTGCAATACTGCTTCTGACTCCTTCCTTCCCAATTGTTCGTGCCTCAATGCATCAATTGCCTCTTGATATTTTGCATACATTTTGGCCAACTTCAACAAATAGACATACATGGTAAGAAGATCTAATTGTGTAAATCAAATAAAAAATGGTGCCAGTATTAAAAGGAAAACTTTAATAACTCACACTCCACCCATCTCGCAAAAGTGAAGAAGCCAATGCTGTTCCAGAAACTCCAACAGGAATTCTTGGGACTAGTAGCAAGCTATTTTCCTCAACCATGCTATCGGCTTCAATTGATTCCATCAACCTTTTAAGAACAAATTAAATTATTAAGAAAAAAATTATAGGAGCAAACAATGGCCTTTATGTTATCTCCTGATCATTGCCATGATTAGGTATGTTTTCATAACTTAATACATGAAAAAGGTTCGAAGGAAATTCAATTACATATGCTGATTTCACACAAAAATGTCAAAAATGAAAACTGCAATCATCTGACTACTGCCTTCAAGATAATATTCATTAATTGAGAATTAAAACTGATCACTAGGGGTATTCACGGGTACGGGTCATCCGTGAACTTGAACTGATCCGAACTATTTGGGTTGGGTCATTTATGTATTTGGGTCAAAATCGAACCGAACCGATCAAAACCGATCATTTCAGGTTGGGTCACGGGTTTAAATTTATAGATCCGTTGATCCGTTGACCCGATCCGTGAACCCTTACTGAAATTAAAAATTAATTTTTTTATCCCCATAGTTTAGCATATAGCCCAATTAATTTGTTTCTTTTGCAAAAAGATAATAGAAACAACATTTTATTTATTACTGAATTTGAACAGAATTATGAATAATTTTAGGCAGTAGCAATGTAGCACAGCAAATTTTTAATAGATAAATAGTATACTTGAATTTTGGTTTTTTAAAATAAATAATATTAAGCCTAACTCTTCACTTCTAATAAAATACTTGAGTTCATGCACATGCGATGTTCTGCTCATATTTTGAATTTAATTGTCAGTAATGGATTGAAAGAAATTGACCTATACATTAGAAAAATAAGAGCTACATATAAGTTTGTGAAGTCTTCTCCAAGTAGATTTGCAAGTTTTAAGAGGTGTGCTGAAGAAGTAAGTGTATCCACTAAGGCCATGTTAATACTTGATATACGAACTAGGTTGAACTCAACTTATTTGATGTTAGATGTTGCTGAAAAATATGAAATTGCATTTTTTTTTTATGCTATAAGTATGTTAAAGCTTCATGTGTTAAATCTCATATCTAGTGAAGGGGAAGGATGTCCCAAAGAGATTAACTGGCAACGTGCTCGTGTTTTTATTAACTTTTTGAAAACTTTCTATGATGCAACTCTTTATTTTTCTGGGTCATTGCATGTTAATGCTAACACTTTTTTTAAGAAGCTAATTAGTATTCAAAAATCACTAAATAAGGGCATAATGATGACGTATTAATACAAAGGATGACAGCAAATATGCAGTTAAAGTTTAACAAATATTGAAAAAGTGGTGGAATTAACTACCTTTTGCTTGTTGCTATTTTCCTTGATCCTCGTTATAAATGTGAGTACATACAATTTTGTTTTAATCCTATGTATGGTGTTGAGAAGAGCATGGACATGATGAAAAAATTGAAAGACCTCATTCAGAAACTGATTCAGCAATATGTACTAGAACATCTCATTCTCATTCTAGTAGCAATTCAGTTAATTCTAGTACATTGACTTCAAACATTGTCTAAAAACATAATGATGACAAAGGTGATAAGGATGGTCATTGGGATGATGAATTTAGAATGAAAATCAAGAAAAAACAGGGTGAGGTGCAAAAAAAATGAGTTAGATAGGTATTTGGAGGATGATGTTAAAGATAACCACCCTGAGTTTGACATTTTGAATTGGTGAAAATTGAAGGCATCCAAATATTATATTATTTCCTGTATGGCTAGAGATATATTGGTCATTCTTGTATCTACTGTATCATCTGAGTCTGCATTTAGTACAGGGGATAGAATTCTGAACTCATTTCATAGTTCCTTGAGTCCTACTACTGTTGAAGCTCTCATTTGTGCCCAAAATTGGCTTAGATCTACTAAGCAAAATGTTAGTGACTTGCAAGTTGAAATAAATGAAGCGGAAAAGATTGAATCAGATGTGTAATCCCTTATTTTATTTTTTATATTTGTATAAAATATCAATTAATTTTTGTGCTAACGGGGTTGTGTTTATATTTTTAGAGTTGTTTGGTTTGACTTTAAATACTGCTAATATTGGGTCTCCAAGTGTTGAAACTACAAATGCTTGAACTTCTTAATGTATTACTTTCAGGAATATTGTTATTTGTTTCACCTTTTTTTCATATTTTGTTTACCGTGTTTATAATATTAATGAATAATATTTTGTTCATTTGTTTGTTTCAGCAAATCTGATTACAACAAATTTGGTTATAACAAAACTTAGTTTGTAAGAAATAGTTGTGATTCAGACTATTACAGTAAATTTTGTTCAAGAATTTTTTGTTTTAATTTATATTATAAATCTATTTTAGAATATTATGTTGATGATATTAAATGAATCAATTTACTATTTTCATACATGTGATAATATTGTGTTAATTGTATTGAATAATTGAAAGAATCATGATATAAAATAATAGTTCTAAGAAAAAAAAAATTAAATAGGTAACCCGTTGAACCGAACCGAACCGATCATGAACGGATTGGGTTGGGTTGGGTTTCAATTTTTTTCTTCTGAAAACCGAACCGAACCGATCAAATTTGTTGGGTTGGGTCCTCAATTGGGTCAAAACCGATCCGAACCGACCCGCGAACACCCTACTAATCACATATAACAATCATTAGCGTCATTGTATTAGTGGTCTTGGGATTGTATTATTGCAAGCCTAGTAGTCATCCCAATTTCTTGTGTTTCAGCCAGCTGTTGAGTGATTTCTATTCTTTTGAAGCCACTGACATTCTTTTTAAATGTTTCTCTTCCTCCTCTTCCCTTCCCAGATGGCATTTCTTTTCCTCCTACTCTATGCTCTGTTTAGAGAGTGGGTAGTCAGGAATTTCCTTTTGTTTATGCTGGGTTTGGATGGTTAAGTATCAGCTATTTAACTGAGCTTATCTCCCCTCCCTAATAATAGCTTCCAATTAAAATGGGTTGCAATTACTTCTCTTCTGTTTGGTTGTTTGGCCAAGGGATTTCATTGTGATTCAATGACTGGGGTATTATGGTGTCAATGTTTTTGGTCACATTTACGATGGTTTGTGCTATGCTAACATATAGAGCAAGTTTTTCAGTGGGGTGAAATATGTTATAGTTTCATGAGGCAATTAATAATATTTTGGATTTGTGGTTTGAAAGATTACTTTTGGATACTGAGCAAGAGAAAGATCAAAAACTCCAAAAATTGTCGCATTTGTTTGGGATGTGTGATAAGGACAAGCTAGGAGCTATATGGATGTCAAAGATATAATTAGTTAGCATGACAAGAACATTGCCAAGATTAGTATTTCAGGAGAAGTACTAGGTGTTATGCTGTGTTGAAATGTGTTGGGGTTCTTGTTTTTAGTATATGGATATGGATTTGCTAGTTGTTATTAGTAAATGGTTGTGTTTTGCCTTCAGGGCAACTGTTAAAATATTAGGGTTATCTGTATTATTGTTAAAAAAAACCCTGACTTGTACCAGTAGACTACTTAACAGTTGACCCAATCATTATTAGTATAATAGAACTACCAGGTTAAGATATTGTAACACGTTACATCTAACCATCTGTCTTCTTCATCCCTAACTCTAAGCATAATATACTCCTGTATTATAAACTTGAGTACTCACTTTGGAGAGTGAGGATCTCACTCTTCCAACTCTCTCAAATTCAATTAACATATTTTTTTATTCTTTCTTCCCTCATTAATTCATTGAAAGAATATAATAAAGTGATTTCAATTTATATAATTAAATGAATGTATATAAAAAAATATTTAAGTCGTGCATTTGCAAGTGTTAAAATGCTAGTTCTCAACAAAAACAATTTAATGCAAACATTTTCATTTAGTAATTTCTATTCATCACCCCCTAAAATAAAAAAGAAAACCCTTCATAATGAGGATACAACAAAAGATGCAACAATTAAGAAACTCATGCAAATGCACGACTTAAATTTTTTTTATATTTAATGCAAACATTTTCATTTAGTAATTTCTATTCATCACCCCCTAAAATAAAAAAGAAAACCCTTCATAATGAGGATACAACAAAAGATGCAACAATTAAGAAACTCATGATTTTCACTCTACCGTCCAACTCCAACACCTCAGCCAATCACATTATAACAATATAAAGTACAAACTAACATGATCATGCTCATTGCTCAGTGTTGTCATTAACGGATACCATGACAATGACACAGCACCACATCATAATACTTCCGTGGCCAAGTAACTTAAATCAGGTAGCTGTGACAACTTCCAAAGTGGAAGAGGCAGATTTTTATATATTTCAGCCTTTTTCCTCAACCAAAAATGAGTACTAGATTTTTATTAGTATAAACGACATCTATCCACATAACAATAGTGCATTTCCGGGGCTTGACATTTTCAACAGTTTATGCCATGAGAAGGACACAAGTTGAACATGGGAAAATGAATAAAATCTAATAATTGAAAAGAGCAAAAAAATTAATGAAAGACATACGGTTCAGTAGCAAAACTGCTAAGGGGAAGGTTATTCACTCCATCAGTCTTCTTCCTAGTCTCAATTTCAGCTTCACACTTCTCAAGCTTTTCTTTTAAATCAGTGGCCTCCTACAAGCACACCAATAGGCATAAGGTATGGCTATTAGTACATTCAAGCACATAGTAGAAATCCGCCCTCAAATAATGAGAGCACCGGCAACCCAATGTCACCCAACTATTCATCAACTTCAAGCATTACCTGTTGTAACCTAAAACATTTAGCACTTACAAACCCATACTATTTTTTTTACATAGCAAGTTAATTATTATTTCTTCCAACATAACTAGGTTCATATAAGAGGGAAAACCCAACAAACACTGAAGAGTAACACACAACTGAGGAAGAATAGAATACCTTTTCAACCTGTTTTCTGGCAGATAATTCCTTCTCAAGTTTCTCTTTATAATCATCTTCAACTTGCTTTAGGCGTGACTGTTTTACACACAAGTAACATTTAAAAATAAAAAATAAAAAATCAAGCATTCTAGTTTTTAATTTGACTAATTCCATATCCAACCATCAAATAGAGCAACAGCGGACTAAATTCACCTCTATTGCTTTTATCACGCCCTCTAGGTCTGCTGCTTTTTTTGACCATTCCTCAGAACTCTCTTTATATAGCTCATTAAGCTTGTTAACCTAAAAATGGGATATATTCAAATTCAAAATACATAATAAAAGACACAAATAAAAAAAATATTTATTATCTTGAGAAATACATCATTGTTCATAAAGTGTCAAGATAATTTCACTTTCCACAGGATATATATCTGTTCCCACAAAAATGAATTGGGAGAGTTACTCGGGGAGGAGGAGAAAAAGAATTGCGAGCAGAAACCATAAAACAGATCTAGGGTTCAAACTCTGTTCATTATACGATAATAGGTAATAGACAATAGATTTCAGAGAATAGTTGAGAGACCTATTGGTGTTCAATTAAAAATTGTTATTCAACTAAATCAGTTTAGTGTTACGTAAAGTATATTTAATAGACCAGTTTGAGCCTAAACACTAACAGACTAACAAGCTCTAACTACCTATTAGTTTTTTTTTTTTTTTTTATCAGCAAAGATAATATGTATATATATATAAGAGAAAGAATAGTACAAGTAGTACCATTACAAAAAAACACCTAAAACCCCAGACAAACCTATGACAGCCTAATACATGAAATAACATGGATTAAGATGCAAAAGTCAGGGTGGGATTTTGGTCACCCCAAAAAACAGGGGAATCTAAGAAGTATACCCCCCCCTAAAAACAAAAGCCTCTCTCAGGTTACAAGACCAAAAATGAAAGGATTTATCAAATCCGAGCTCCCCATTTTTAATCCAAGACCAGCAAGAGAACAACGCAGCTTCCATCACTTTATCATGATTAAAGTTTTCATTGTGGAAAACAATTCTGTTACGATGCCTCCAAATGCTCCAAGTCAAAGCCAGCCACCATAAAGACCATCTATGGGAGGTGAGCCCTATTTTCTGGAAGAAGCCAAATTGTGTGTAATGTTGTCTCGGAGTGTCAGAAAAGGCACCCACAATATTTGCCCACGCCATAGATTCCCACCACAGCACCTTGACTCTTTGGCAGCCAAAAAATAAGTGTGCGCTCTCCTCCTCACTATTTCTGCAGAACGGGCACAGATTGTCATTGAGATCTATGCTTCTCCTATGAAGATTCATCTTCGTGGGAAGCCTATCCATAAACAGTCTCCAAGCAAAGCACTGAACTTTGCTGGGGGCCTTGACTTTCCACATATCTTTGAAAGTTTCATCCTGCTCCACCTCTACCCCAGCCCACTTGAGATACCTATATGCACTTCCTAGTGAAAATTGTCCACTTGGATCAGCCTGCCACTTCCACACATCATGCTGATAGACTTGCGGATTAAGCTCCTGTATTTCTTCTAGAAATTGAATAGCCGATTCAATCTCCCCTTCCATGAAAGGTCTTCTCCACCTAAGTTGCCATTCCCAACCTGAGTCTGTTTTAGTGATTACAGCTGGCAAAAATAAAGTCCAGATATACCAATGTAATGGACAGCATTGTTGCATTCCAAGTTTTTTCGAGCACTATCGTGTCTCCCCTACATAGATTTCTTAGTAGTGAAGGATCTATTTGTCCTCACCATAGTTGTACTCCATCCCTCCTGTCTCTATTTATTTTGCTATCAAAATATACTGATTATAGACTATTTGGCATCCTTAAAATATAATGCCCAAAAGAAAAAAAAATAGAAAATAATTTTGTTACAAGATGTTCATTCAATTCCCTATTAAACACTTCTATACTCCAAGGCTCATTAAGTCCCTCATTAATCAGCTCATTCAGCTGCAAAGCAACTTTTAAAGAATTGGACTATTTCCTCGGGATTGAAGTAGAGCACTTTGCTCATGGGTCTTTACTCCTAACTCAGTCCAAATATACTAGAGAAGGCTAACATGGCAGAAGACAAGTGCATTTCCTTCCCCATGGTTGGAAGTTAAAAGTTGTCAAGACAGAGGGCAGACTACTCATTGAACAGAACAATTATTGGATCATTGCATTATGCTACTATTACTCCTTCTAAGCTTTCCTTCTCTGTCAACAAAGTGTGTCAATTTATGTCAGCACCTTTGGAGTCTCACTGGTCAGCAGTCAAATGCATATTGCATTATCAAAAGGGTATTACGAATCATGGCCTACATGCCAACCAGCATCATCAGAAATTCCTGTACAGCTCACTGCATTTTCTGATGCAGATTGGGCTTCTAATCCTGATGACAGGAGATCAACATGAGGGTCCTGCATCTTTTTTGGCCACAACTCCCAAGGCCCCCAACCTCATCTCTTGGTGATCTCAAAAACAAATAGTTCAAGAGCTTGAAGGTGCTGCACATTTCCTCAGAATACCAGTGTGCTGACCTTTAGAACAAGGCTCTCTCTCCCACTCGATTTCAAATGTTAATAGACAAGCTGCAGGTGTCAGTTCTTCAGACCCTTGCTCAGCCACCTCCAGCTGGGTTTTTTTTTTGGGGGGGGGAGCATGTTACAGTATTTGCACAGGGTATTATTCTGAGCACAATTGTACTGTTAGGATTATGTTAGTGTTCCGTTACAACTGAACCCTCAGTATCTCTTCATATAAATATTTGTATGATTGTATCCCATCAGTTCCACAATACAATGTCTATTTTTTTCATTATCAAAACCCTATCACCATTTTCTGAATCTTAATAAGGGAGGTGGGATTGATGAATACCTCAAATGCTACTTATTCTGTGATTGTGACTGGTGAGCCATGTCTAGGTTTCAAGGACAGTGGGCAAGGAGACCAGCATTGCCTTTACTGTTCACATTAGTTTTAGACTTTTAGTGGTTGCAAAGCCAAATAGTTATGGCAGAACAAATCATGAAGCAGCTAGCCTCAAAAGCACAATGATAGAAACAATGAGACCACCAAATTTCACTAAGAAGTTAGAAATATGATTGTAATTTAACTTCTCTCCTTTCCCTCCTAAAGGATTATATTTGCTATGGCATATGATTATGGAAAGTTACATTTTAGCCACATGCTAAAAATCTTACAGTGCATGCTAGTTTCCAGTTAAAAATCCCCAAATGGATGTTCTCACATAAGCAAGAAAATGTTTTTTCTCATGAAACAGAGCTTTAGAATTCATGTTTATCTGTTCAACATTTAAATTTACACAAAAACACACTAGGTTCCAAGCATTGTAATGTTAACACCTATTTAAATTTACAATCAAGGTTCTTCTTCCTTTCCTCAACTACTTGTTTCCAAATGATTCCACTAATATGCCACAAAATTATAGTCAACAGCAATGACCCTATCTCCAATTCCTAAAGAAAGAACATATGGATTTTTTTGGGGATGAGGGATCATGCATGCCAAAGGTTGTCATAACACTCACAGTGGAGAGTTCAGCAGATAATTGTTCTTCATTCACTGCAGCAACATCTTTAGCAGAAATTAATTCCTAAAAAGGCATTAAAAAATGAATCAGGCATGTTTCAAGATAAAAGAAATTCATGCATCACATTTTAAGATAATGTTCCATGTTCAACCTCCTGCACAGATTTAAGCTTAATTTCAAGCTCCCTCACTCTTTCCTCATTCCACTGTAGAGATTTAGAGCTTTCACCAAACTGCCTCTGCATCTGAAAGCATTGGCAACCACTCAAATATCATTAAAGCAAAGAGAATAAAAGTATAAAACAAATTATAATTCAAAACGAGAAAGTCATTTTCAATTACAATATTAAACTAGCTTACATCTGCAAGCTTGGAAGTCATATCAGCTTCAAATTCTGTGTGCTTTCTGCGCAGCTCAAAAACAATGTTAACTTTAGCATTCAACTCCTCGTTGAGCCAAGGATTCTGCCTCTCAACAATCTCCTTCTCCTGCTCACGCAAATTATTCGGTTACCGTGAAAGGAACATTCAAGTTTTCACTCCAGATAAAACAAGAAAAAGTCTAATCCACAATAAGAGCAATAAATGTTCAGACACATTTTGCCAATTCAGAAAACAGCAAATCAGACCAGCCCACTTGAAAATATCCAAGTCACAGTTATATATAACATATAATATGCCACAACTATGATCCTTTCATAAATGAGTCATTTAAAACAGTCAGTCAGTCAGTGAAGGAATCCAGTACCACTAGTAATCTGCTCAGCCATAAAAATTCAAAGGAAAATCAAAGGAAAGAAGTTACAATAAAAGCAAGCCATAAAGAAAAGACCTGTTCAAAGCGAGTGCAAGCAGCCCGGCACCGTGCCAATTCTGCCTCAACTTCACTCAACCGTGCCTCCTTATGAGCAGCATTTTCACTTAAACGAACCTTCAACAACACCATTGAAACACAGCAAAACACATCAACACCGTTACAAACAAAACACATCACCTAAGAAACCAAACCAACAACCAAGATTTTAAATTGAAGTCGCCATGGTTTCCAATTGCAGTTGCAGTTGTTTATGTGGTTTCATTGCAAATTCGCAATCCCTAACATTGCAGGAAAAAGCGGCCATCAGCCGCAATTACAGTCGCAGTTGAGTCAACAAAACCTTAACATTGCCGCCACAATTGCAGTTGCAGACCACAATTTAAAACCATGGCAGTTGCAATAGCTGTTTTGTCGGGTTCCTCGACAGTGGGAAATTGCAAACAAATGCAGCCGACATATGGCCACAATTGCGGTGGCAAACACTCCAAAAACCTTGACATTGCCACCGCAAACCTCGGACTGTTTTTTAAAACCTTGCTAACACCAAAATACCAGAGAAACTCACAATCTTATCAAGATAACTCTTCATGGTTGCATTCTTCTCACTTAGCTCCAAATCCTTCTGCTCGTTCAACTCAAGCAACTGCCTCTTCGACTTGTGCAACTCCGCCACCTCCGTCCTCAACCGCTCTATCTCCCTATCTTTCTCAACCTAACAAAACAAAAACCATAAAAATCAAAAAATGAAAAAAAAATCACAACAACAATAAATAATAACAATATCAACGAACAAAATGAGAGAAACGATTCGTACCGCTTCCAATTTGATTCGGTGGTTCTGCGATTGCACCTCGTCGATTTCGCGGAGGCGCTGATCGAGAGAGGATTGAAGTTCGGCGATGTTCGACTCGAGTTTGGAGAACTCGGCGGTGAGGGAGAGATACTTCTGCTCGATGAGAAGGCAGTTCTGCTCGGCGTTGATGTCGGCGGCGTGGGCCTTGGAGCGGACGGTGTCGAGCTCGTTGAAGAGGCCACGGATGAAGGCGTCGGCCTTCGCGGCCACGGCAGAGCCGTCTTCGGAGCACCGCGCGAACTCCTCATCGGAGAGGAAGAGAGGCATCGCGTGTGCCCTAATCGGAGAGAGTTCCAAAGGGATAGTGAAAGAAAAAAAGGAAGGAGAGAGTAAAGGGGATATGGAAAAGAGGGAAGTGAGAAATTTGAAGAGGAAACGTAAAAAAATATGGAGAGAGAGAGAGAGAGAGAGAGAGAGAGAGAGAGAGAAGTGGAAATCGGTTGTTTGTTTGTGGATTCCTAGGATATTTTAGAAATAGGCTTCAGACCGACAGCTCCCGAGGATTATACAAATAAACTAAATGATATAATTATATGCATGTAACTTATGGAACTATTTTACACAGACATTATATATATAAAATTTTATATAAATCAAAAATTATTTACTATCTCATTTTAGATTAAAATTAATGTAGTAAAAAAATTAAAAATATATTTAAATATAGATCATTTGATTACTTATTTATTGATGTTCAATATTGATAAAAATTTATACAATTTTTTTGTAATATATAAATATAATACAACAAGTTGATCAATATAAATTAAATTTTATATCAAGTTATTTAGTAGGTGTAATAGTTGTTAAAATTACACCAGTATAATTTCATCAATTATTATATCTTTTAATTGGATAATCTTTTTTAAAAATCCACTAGATTGATAGTTATTTTCACATAGATTATATATACAAAATTTAATATTAATTCAAAATTATTTACTACCTCACTTATATAAATTAAAATCAATATAATATAAATTTTTTAAAATATATTAAAATATAGATCATTTAATTACCTACTTATCAATGTTCAATTTTAATAAAATTTAATAAAAACAATCTTGATAATATATAGATATAATGCACAGATATAAATTTATTTTTAAAGATTTGAATGAGAATAATAAAAACTGTATGCCTTAAAAATGTAAAAAAAATGTTATGATTTGATTTTATAATAATAATATAAGATCATTAATTTATCATATAATTACTTTAATATTCATATCCATTTATTATTTATCTATTCTAATTAATATTAGTTAACAAAACAATGACTTATATAACATGTAGCATATTTTATTTTATTTCACACATCATCTATTTCATTTCTCATGATCCATATGATTTAGCAAGTCTTTCACTTTCAATGAATGCATATGAATAATATTGTTGATTTGTGAGTCTCTGTTGTCATTTTCCTTTTTTAATGTTATACTTTTTTTTTGTTTTAGTCTTACGGTTCATCAGGAGAAAGAGATCCTGACTAATTCGGAGTTCACCAGGAGGTAAGTGAAGTCTGATCAATAATTATTTTCGCCAAAAATCAAACTCAAATAGTACCCAAACCTTTCAACCTAAACTTCATCACATTAACCACTTATGTTCAATCATCTCATATACGGCCTCCTTCATCTCTCTTATCCATAACAACGTTTTCCTCCACTAACAACCACTACGGGTGTGCAACAGGTCAGGTTGGTTAGGTTCGGACCAAAAAGCCAAATCTTACCTAACCTTATGAGTTTCCACTTATGAACCGAACTTGGTCGAATTACACTTTTAGTGTGAACGGGTCTGAGTTTAGACGGTTGGGTTGGTGCATGTATGAACTCAAGTGGGCCAAAATCAATTAAGTGGCATAATTCAAATTTTGATATATATTTTATAATTTTTTCTTCTTTAATATAACTTCATTTGGCCCAAATGCCATAACGTGAATGGACAATATTGTCCTTCAAAGCCAATGACAACACCCTCGTTAACCCACCCTATCTTCTCTAACCTTTCTTGTGCTGCTACCCACCATAAAAGTTTGTCTATATGACATCGATCCCACCATCATCAAGACCCTCTCCAATTATGGCATCAAAATCATCATCGATGCCTCTAACGATGACATTTCAAGTCTCGTTGTCGATCTCAATGCGGCAACTCAGTGGGTGAACATAAATGTGTTGTTCCACCGATGCACTCCATGGTGAACATGACCACCCAACACCCTCGTTAGACATAAGATGAGCAACCACTGGATCTAGAAGAAAGTGAAGTTGTTTCCATCAAATGATGGTGCAAGAGAGACAAAAGAGATAAGGGCAAGACTGAGGAGGAAAGATGCGAGAGTGATGACAGGAAACTGAGGTAAGAATGATTGTTATTACTAGTTTGTTAGGGTGTTTTACTTTCAGAGGAAGGAACAAAAGCATATCTGTTGTGAAAGTAACTCGACTGGGCCTAGCAAGCATATGCTAATCAAACAGCTTCGGGTCAGGTTGGTTTATGAATTACAAGTGAGCCCGACCAAGCCACATTATTTTAACCCGCTTCTTTGACCCAACATACCCAAAATGTGTTTTTCCTGATTTGTGCAATTTTGGGTCAAGTCGAGTCACCTTGCAGACCCCTAACAACCATGCACTACCACTAATCACCACCATTCAAGCTAAACTTGTCGCTCCTACATCACCTCCTTAGAATCCCACTGTAGACACCCACATGCATGCAAGTTTAGTTCTTTTCTTTCTCTATATTGAGACCTCCTTGGTTCATCAAAGTGTCATTTACCCATCGTTGAAGCCTAGAATTGAGTCAGGGTGGCTTTCTTATGGTCTAGCAACCAAAAGGGGTGAGCAAATCGCAAAACTCTTTCTTTTCAAGTTTTGGTTGAAATCTATTTAGGCTTGGGTGTGAATTTCAAGCCACCAAAAGTCACATTCAATGCCATTAGTGCATAATGTGATATAATTATATGAATAATCTTAAGCTATGTAATGTGTGTGTGTGTGAATGTTTAGATACTGGATAATTTAAATATATATTGTTTTCTTGATGTGGGAGGCTAGTTGAGGAATTAGGAAAAAAATGTAGTTGAAGAATGAAGTGAACTAACCAAGTGGTTTAGTATACAACTAATCATAGGAAAAAAATAAGCATCAACATCACTATGTGTACATGAGAAAGTAAATGGACCACCATTAAAACAACGAATATCAAGGCAAAAGGTAGAAGGATCATCTAAATAAGTAAAGTGTAATGTATAACAAGCTTACAACATTGTGTTTGTGCAAAGTCAAAAGTGGAGATATCAAATCTTTTAATGATGTCTATTGTATCTACTTGTATTAATGCATAAAATAAATCAAAGGCATGGATTTTTAGAATATGAAACAAAAAAATAGTAATTCTAAAAAGAAATTCTAAAAAAAATGAGTGTGAATCCCAAACATGGTCAAGCAATCTAAAACAAAATAAAAATCAAGGAATTTTGAACTCAAGCATTTTCATAATAGACAATAGCAATGCCCTTTATAAAATAAGCAACACATTCAATCACACAATCACATAACCAAACACTTAACAAATCTCATATTCACTCACAACAACATAACCAAGTGTAGTTATATGATATTTCTTCTAAAATAAACAAATTTGTTGGCTACAACTTAAATTTGCTTCGTCCCTCTAAGCAAACTCCTTAAATAAGGGGAAGTAAAAGAATTAAGAGAAAGTGATTTCTAAAATCTGTTAATGACTCATTCTAAACCGGTGGACAGGTTCTAGTAAGTATAAAAGTTGTTGCCAATAGTTAGAAATGCAATTTCTAATAGCCTAACTAACTTATTTTTGTCTTCCAAAGACAACAATAATACAATTCCAGTTTAAGAATCACAATGTCTTTTTCAGCCTATTGTAGTTTTAGATTGAAGCTAAGGAATTAGTTGCCAAATTAGAAAGCTACTTATTAGGAGGCAAGATTTTCAATTTTGTTTTGGGTTAGGAGACAAAAGTACTTGCCCTTACACTTTTTCTTTTATGTTTTTTAATTTTATTAATTATTTGTCACATTCACATAAAAATCACCCTTTCTCCAACCAAATACTCATATCCCCTCTCATGCTGCAAGAGTTTCACTCAACAAATAACTCGCCTTCACTTTTATCTCTTATCAGGATCGGCTCCTGAGAGTTGTTCGGAGGTGCGACGATATTAGGTTCATAATTAAAAGGGCCCCAAATTTTTTATGAATATTATAGTTTTGTAATATTTTTTAAAATTTATTTTATTTTTTATAAATAAATTAAAGTTTTTATTTAATTCATGTTTTTTATATTTAAATTACAATATAACATGTTATAAAAAAAAGATATCATTCTTTTAGTTATTTTTCCTAATGTGTTATAGTCATAGATTCAAATTCAATGAATTTTCATTTCTCTGATATATCAACATATTAAAGAAACACAAACACAAATTAAATATATAAAGAAAATAAAACTAAAATTAGTATATTAATAAAAAAACAAAATATATGTAAGCTTCAATATGAAATGGTATTTTGTCAATGATAAATGATAATGATGGAAAGTTAGAGAATTTTCTTTATAGGACCAAATATAAAAAAATAAATTAAATCATAAATATAATTAATATTTTAAAATATATAAATAAATTAAAATTTTAAAAATGATACGAGTTTCATGTAAATTTTTCCAAACTCAATAAAATTCGACCAGAGTGTACATGTGAATGAGTTTCAAAAATATAACATAGCCTCTTTTAAACCAAATATTTTCTAACCTTTTGTGGGAATGAGATAAGAAGAGTCAAACTTGTATCTCATTATCTCATTTTGTCTCTTTGTCATGTCTACATTATACATAGATATTCATGTGTATATAATTTTTTTAGACATAAAAATTAAATAATAGATAGTAATATAAGAGTAAATTAAATGGAAATGTGTTATGAAAAAAAATGTGATGTATGTTTTTCAAATTCATTAAAATTATGTTATTTGTTTAGTAAAATAAAATATTCGTGTTTATTTTTAAATAAAGGGCCTTATTTAATATTTTGGCATGGGCCATAAAAACCGGCCCTGTCTCTTATTCTCTCAAATTCTTTTCTTTTTTTGATCACACACTAACATTCTTTCCGTTTTTATTTTTGACTCCATTCTGCGATATGTCTGTTTTTTTTTTTTTTTTTTTTGTAAGAGTAATCCTAATCATGCCATAGTACTTAAAAATATAATTTATTACTGCAATTCAGTTTTCAATATGCACTGAAATCACTAAGGACAACAAAAGTCACTAATCATGATAACTGGTTAAACGCAATGCAAACAATATTGAGACATTATTTCTGAAAACCTTACTTTTCGAAAAATAATTTTGTTTTGGTTAAATTACTTAATTATGTTTTTTTATGCAATTTAATTAAGTTTTTAATCTTTAAAAACCTGTAATTTCTTCTAAAACAACTTGTAATATACTCATTTAATAGTCTCTCGTTTCGAATTTTTTGAAATATTTCCCTGATTTTATATATTTTTATTAAATGATTTCCTTTGTTTATTTTTTTTCATTTAATCCCTTGAAACATTATGAGTTTTTATTTAATTTCTCTAAATATGAAACGGAAGGGAAAACTGTTAAGAAGATCAAATGGAACTCATGATATTTAGAGAAATTCAATGAAAATTTATAATATTTAGCGAAACAAATAAATAATTGCAAAGTGTAAAAGAATCATTATTTAATAATAAAAAATTACGAAAGACTTCTTTAAAATAAAATAAAAATGACAAATCAATGATTAACAAGTAGTTATATCAAATAAGATTGAACTCAGTCTCTTGAGTAAGATCTTACATGTTGATAGATAAGAAAAAATTTGTAATTTTTTAGAGAGAAAAAAGGTAGTTAGAAGAAGCCAAAATTTTACGCGTAATATTGACATTCAATTGTTATTTACGCGTAATATTATATACATCTTATTAATCATTGGAAGCCAAAATTTTATTCGGCTGTTTTGATAATAAACATATTAAATCATGATCATTTTCGTAGAACCTACGTTATAATTTTCTGATTTTTTTTTTCTGGCTTTTAGTTTATGTTTAAACGGCATTTTATTTTTCTAAGGCCTACAAGTAGCTTCTGACATTTTATATATTGTTGTTTACAAGTAATATTAAACACTATAAATTGGATGCTAAAATTTTGTTTTGGGCGCTGTTTTGACGTTAAAGTTTTTGGTCTTATATACCTATATTTTTATGATTTTGCTTTAATTCTTTCGTGTGAGATTTCTTATTTCTACAATACTACTTCTGAATGCATGTATAAATATAAGTAGTTAATCTTCACAGTGTAAATAAACAGAAACAAAATGTAATTAGCACAATAAAAAATGTAATTAGTGGTAAAGGTTTAAGTAATTTATATATTATATGTATGTGACCGAACGCAAGTGGTACTTCACTTATTCTTCTTTTTGAGCAAAATTTTGGATTAAAGTGAAAAAATATGGTTAAAAAGGGAGAACCTTATTAAAAATGTTTAGTTAAATTCTTCAACAGATTAGTTATCGATAAAATTAATGGATATTTTATATTAATAATATAATTTAAAAAATTGTATGTTTATATACCAAAAAAATATTATATATGGCAGCCATTGTAAAATGTGTTATTAGATCATCTTCCAACCAATTGAAATTTATATTTCATGAGAAAAGATATTTAGAAGAGGACAATTTAATTAGAAGCTGTTAATGAAGAATACCTATAACTAATTAGTTCTGCCAAGCAATTGCCTGTATTAACCATCTTATTAGTTGCTTATTATTATTATTATTATTATTATTTTACTGATGTATTGTACACTGATCTGCTAATAATTTTAATTTCTTAAATTATTCCTATTTATATATTGGTTAAAAATTAAAAGAAAAATATTTTTATTGAGATATGTAAAATTGTATTATCCATTAATTTTTTTAGGCTCTTCTATAATTTTTACTATTAATATTTTATTTTTTAAATTATTTAACCGATGCATTAAGCTTACTAGTTAAAAAAAGGTAAAGAAATTTATAACTAATATTTACGGATAAAAAATATAAAAAAATTTATAATAATAACTAACACACTACTCAATCATATAAATTAGATTTCCTTAATAATAACTGTGGATCTAACAAAAATTTCATAAAACTGGAAAAATACAATGGCGCCTACGTATGTATGAAAACAACTATATATTTTGCATTAAGGCTCCCAAATTCAAGATTCTGATTCTTCAGTTACTGGATAGAACCTTTTGCAATATGTGTACCTTACGGTTATCTCACATTGTTAATTTTTTCCCTAGTTCCTATTTCTGGCTTTTAGTTGATACTTAAAAACAAGCATCTTGGAAATGTCTTTTTTATTTTATTTTAAAGATAAGAAACATGACCTTTGACACTCGCTTACTGATTTTTAATTAATCATTGGCTATTAAATTTTCATGGGGCTACTTTGATGTTAATTAAACTTTTTAACTTTGATTTCCAACTATGTTTTACTTCAAATTCTCACACAATAAATGTGAAAGTAACACTAATTTGCTTTTATAGAACGTACTATCCAAATCGAAGAATCTTACATGCATGACACTTCCACACAATGAGACAAAAACAAGAGAAATTAGTGAACATATTTAAAAACTCACCGTAAAATGTAATACTTAACTTACAATATCACACCAATCAAAACTCTCTCATTCAAGTAAAAATCTTTATTTACACAACTAAAAAAAAATCTATAAATAGAACCACTTCAACGTGCACTTCACCATCCATTTCATTTTTCACTCTCTTGCACTCTCTATCCTTTGCTTCTTTCCTTTTTCACAAGCATGCATCCTTTTGTGCTGAGCTTGTTCTTCTTCTTCTCAGTTTCCACTGTGTCTGTTGATGCTAGTAAAAGCCTAATGGGCTTCAGCATCGATCTCATCCCACGCCACTCTCCAATGTCCCCATTGTACAACTCCCAAATGACCCAAACCGAGTTAGTTAAAAATGCTGCCATGCGATCCATTGCTCGATCAAAACGAGTAGATTTTATTGGTCAAATTTCACCACCATCATTATCGTCACCGTCACCATCATCACCACCACCATCATCACCATCACCATCATCGTCATCATCGGTTGAAAGTATCATAACTCCTATCCCTGACCATGGAGAATACCTAATGAGATTCTCCTTAGGGACTCCGGGTGTTGAAAGACTTGCAATTTTTGACACGGGGAGTGATCTCTCTTGGCTACAATGCACCCCTTGTAAAACATGTTATCCCCAAGAAGCACCATTGTTTGATCCAACCCAATCTTCAACCTACGCGGATGTGTCATGTGAGTCACAACCATGCACACTATTCCCCCAGAACCAACGTGATTGTGGAAACTCAAAGCAATGCATTTACCTTCACCAATATGGTGAGAACTCAATCACCATTGGGAGATTGGGCTATGACACCATTAGTCTTGGTTCGACGGATATAGGCCAAGGTGGTGCCACATTTCCAAAATCCGTGTTTGGGTGTGCCTTTTATAGCAATTTTACGTTTAAGATAAGTACCAAGGCCAATGGCATTGTGGGCCTTGGGTCTGGCCCATTGTCACTAGCCTCACAACTAGGTGACCAAATTGGCCACAAATTTTCCTATTGCATGGTTCCTTTTAGTTCAACCTCAACCGGGAAATTGAAATTTGGTTCCATGGCACCAACAGATGGGGTTGTGTCCACACCCCTTATGATCAACCCTTCTTACCCTTCATATTATGTCCTCAACTTAGAGGGCATCACAATTGGACAAAAAAAGGTGTTGACTGGTCAAATTGGTGGCAACATAATCATTGATTCGGTGCCCATATTGACACATCTTGAGCAAGGAATTTACACCGATTTTATAAGTTCGGTGAAGGAAGCTATTAATGTGGAGGTTGCGGAAGATGCTCCAACCCCATTTGAATATTGTGTTAGAACTTCCACTAACATGAATTTTCCCGAATTTGTGTTTCATTTTACAGGGGCTGATGTGGTCCTAGGCCCAAAGAACATGTTTATTGCCTTGGACAACAACTTAGTTTGCATGACGGTGGTGCCCTCTAAAGGAATTTCCATCTTTGGAAATTGGGCACAGGTTAATTTTCAAGTAGAATATGACCTTGGAGAGAAAAAGGTTTCTTTTGCCCCTACCAATTGCAGCACCATATAATTTACCTTATCCTTAGAGAGACCTTTTAGTTATACTATTTTCTTAGTTAATCTAGATTTTATTTCGATGAGAAAAAGGTTATGTATGTTTTCTTTTGTAGTTTTTTTCTTTTTCTTTTTTACTTAACTAGCTAGTTAGGAACTCTAGCTGTGAGATGTAGACATGTAGTAGGTTGAGCTATATGTAAGGCTTCTACTTATTTCTACTAGTTTGAATTAAATGTTTGTGATAAATTTGGACGTGTTTGTTGCATTTTTATTTTTATTTTTCAGCCACTAGTTAGGAATTACATGACCTAGCTACTCACTCTTTTAATTCTGCTTATTCAAAAGATATGTTAAGGAATGAATTCTCTAAGTTTCCAAACAAATCTTGAAAGCGGTTAGTTTAATAACTCGCTAACTTCTCAAGTTTGCATGAGAGAAACGATGAAATTAAGCAAAGGACAAGAAAAAGAATAATAAATTATAAATAGAACAAAGGCTGGAAGTACGTAGAGCAAAATAAAACAGGATAACATGCAAAGACTTTTTTTGCTGGCTAGTTCATTCAAAAAGTCTATACAATTAGTATTTAAAAGTCTAAAACTAACCATTAAGCCTCACTGAGTCTATTTGCCATATTCTTAACCTTTTGGCCCACATTTTAAATCACGCAAGATTATGACTTAGAAGCATAATGTTGTAGTTGCTCTCTATCTATGATATGGACAAAAACCTATAGCTCAACCAATTTTAAAATTACAGATAGGTTCTAGGTTATTGAAAATTAGTCAATCTGTATTTGATTTTGTTAACTGTGGTTAATTAATTAAGTTTTTTTATATTGAGAGTTTAATTCTTAATTTTGTTACCTGCGATTGTCTTCGTAACAGTATATTTGTAGGTGTTGTGGAACTCAATCAGTATAAACCCCGTTTCTTATTTATATTAATGTATTTTAATTAAATTCTCTTTAAGGATGTATTGAATTAAGATTTTAAAATATTATTTTAACATAGTCTTACAAATTTTAAAGATTAAGTAGATGTTATGAGTTATCATATTTTTTTACAAGACTTTTATGATAATTTGGATTTTAATAAATTTATATCATAAAAATTTAAATAATTTGAAAAGAAATTTGAAAAGATTTTGGAATTTTTAAAAATACATTCAAAATTACAAAAGTCAATGAAAAAATAATAAGAAATGATGAGGCGTGGATAAAAAAAAGTAAAATCAATATTTTTTTAATCTTTTAATAACTAAATTGATTCTAGCTTTATGTTCTCATATACTAACCATTATTGCAATAACATTTTCCCATTTCTCACTATTGGATTTGAACAATAAATTTAAAATTATATGTTGGTTTTATTATTTTTTTAATTACTATAATTATTTCAAGATAAATCAAAGCATCAACATCGATTTTCCATAAAAATCAATGTTGTTACATAATATAACATCGGATTTTACTAAAAATCGATGTTGTTTTTTTTAATATGCTTCCTGTTTTATTAATTTAACATGCAAATTTTAAAAACAGACTAGACATTTTCAAATTTTAGTACACTGTGAATAATAATTAAATTCAATAGTTTCAATATACATAAGACATTGTGTCGAACAAATGATGAGCATAATCAGTATAAGGAAAGTATGGTTAGCCTTAGCACATAAGACAAAACATTAATTTAGAAAATAAACGGAAAAAATGTAGAGAGGAAAAATATATTTGACATTTTTTATTTCAAAAGAATAGGAGAAATATATATGACACATGTATCTTGAAGAATATTAAAGAGACAATAAGGTATGTGTGACTAGAAAAAAAAAAGTTTGTTAACCAATAGAAAAAGAAAAAAAAAGTCTAACAAAATCTCAAGGATTTGGAAGAGATTATTTGATATATGTATTATACCAAAAAATATCATGACATCCTTCGAAATCCTTTTTAAAAATAATCTATCAAAATTTGTATATTTTTAATATTAAAAGACTTTTTATAAGTTATAAAAAATCCTAATTGATATCACCAAATTTTGTTACCCTCATTAAAAAATCTTAAAAGTCTTAATTGAATATCACAAGACTTATTTATATCATTTAAAAATTTTAAATTAAATACCACAAAACTATTTTTATAAAAAAGAATCTTTTAAAATCCTAATCCAATACACTTATCAAAATGTTCTACATTTTCTCCACTCATTTATGACCATGCATGGGAATTAGTTCATGTTTTTTAGTCTAAAATCATCGATATCAAATGTTACATTAAATATCTTTTAAAATCCTAATCCAATACACCTATGAAAATGTACTATATTTTCTCCACTCATTTATGACCATGCATGGGAATTAGTTAATGTTTTTTAGTCTAAAATCATTGATATCAAATGTTACATTAAATATCCTTTAAAAAAATGTTACATTAAATATTTAACTAATTTCAACTAAATCGGATGAAATCATTGTAAGAAAATAATATTTTTGTTGGAAATTTTAGGGGATGTATTGAATTAGAATTTTAAAAGACTATTTTGGTATAAAAAAATATTGTGAATTTTAAAAGACTTTGTAAGAATATAATGACTTTTAAGATTTTTTTTTTAAAGACTTTAATGATTAGGATTCTATAGTTCAGATTTTAATGGATTTACAAAATATGAATTCATAAGATTTGAAAAATATGGATTTTTAAGATTTTAAAGGACTTCATAAATTTTTAAAAAACACTCAAAATAATTAATAAAGATCCATGAATTTTGTCCACCTAACACTTTAAATAAAACTTATCTTATACAAAAATCCTAAACCTATTACATAACAAATCAATTTCCCATAATATATTTACAAACTCAATAGACTCATTCTCCTTCAATCATCAATCAGGTTGACTGTATAAATATTATAAACCGTAAAGTCTTTCAATAACATAGATGCTTGTAGACATTTCCATAATAACGATCACATCAAATAAAAAATATGTCTAATAATTGTTTCAAACTCATTTGTATATTTATCCACTTATACACTAGTCAACTTATTAAGCTTATCAAAACTACATTTTTTTCATGTTTATATATACTCATGTTCATTTATATGAATAACTATGTAACTAAGATGTCCCAAATTCAAAGAATTGGAAAAATATTTCATATTACACGTTCTAAGGCATGTTGACCATTGGTCAAAAAAGTAAAAAAAAAATTATAAATGTCTACCACTTTCAATAAAGAGACAAGTGATTATGTGTGATGCCAAAAAAAGTAAAGAAATAAAGAAAGTCTCACAAAATATAAAGGGTTTGAATGAATTTGTTTAATGTACATTTTCTACTAAAAAGTCTCATGAAATTCATTAAAATTCATCATAAGAAATAATCTATTGAAATTTGTATATTTTTGAATATTAGAAGACTTTTTTTTAAGTTATAAAAAATCTTAATTAAATACCAATAGATATTTAATTTTAAAATAAAAATCCCATTTCTCTCCTCCATAAATTAAAAATATTATAAATTAAAAATAAACAAATTTATTAGTATACTCTCATTAAATTGATAGAAGAAGAAAAACACATAAAAAGGGGCCGGGAAGGAACTGTTCAAAGTTTGGACGTTACTGGCGGATCATGAGATTTGAACAAGCTTGTGTTTCAATTAGGCTGCACCATCATCATCAAAATACGTTCAAATTAAATAATTGAGCCAGGGTTATAACTTATATATTCACAACAATTCTTTTAGTTAATTAAAATGTCATCATATATATATATATATATATATATATATATATATACACACACGAATAAAAAAGTTAGGTTTCTCTAATGAATTTCCTTTTCTCCAATAATTGCAAAAAATATTGAAAGGCTTTTGAAAAGTTCAACTCAATAATTAATTATCAAAATTCACGAGAAGGATATATTGTTAGAACAAATGCACCTATGCAAGTGTTAGTTAAACATCAAAGCAATATCCCCAAAACCGTCCTTGGATTTTTCATGTTAAGTATGGAATTTCTGGTAGGGATAAGGATAATGGAAGTCATGGACTTGACATGGAACGACATAATATCACGAGCTATCGCAATTTCCTAATTAAAAGTCAAACATTGAATTTTGTACTACATTTTAGTCAGACGGAGCGCAATTCATGGACAATGCTTTCGGAAGAAAAACTTTAAAGATTATCTTCAAGAGTGATCATAATACTATTAGTGATATATTATTGCATGCCATGATTAAATCATATATATAGCAACACATCCAAAGCAAAAGGATCTAATTAAATAACTAAATAAATTCTTCTCCATAGTCTTTTACAATTTCGAGGTGGAATATCGTTTAATATATACAAACTTGTGTGTAGTCGCTAAACAATACGCAATTGCTTGAGCATGAAGATCGGGAATTCATAAAGTGTGGAAACATCATCATTTATTGATCAAAAGTTGCATTTTTAAAGCTCTATGTAAGTTTCATAGATAAATGTATCTTGACCAAGTTTACTTAGTTTTTTGCATCTTATACTTTTATTTGAAAATAATGAGTCATTTATTTATTGGGTTATTTTATTTAATCATGATAAAGTCCTTAGAATAATAAATTTAATGTCACGAGACATTAAGTGCATGATTTAGTCATAAGATTCTTTTTTTAACGAAAAAATAAGATGAGAAAAAACTTTCAATACTATCGGCAAGATATCAACGATATATTAGAGCTATGCAAGTAGTTTCACTTAGTTACAATTATTCAACTAGTTCCTAAGTAGATTCAAATCAATACCTATAAAAAAGGTGATAATTAGTTTCAAATTCTTAACTACTTAAGTCAACTCACATTGATATTTATTCATAAGATTCTATTCATTCTATTGAGTAATAGAATATTGTTTTAAAATATCCTTAATAAAGTAATATTGTTAATAAAGAAAAAAAATGATGCATTGAGACTAAAATATATATATATATATATATATATATATATATATATATATATATGCATAAACTAATTATCACATCTTGTCATCTTGTGAGTTATGGATATTAGAAACATCAAGTCTCTACATATATGTATATATTAAGATAATAATGCAATGAATTGATCTGTTATAAAAATATTGTATGAAATATTACGTAAGTATCATAAACGTTTCTTAAAGTATATAATTATGATTGATATAGTCTTTTGGGTTGAAAATATTGCAATTTCTATATGAAGATTTTGCTATTTTAATGCTATCAAAATTTATATGTAACAAGATAATTATAAAGTTAGTTATTGAATACGAGCTATGATATATGCATACATAGGAATATAAGTGACTCGTATGAGATTTGTCCCTCCTACGTATATAACATGAGTGATATCTTTGAGACCTCTTAAGAGAGTAAAACTATAAAATGCATGCCATGCTAGAGTGAAATGTTATGAGATGTTAACTTCATTTGTTTGTTACTATATGTTTGCTGAAGCATCTAACAATGAATCGTTGAACAATAGAAGGATGACATGTCTTATATTTTGTGTTCAAGTAAACATGTATTAATAGAAACATTTATTATGGAAAGGTTACATCAAATAGTGGCATTATTATTACTTTTAACAGATATATACTGCAATGCAAACATGTATTAATAGATATATACTACTCACTATTTGTAATTATAAATCTCATTTACGTACCATCCCCATATGAAATGTAAGTGCATGTCATACCACCCTCTCCTTTTGTGCTAAAAAATACACTCCTTTCTTAACGAATGCAAATATATTACACCTTAGTATACAACTAACAGTTCTTAGAGAAACTTGATTTTAAGTTTAGTTTATTTTTTAAAATATTATCACTTCCTTTGAAGGACTATTGGTAAAAATATTTTTTTACTAATAGTCCTTTAAGGGAAGTGATAATATTTTTTTATATAAATTCTTAATTTAATTTTCTGTGACATTCAAGGATCTAGCTAGTAGCCTGAAGTTCCATATACAATGCAAGAAAGTTCTTTATTTTTGTTATAATAATAGCTTCTCCTTGGTGTTAGAGAAAGGCCAGAAAGAACAATCAAGATCAGCAATGTAGAATAACACTTCTGAAAAATACAGAGAATGTGAAGGGCACGGGCTTATCATTTTCTGCAGAATCCGCATATCATGCGCTAGCATATATAGCCTAGAAATAATTGAAAACTATGAGGCCAAACCCATAATATCTGCATTTGGATTGATGAAATGCATGAATAGTAGTGTATACAAGTATTTCTTAATTTGTTCTTTGTGTGTCAGTTATAGAGAGAAGAGAGAGGGAGCACAGTCAACGATTTATTTACACCTGTTAACTATTGAAAATTGATTAGTTGGTACAATGGTTCCGTTGGCATGGATCACGAAATTGCTTATAGTACCTTGCAATAAAGGGAGACTTGCTAAACACTTTAGTGGATTCTTGTTGTTTTACAGTTTTTGGTATTGTCAACTACCTCACATTAATTGGCCATTTATTCTTTTATTAAATACACTTTTGTGTCTAGGAAGTTACACTAGCCTGGATGTTAGGACCAATCTCTTAATACTAGTACACCACTAACCTAGCCTCATGCATTTGCCAAGTCCTTCCATGCATGTGTACCATATTAAATGCTGCTACAGTTATGATGGTGGTAGTAATGATTAATAAGCTTCACAAATGTATTTATATTTAGCGCATGTTTGAATTAAAGTTGGAAGAACTCAAAAGTATTTTTACTTTAGAAGCGACATATCTTTCCTTCTTAATTGATGCATTGGAATACTTTTTGTATCAAAATTTGCAAAAAATACTTTAAATCAAACATATGCTTGTTTGGATACAAATCATTAGTATTTTTGAGTATTTCTCTATTCAAAATATAAAATTTTTTAAGTAAAGAAATTTTCAAAATTACTTCTAACTTTATATCTAAACATATTCTTATCTTTTAGTAGTACCAATTAAGAGAGAATGAAAGCAACAAAGAAATGAAGGAAAGAAAAGACTAATTCTTTAACAAAGAAGGTGAGTGAGCACATGGGGGGGGTGAGATAGTAAGATACTTATCTTATCTTGTTAACGTTTAGGAAAGTATATATTAGTGATGAAATAGTACAGAAGCACATGGGAAATGTATTGAAGGCCACTCAAAACATCCACACCAACTCCAAAATATATATTGGGGGGTCTAATATTATATCACCCAAGCCAAAAAGTTAGACAGAATACAGTAAAGATAACAACCCCATAAAACAAAGCAAAGAGAAGGAAAGAAGGGTGGTCCTACACTCCCCTCTTACAAGTATCACACACAGGCTGTTAAAGGGAACCAAATAATGCAAAGTCTGATGGGTCACATGGTCTAGAAAGCAAGCTGACACCACCACACATGCCCTTGCATCCCAATTGCACATGCACATGGTGACTGTTCCCTAAGCCTCCCACCACCTAATAGCACCATCCTAAACCTTTTTTTTTCTTCTCTTCTCTCATATAATAATCACTTTTTTCTCATTAATTATGCAAAGAAAAAGCACACCTAAACTATCATTAAAAATTCTCACAACATCACACAAATCAGAAGAATTTTTTTTTTGTCCTATATCTAATTAATTAATATTATACACAACATTAACTGAAAAGTAAACTATTGTTGTTAGCCACCTTACATATGTTCTTCAGCATACATAATTAATAGTAACTTAATTTTTTTTATCTCTTGAGCTCTTCTTCTTCAGGGTCAATAATCTCTTCTTGTTGTTCCTTGTTTCCAAGTAGTAGTTGAAATTGGATCTATTGAGAGGGCTCTATGGTACAAAGGGATCGAGCAGCCAATAGGGTGCACTGCAAGTGCCTGTGGCATGTGATTAAGTGGTCATTGGTGAGGCCAGATGCTTGCATGAATGAATGAACCACTGTTGGACCAACGAACCTAAAGCCTCTTCTAACCATGTCTTTGCTTATGCTCTCTGATTTTGATGTCTTCACTGGAATCTTGTGGCCAAACTTGTATTGAGTGGAGATTGGTTTATGATTCACAAACCCCCAAATGTACTTGTCAAATGAGCCAAAGTCTTTCTTAATCTGTAACACAAAAATTTGCAAAGAAAATATTAGCAAATAGTTAAGTAGACCTGATCAATGCAAGGTTAATGTTATAACCAAAATTAACAGAAATTATACTACCCTAATGAAAAAATAATTGCTAGCTAGTGTTAACCAACAGCAACTAAAGTTTTGTGATACATGACAAGATTGTTATGGTAACCATTGTATGAATCAGCTCATGTGGGGCCAGGCATTAAAGCTTGTAACCTATTGGAAATTTCTTGTCATTAGGTGAATTAAAGAGATAATAATAAGATGTAGCTGAACATGTCACCTCACCATTAATACTCTTCAACTATTCTGTTTTTTTTTCCTCATACTAGAATATTCAGTTGAACCAGCTCAAACTATTATTTTGGGGGGACATATGAAAAGAGGGAGAGACCTTAAAAAGAGGGATGAAAAAAGGGCACAGTTTTTGAGTTTTAATTCTTACCTCTAAAATTTGGTTAGCATTATCAACAACTCCTCGGACTCTGCTTATGTCAATGCCATATTCAGAACTAATACACATCATTTGCTTATCAGTCAAGTTAGCCACGGTTTCTGCATCAAATTCTGAAAATGCAGCCCTGCACACATAATTTAAAATTATTAGTTTCCATGACCCCCCCAAAAAAAAAGTTCATAATAAAACTATGCATATGAATGCCTTTTAGCAGAATCCAACCTGAAATCTAGACGTTTCTTCAAGGTTGAGGTCCAATCAGATCCAACTTGAGCACCGCTCAAAACTAAAAGTTCAAACAGCATCCTGGATGGAGAACATTGTTTTTGTCAGTCATCATCATTATTCATTAGTTTATGTATATTTGTGTTTGGTGTGACACTGTGATGTTGTTTAATTTTGTGTGTGACAGAAAAAGATAGAAGTGGTGGCTTACTTGTCATCATGAACTGGAACTCCCCATTCCTCATCATGATAAGCAATATAGATGGGATCTATTTATCAAAAGAAACATTGAGATTAATTAATAAACACATTTTGCTTTGAAGATAAAGCACCATTGCACTGAGTATCAACATAGATATGAACTTGTATTAAAACATGGACAAAACTTGGATATAATTTTTTTAGATGTTTTTGGTGTTTTTCTTCTATCAGAATCAGAGTTTGATCTCAGTAACTTATGAAGATATTTAATACAATCTTTTAATATGAATATTATCGAGATGAAACTCTTATTCTAATCGGAGAACAGTAGTACCAAGAACACTTAAGAAAAAAAAAATCATCCGAATTTTGTCCTTAAAATATTCACAATGAATTACCTGAATTGGGTGTGATAAAGCTGCATCTCTTCTCCTCAGTTGGCTTTGATGCAAGACTAGTGTTTGAAGGATCAAGAGGAACAACTCTTTCAAACTTTGCAGACTTTGATCTTCCGTAATGCGCAATCTTCATTTTCCTTTGTGCTTGTTGCAGTGCCATCTGCTCCCTCCTCACAGCAGCAATGCTCCCGGGGGAGTCAGTTATCAAAGAAGACGAGTAACTCAACGAAGCCTCAATTGAAGCAGACACACATGACCCTTCCTTGAAGCTCTTGGATTTCTTTCTCTCCAAAGTTGGAGCTTTTGTGGAGCTTCTAGGGATCACAATCTTATCATAACTCGAGTTAAGTCCATTGTTGTCATTGCCTCTCTTTGTGGCAGGAAGCCTAGGGGACTTCGACTTTGGAGAAACTGGGGGTGTCAATGAGGTCTTGCTTGGAAGTGGTGGTGATGGTGGAGAAAGTGACTTTGGTGGTGCCACTTTCTTGATTGAATTCCTCCTCTCAAGGTTTGGAACACGGTTACAAGTTGGTTGGAGGACTGGCCTTCCATTGATTCTAGCCACTGAGGGCTTCGCAGTAGTAATAGTAGTAGTAGCAGCAGCAACAACAACGGCTTCTAAGCCAACAGTCACTTTGGCCTTAGAGCTACACATTTTTGGTATAGACCTTGTTATGATATGTGTTTGATTATCAAAAGGGTGTGTGAACAACAAAGAAAGAGGACAAGTAATGGTGTAATGGCACAATATAGCACAATGAGAGGGAGCAAAAGGAAATGAAGGGTGTCCTGAGGGAGAGTGAATTAGGAGAAGGAGGGAGGGATTTGAGGGAGGGGGGCTTTATAAAATGTTGGGAAGATATAGGGACAGGTAGAGGGGAAGTTGTAACATGGGGAGGTGGGGATCTGCCATACAACCTCTTGTGAAGGGCATTACTTTTTGCAAACTAAACCAAGAGGGATGAAACACGCGCTTCTAACCTTTTGCCACTTAATATTAATATGTTATTAGTTCCCATAATAACAAGGGTATGATTAATCAGCACCCTTAAAACATTGATTAAGAAACTAAAAACAGAAAATATTATTTGTTGTAAAAATTATAAAAATATAAAAAAGTCACTAGGAGCGTAATTCTGCCTATTTTAATAAAAAAAATTCACTTTTTAATTTCTTAACCAATGTTCTAATTGTTGGTTAACATTTGCCTAATAATAATAATGAATGAATAATAATGTTATTGGTGTATTACTGTATTGGAATTATATGGTTTCAATTAGGAGAGAATCAAGGAAGCTTGGTAGAGGATTCGTTGGGTGGGATATTGTGCTGTGCGGCTTGAATCATGCATCAACCATGTTAAAAAAAATTCTCACATGTAACTTTACTTCCTCATGAAATGTTGTATGGTTTTTTATTAGCGTGCCTTCTTAATTATTTTTGTTAGTGTTGGAGTGATGGATAAGAAAGGTTAAAATGCAAGGCAAAAAGACCAATCATTGGGTCCATTCTTTTTATCGATCCGTATGGAATCTGTCTTTTTTTTTTTTTTATAGTTTTATCTCTCTATGAGTTTGAGAATGAGAGAGTGCAAACGGATTGTGTTGGAAAAAAGTACATGAGATCCTTTGCAAGCACCATCACAAAGTGAACACTGAGAACAAAGAAAGTTTGTTGTGGGATGGAATTGAATGGTATTGCTGTAGCTCTGAAAATAAGAGAGATTGAGGCCATGTGAGACATTTTGTGGGGATTTTTTTTCTATGACCCTTAAACTGAGATCTTTTCTTGTTGGAGGCAAGTCCCACATCGGTGGGAACAAGCCAAGGGAGGAAGATTGAGGGTTATAAATAAAGACCCCCTCCCTTCATATTCTTCACACCAAAATCTTCTTCTCTTCTCTTATAATATTATTTGTTATAATATTATTCTTGAGTATAATTTTGTGAGGAGTATTCCCTAGTTCAAGAGAGAGATCTACTCTTGTCCGTGGGTTTTTTACCTCAGGGTTTTCCCACGTAAAATATTTGTGTCCATTTATCGCTTTCAATTTCCTTTATCTGTTGTTATTGTTCTGTCCGATGGAATCCCGCTAATTAACAGTGGTATCAGAGCCAAGGTTCTTTCTTAGTATGCTCTGTGGCTGCAGCTTAGACTGATCTGTCACACCAGAAAAGAATTATCCTTGGGAGTTGCTGGGTTGACATCAGTATTAATTTATACTGAGGTGCTGCAGGTGTTATACAGAGACTATTGCTGTATACAGTTACTGTTCGCTATCGGAGCATTCCTCTGGAGAGGTATTTTGGGTGATAAAGTGTGTGTGGAAAGTTTTGTCACAAAGACGAAATAGTCTAAGGAGATTGGGTATTAAGTGGGACCACTAGTGACCCCTCCAATCTTTCCTGGAAACTTTCCTGGTGCACTTTCCAAAATACTGGTTGAAGGAGACCGGAGTGAAGCAGTGGGAGTTACTT